>CAWUFW010003951.1:1200000-1673347 GCA_963921515.1 Calotriton arnoldi | reverse complement strand
TTTCCTACTTACATTAGCAATTTCATATCTGTGGCTTCCACCCCTGCACATCTGTTGTGCCTGCCATCGTTGCATTTGTCTACTTCCCTGACCGTGTTGCCATCTCCACTGGACATGCAGGTTTGGGCATCAATGGGGAAGGACTCATCCGTGTAGTCAGTGCAACATTGCTATACAAGTGTGTTGGATCTGTGCTGATGATTCCGTTGGCACATCCATGACCAGGCTGATGTGATGGGAGCCCTCATTTGGTGCTAATTGTTGATTGTGTGACCAAGTGCTCAGCTGACATGATGGGGCCCTACTGAGGCAACATATGGCACAGCTTTCCTCACACAGGAGTGGAGTCCCCTCATGGCAGTGTGTACACGTGTGACATTGCCTGCGCCCAAGGTGTGTGTTGTATGTGCATGTCTGTGTGTTCACTTCCATTTATCTGCGCATGCTGTGATCCCTAGTGTTGTACCTGTTTGTGATGCTTGCTGACTTGAGCTATGTTCCCCCAAAGTCTTCTCCCTGTGTTCTCTGTGATGTGGGTGCATGGCACATTACTGGTCATCAGGGTGTCACCCATAGGTGTGTTTGCTGTCAGGGCTGAGTTTGTGTGCAGACGCAGATGGGTCACAGTCAGGTTTCCCCTTGGCACTTGTTGTTTGCCCCTGTCATGTGATTTTCAGTTCGTGTTATCTTTCAGTGATTGTGACACGTTGTGTGTGTGACTGCTGGCACTCCTCAGGGTCCGGGCTGCAATGTTGGTTGTTGTCTATGTGTGTTCTTTGTGGGTGACCTTGGCTTCTTCATTGGTGTGTGACTGTGGCTGGGATCCCATTTGTTGGTGTGGTATCGCCGTCATGTCCATGTACAGCGTAGTGTGCAGTGTGTCAGACATTCAGGAGTCTTGTTGAGTGGCCATGTGTGATGTGTTTCTGCACCTTGGTTCCCACCCACCACCCTGGAATAGTCATGGGTGCATGTGCAATGTCACCAGTGCATGTGTACTTCACTGCTGCACATTGTTAGAGGTCGAGGGGTGTGGTCTTGAGTGTGTGCAGATGGGAGTTGTTGCCCAGCTAGTCCCCTGCCTCCATGTTGGCCTTGGCTTACTGGCCATGCTGATTGATTTGTGCTTGTGTAGGTGTGATGGTAGTTTGTTGCTCAGGACACCTGACTGTGGTTCACAGTGTGAACGACATTTAGCTTTGTCATCACAGTGGGATTTTTATTCAGCCCAGGGTCACCACATTGTGGGGGCCCTGGGGGTGGTGCTGTGGTGTGTCTGTGTCTTGCTGTGTCAGTTGTTGTTCCTACGTGCCTGTGTGACATGTGTGTTTTGTGCTCCCTCTCATCTGACAATGCCTGCTTGCCCACATAGGGGATTTGGATCCATGAGTTACCTTAGTGTGGCAGTGTATGCACATCTGTATGATTGGTATTCAGCTCTCCTCATGTGTTGTGTGGTTGCCTGGGGACACTGGCACCCCCACCCCTCACCTGCTGTGTATGATGACAGTGTTGGTCTGCCTGTTTGTGTTTGTGCATCTGCACCACTGCATTGGCATATCTTGGGTGTGCCATTGGCTGTATGTTGTTTGGTGTGTTTCCCCTGCTGTCCCTGGGACTCCTAGGTCATCGGTCAGCACAGTGATCATGGTTTGTGTGTCCCATTGCTGCCATGGTATGGTATCTGTTCACCTCACATCTGCTGTCTCCACAGGATATCTGCATTTGTGTGCCCATTGGTGCAAATATGTGGTTCTGCATTCTGATGGTCACTTCTGTCATTGTGTCATTGATGACTGTTGACGGTCTCAGCCCCCATGGGTGTTGTTTGTCTGCACATGGCCAAAGGAATGTCTCATTTGCACTGCAGTATTTGGCTCCCCAATTTATGTTGCAATGGGACACATACACTACTTTGCCACAGATGAGTTTTTGGTTCTGTGACCAGGAATGATCCATGCAGTTTGGCAGTTGCAGCTCTTTCTTTGTCAACACTTACCTTTTGGTCACTGTGATGATGGGGGTGTAGACCCCATTGCCACAATGGTCAAAATGTGCTTCAGCTATGGACCCCACACTTGCCTTTTGGTCACTGTGATGATGGGGGTTTAGACCCCATTGCCACAATGGTCAAAATGTGCTTCAGCTATGGACCCCACACTTGCCTTTTGGTCACTGTGATGATGGGGGTTTAGACCCCATTGCCACAATGGTCAAAATGTGCTTCAGCTATGGACCCCACACTTGCCTTTTGGTCACTGTGATGATGGGGGTTTAGACCCCATTGCCACAATGGTCAAAATGTGCTTCGACTATGGACCCCACACTTACCTTTTGGTCACTGTGATGATGGGGGTTTAGGCCCCATTGCCACAATGGTCATGGGCTGCTTGCATTGTGGGTGCCACACACATATATGTGTGGCACATGTGCTAGGGGATCACATTGTATGTTCAAAGTCATGTTCGGTGTTGTAGGCATTTGACACAGCCTACACACGCTTGTCATGGTGGTGGGGGGATGTCTTTATCTTGCATTCCCTAGGTTGTGGTGTGCTTGTTGTGTCATGCATTGTCCATCCTATGAGTGGGGGTGGTAGTAGTGGTAGGCATCCAGCCCCCCTGGGTGTGGGTGGTAGTAGTGGTAGGCATCCAGCCCCCCTGGGTGTGGGTGGTAGTAGTGGTAGGCATCCTGCCCCCCTGGCTAAGGGTGGTAGTAGTGGTAGGCATCCAGCCCCCTGGCTAAGGGTGGTAGTAGTGGTAGGCATCCAGCCCCCCTGGCTAAGGGTGGTAGTAGTGGTAGGCATCCAGCCCCCCTGGGTGAGGGTGGTAGTAGTGGTAGGCATCCAGCCCCCTGGCTAAGGGTGGTAGTAGTGGTAGGCATCCAGCCCCCCTGGGTGTGGGTGGTAGTTGTGGTAGGCATCCAGCCCCCCTGGGTGTGGGTGGTAGTTGTGGTAGGCATCCAGCCCCCCTGGGTGTGGGTGGTAGTAGTGGTAGGCATCCAGCCCCCTGGGTGTGGTTGGTAGTAGTGGTAGGCATCCAGCCCCCCTGGCTAAGGGTGGTAGTAGTGGTAGGCATCCAGCCCCCTTGGCTAAGGGTGGTAGTAGTGGTAGGCATCCAGCCCCCCTGGGTGAGGGTGGTAGTAGTGGTAGGCATCCAGCCCCCCTGGGTGTGGGTGGTAGTAGTGGTAGGCATCCAGCCCCCCTGGGTGTGGGTGGTAGTAGTGGTAGGCATCCAGCCCCCCTGGGTGTGGTTGGTAGTAGTGGTGGGCATCCAGCCCCCCTGGCTAAGGGTGGTAGTAGTGGTAGGCATCCAGCCCCCTTGGCTAAGGGTGGTAGTAGTGGTAGGCATCCAGCCCCCCTGGGTGAGGGTGGTAGTAGTGGTAGGCATCCAGCCCCCCTGGGTGTGGGTGGTAGTAGTGGTAGGCATCCTGCCCCCCTGGCTAAGGGTGGTAGTAGTGGTAGGCATCCAGCCCCCCCCTGGGTGTGGGTGGTAGTTGTGGTAGGCATCCAGCCCCCCCTGGGTGAGGGTGGTAGTAGTGGTAGGTATCCAGCCCCCCCTGGGTAGGGGTGGTGGTGCGCATTCAGGCCCCTGTGTGCATATGTGGCATTGGTGATGGGCATCCCGCCCCTATGGTGCTGCTGTTGCTGGTGTAAGTATATTCAGCATCCCCGTGTATGTGTGTGATGTGTCGTGTACGTGTTGTATGTGTTTTGTGGTTGGTGTCTGGCTTACCTTCTGCGCCGTACGCGTCCGTGCCTGTTCCGGTAGTAGATGTAGAATATTGGTATGATCGGGACGAAGGGATTCATGGTTGGTTCGTGTCGTTCGTCCTTCTCGTTGCTTCGCGTCGTCCTCGTCGCTTCGCCTCGTCCTCGTCGCTTTGCGTCGTCCTCGTCGGTGCCGTGTTCGTCTCGTAGCCGTGGATCGTGTTGTGGCGCGAATCGGAGCTTATGTGCGCCTCTCCCGGATGCTTTAACGTGCCGTGCATAGCGACGGGTTCGGCGCGTACGGGAAGCGCATCGTACTTGTCCGGCCGGACGGGGCTGCATTTTCCCTTCCGTGCGACTCGATTCTGCGTTTCCGGATTCGCCTCGGTCGGAGAACAGGACCTGGTTTGGGTGAGTACGGCTCGGCCGGATTTTTTGCTGTTGTGCGCATCGTACTTGCTCGTTCGGTGTGCTGTACGGATCGGTCGGGAAACAGGCTTTCGCATGGCTTTTTTCCCGACCGAATGGTATTGGGTGCGCCTCCGACCGAGATCGGAATCGGCCCCTCAGTGTCTTTTAGCATAGCACTGGCTCCGGTCCTGGTTAGTCAGAGTCAGTTACCACCAGTACCCGTCAGTAAAAAGTTGGGGGCACAGGAGGACTTTCTGCTCCTCTGTTGGTTCTTTCTGCACATCTCTTGCTTCTTCCTGCACTTTTCTTTGTCTTTCTGGACTTCTTTGCCTCTTTCTGCAATTGTCTTGCTTCTTTCTGCGCTTTTCTTCTTCTTTCTTCACATGTCCTACCTTTGTAGGCATAGTTAGAAATTAGCATTTAAAAAACCTTTGAAATTCACTGAAAAATCCATAGGTTTCAGGCACGTTATAGTTAGAAATTAGCATTTAAAAAACCATTGAAATTCACTGAAAAAACCATAGGTTTCAGGCACGTTATAGTTAGAAATTAGCATTTAAAAAACCTTAGAAATTCACTGAAAAAACCATAGGTTTCAGGGACGTTATAGTTAGTTGGACATTTCACTCGTACAAAACCATAGAAATTCCCCCGTTATAGTTAGTTCAGCTAACTATAAGTCGCGCCCCCGCAATGCACTGCTGATGACGTCACATATTACATCATTCATGACATGGTCAGTGACATCACTGATGACATAACTGATGACATCTCAAATGACATCGCTGATGATATCACTGATGACATCATCCACGTCAAAATCTGATGCACCTTCTCACACTCTAATATAATCTTTGATACACCCACTGTAAAATACAGACTACCATTTTCGAAACCATCGACACACCAATACCAGTTACTACGTACGCACTCACTGATTCCTAGGTCTACACACACATCCACTCATTCACCCATACAATCACTCATACATACAGTCACTCATCAATACAACACAATCATATGCACTCATACACCTATACAGACACTCACACACCGCCACTCATCCATGGAGTTACTGATACACCTAGTCAGTCATGCAAAGTATTAATCACACTCCCATTTCCTCACCTATACAGTTATTCACACACCACCTCACTTATTCAAACATATACTAACACATACTTACTCCCTTATACAATCACTGATACAAGTACACACTGATCCATACAGCCACTCTCACAATCACTCACTCTCATGTATAGTCATTTATATACTCCAACTCTCACAAACACTACCTTTTACATATGTAGTTACTTGGACATGTACTACTGAGACATCCAATCTCTCACCAACACACCCATACACACACTCACCCGCCCATACAGCTGTTTCCACATGCACTCTTGAACCCATACACCCAGTGAATCAACCACTCACACATCTATGCACAGAGTCACACACCTCCCACCCACCCACACACACACTCAGTCTCCCATACAAATACTCTGGCAACCAATCAATAACCCATAGAGACACTCATGTAGCTACTCACCAACCCATGCAGCAGCTTACACAACAACAGACATACTGATACACACATTCAGACAGTTTAGTCTCTAACCCATGCATTCAGTAAGACACATTTAATCACTCACTTACACAGTCAGTCACGCACCTACTAAATCCTTCATCCAGACACTTCTATACCCTCTCATTCTTCAATACAGCTTGGCATATATATATAAAACATATTTAAACTTTACAGAAACACACAGTGACTGGATGATGTCATCAGTGATGTCATCAGTGATGTCATTTGAGATGTCATCAGTGATGTCATCAGTGATGTCACTGACCATGTCATGAATGATGTAATATGTGACGTCATCAGCAGTGCATTGCGGGGGCGCGACTTATAGTTAGCTGAACTAACTATAACAGGAGAATTTCTATGGTTTTGTACGAGTGAAATGTCCAACTAACTATAACGTCCCTGAAACCTATGTTTTTTTTCAGTGAATATATATATACATACACCAATAACATAAAATCTAATAAAAAAATTATATTATGAATTAAAACATTAAACTTAAACTATTTAAAAGTCTTTCAACTTAAAGTTTCCAATTCAGTGAGTGCAACAGTAGGGAAAGTGTTGGATAGCGGAGCGGTAAAAATGACTATTCCCACTCCAGTGAGTGCAACAGTAGGGAAAGTGTTGGACAGCGGAGGGGTAAAAATGACTATTACCACTCCAGTGAGTGCAACAGTAGGGAAAGTGTTGGATAGCAGAGGGGTAAAAATTACTATTCCCACTCCAGTTAGTGCAACAGTAGGGAAAGTGTTGGATAGCGGAAGAATAAAAATGACTATTCCTTCTCCAGTGAGTGCAACAGTAGGGAAAGTGTTGGATAGCGGAGGGGTAAAAATGACTATTCCCACTCCAGTGAGTGCAACAGTAGGGAAAGTGTTGGATAGTGGAGGGGTAAAAAATACTGTTCCCACTCCAGTGAGTGCAACAGTAGGGAAAGTGTTGGATAGCAGAGGGGTAAAAATGACTATTCCCACTCCAGTGAGGACAACTGTAGGGAAAGTGTTGGACAGTGGAGGGGTAAAAATGACTATTCCCACTCCAGTGAGTGCAACAGTAGGTAAAGTGTTGGACAGCGGAGGGGTAAAAATGACTATTCCCACTGCAGCGAGTGCAACAGTAGGGAAAGTGTTGGATAGCCGAGGGGTAAAAATGACTATTCCCACTCCAGTGAGTGCAACAGTAGGGAAAGTGTTGGACAGCGGAGGGGTGAAAATGGCTATTCCCACTCCAGTGAGTGCAACAGTAGGGAAAGTGTTGGATAGCAGAGGGGTAAAAATCACTATTCCCACTCCAGTTAGTGCAACAGTAGGGAAAGTGTTGGATAGCGGAAGAATAAAAATGACTATTCCCACTCCAGTGAGTGCAACAGTAGGGAAATTGTTGGATAGCGGTGGGGTAAAAATTACTATTCCCACTCCAGTGAGTGCAACAGTAGGGAAAGTGTTGGATAGCGGAGGGGTAAAAAATACTATTCCCACTCCAGTGAGTGCAACAGTAGGGAAAGTGTTTGATAGAGTAGGCGTAAAAAGTACTATTCCTACTCCAGTGGGTGCAACAGTAGGGAAAGTGTTGGATAGCGGAGGGGTAAAAATTACTATTCCCACGCCAGTGAGTGCAACAGTAGGGAAAGTGTTTGATAGCAGAGGGGTAAAATTACTATTCCCACTCCAGTGAGTGCAACAGTAGGGAAAGTGTTGGATAGAGGAGGGGTAAAAATTACTATTCCTACTCCAGTGAGTGCAACAGTAGGGAAAGTGTTGGATAGCGGAGGGGTAAAAATTACTATTCCCACTCCATTGAGTGCAACAGTACGGAAAGTGTTTGATAGCGGAGGGGTAAAAATTACTATTCCCACTCCAGTGAGTGCAACAGTAGATAAAGTGTTGGATAGCGAAGGGGTAAAAATTACTATTTCCACTCCAGTGAGTGCAACAGTAGGGAAAGTGTTGGATAGCGGAGGGGTAGAAAATACTATTCCCACTCCAGATAGTGCAACACTAAACACTAAAAATTAAATAAAATCAAAAATATTTAAATTCATTTTAAAAATCTAAGAAATAGAAACATATAATGTTGAATATATAAATGTAAAAATAATTTACAAACAAATACATTTTTAATTAGAAATTATTTATAAACAAAACATTAATTATTACATAAATGTAATCTTTTTTTATTTCCTACCCTGCAACACTGCACAATTCTCAACACACATCTAAATTTAAAAAAATGTATCTCCATAATTAACATAATTAACTACCAATTAAAGAAATATTATTAATTAAAAATCAAATTAAAACAGACAAAAATTAATGTACTCCCCAAACATTACCCTATCAAACCAAAACTCACACACAAAAAAATAAACAATTACCCGAATTAATTATCAATTAATGAATTAATATTAATGATCAACTAATTATTAATTAATAAAGTAAAAAAATTACTTCCCATCTTTTACCACTATAAACACCACAACTCACAACTTAAATTCATTACACAATTACCATATTTAAATTTAAAATAATTAATTAGCATTAATTAACAAATAATTATTAATTAATTAAAAATAAATTACTTCCCACCCTTTACCCATATAAACCCCACAACCCACTCCTAACAAAATGACACAATTAACATAATTAATTACCAATTAATTAATTAATAATAATTAACAACCAATTAATAATTACTTAATAATAAATTACTTTCTTCAATTAGCACTATAAAATCTAAATTAAATAAATAATAATACATTTTAAAAAATTCATTAATTTATAATAATTAAATTACTCCCCACCACGGGGAACATGGTGGCCGTCAGCTAAGCGGCTGCTGGTCGACGGTCCCGGGCAATGTAATCCCCTGGACTCTCTGGAGCCCCGCGTTCTTCGTATTATTTCCTTGCTCATTATCTCGCTCCCTCCGTCCCCCCTGTGATACCTTATTGACGTTTTCAGTTTTTCCTTCGCTCGTGGAGGGCGGTCGGCTGGCGGATGGCCCCAGAGTTCCAAGAGGCTTCCAGCTCGCTCCGAGCCCCGCGGTGTGAGGGCGCAGCTCGGGAGTGGTGTCGGTGTCGTGCAGTGCACTTCCGGGCCCTCAGAGACAGAGTCAGCACTGGGCAGTGTGCTGCAGAGGTGCCGGGAAACACCTGGAGCAGTAAAGCGGAGGGGAAAGCCTGCAAGGTAGGAGATAGGATGGTGGGCACGGAGGCTGAAGACTGCTCGCCGGAATGGAGGGACGGTGAGGCAGTTCAGGAGGTGGGAAGGGTAGTCAGCAATGTGTGTTCGGTGGTTCCCCCGCTGACTGCACCTGGCCTTGCTTGGCAGTGTGTAACCCCCGAGCCTGTTGTGGAGGATTTGGGAGGAGCCCCAAGTAGGGGGGAGTCAGGAGGGGGGAGAGGCCAAAATTCTATGGAGAGGAGTAAGAGCCAGCAGATAAGAGTTGACCACCCAAAAGGAAAAGTGTGTAGATACACTCTTCGCACAAGGGCCACGCAATTTCTACCTCACTCCGATGCTATCACTCAAGACCCTCCTGCTTTAAATACCATAATTAGCTGCAGTAGAACCAGTAGAACCAGGTCGCCCGAGGACCAAAAAAAGAAAAGGGGAGGAGGAGAAAAGGAGAAGGAGAAGGGGGAAAGAACAGAGCCTTCTGCAGGTGCTAAGAGCCCTAGGGGTAGAGGGAGAGGCAGAGGAAAAAAAGTACCGCCACCAAGAGTGAAGATCACTCCCTCCCTAAAATCTTACTACAAAGTGCTCACTACTCCAGCTTCAGCCTCAGCCCCCACTAAGGTAGGTGCTCTCTGCCCCATCACAAGTAGGATGGAGACGAGTCAGCTGAGTCAGCCCCGGGCCTCATCGGTAGCAATTTCACAATCCCTCCCCCCTCCATATTTACTATACCCCCACCAGTGATTTCCCTTGAGGATTCCAGTAGTTCTAAAATACTTTCACATCCCGTAATTCCTACCTCAAATCGTTTCAGTGTGCTGGAGCTACAGGAAGGGGGGTACCAAGACGACCAGCCGGAAACAACTCAACATGTACCGTCCCTGCATCATACTCCCAAGACAAGTCCTGAGTCCCTGGCGGATATTCTTTTAGCCGTTATGGAAGAGATGGGGAATAGTTTCACAGTCTCTGAGAATAATCAAGTGGCAATTCAGGCCTCCTGCGCTGTGCTGGCTCAGAAACTAGAAGAGGTATCTCTAAGAACTGATACTCTGGAGCAGGAGATTCCGAAGATAAAAGAGGCACTCGATACAACTTCGGCAGAAATGAATAGATTAACAAGGCAAAACAAAGAAATGAGGGACGATCTAGAGAGCCTTGAGAACCACTCTAGGAAGAATAATTTGAGACTGATTAATGTTCCTGAAGCCTTGGAAGGCTCCGACATCAGGGCTTTCGTGATCTCGCTATTAAGAGACACAGTTCTCAATAATTCTCAAAGTATAGATCTATCTACGGAGATTCAGCGGGTCCATCGGGACCCATACAAAAGAAATCCTGCGAAACTGAAGCTGAGGAAAATTTTGATACATTTTCTCACATACACTGTAAAAGAGGCCATCTTATCAATAGCACTTAAGGAAGGCTCTATAACGTCAGGCTCATTTTCATTTTCTATCAGATCAGATGTATGCCACACTACTGCCCAGAAACAATGGGAGATGGGCAAGCGGATGGAGGAGTTAAATAAGTTGGGGGCCAGGGCGCAATTGAAGTTTCCAGCGTCACTTTGCGTAATGTGGAAGAACCACATGTATGTCTACCGCTCAGTTGAGGAGGTAGACGACCTGATAACAGAAATTAAGATGAGCGCGGGAGTGTAGGATAGGGGAAGGGGAGCGAGGGACGTTGGGGTAGATTAGAGAGTCCAGGGAGAGGAAAATGCGAAAGAAACAAGTTAATTTTGCCCGGGGGATCGAGGCCCATTAGGCTGTAAGCCTAGTAATAGTAGGGATGGTGGGTTGATAGGGGCACGTGGGTGGGGAGGGGGGAGGGTTGAGGGAGCGGAGCATGGGGTGGGGAGCAGTGGGAGAAAATAATCCTCTATCACGTCAGGAAGCTAGCCTTATGTCCTGTATGTTAGTTATTGCCACAGTTAGAATGATTCTTAGATGGGTGACTTTTCTTAATGGGAACTAGAGATTTAAACTTCCTCTCATAGAACGTCACTGGGCTAAGATGTGTGCATAGACAGAGACTAGTTATGAAATATCTAGAACAGAGTTCAGCCCAAATATGTCTTATCCAAGAGACGCATCTGGATCTCTCAGAGAGCCGTACTACCTTTACGCGGAATCCCTGGATAAAATACTTTTGTACATCAGAGCAGACCGCTCACTGTAAGGGGGTTGCCATTTTGATTAAACAAGGGGCGGGCTGTGTAACAAAATCCTTTAAAACAGATCATACTGGGAGGTGGATTATAGCCAGACTAGACTTCGGTGGAACAGAGCTAGCATGTATATCCTTCTATGGCCCAAACATAGATGACCCTACATATCTTTGTAAATTATAGTGGAATCTGATGGAAGTAACCGTCCCTATAATAATAGGAGGAGATTTCAATGTATTACTCGACCCGCTGATGGATAGATCGAATCAGAGTCGATTTGTAGGGACGCCTCGGGTCCGTCAGGCCCTAAATAACATGATACACGATCTGGAACTTTTAGATGTGTGGAGGGCTAAGAAAGGCAATATCCATGGATTCACATTCCATAGTAGGAAATATGGACATTTTTCAAGGATAGACTATGTGTTGGAAGATAGATCTATTATAGACGATATAACATCAATCAGTATTCTGCCAAGTCATATTTCAGACCACTCTGCAGTTGCCTTTTCCCTAGCAGGAAGCAGGTATATTTCGAGACCTAGATGGACACTTAAAAGATCTATGTTGACGGACCCAGGGATAGTTGTAGAGCTTAAACGTGCATGCCATGATTATTTCGCAGTAAATATGGGATCTGCGTCTCTCGATATTGTATGGGATGCCTTTAAGGCATTTTTGAGGGGATCTTTGCATAGTCTCATATGTACTAAGAACAGAGAGGAATCCCAAGTTTTAAAAAAGATGGAAGATAAAATTGTCCAATTAGAGGGAGATCTTCTCCGGTTGAATCAAGGGACGGCTGAGGCAAAATTACAGGCACAGAGGCGGCCTGATGGGGCCCGTCAGGACTACAGGATCAAGTTAGATCAGAAATGCAAAGCACAACGGCTTGCGAAATCAACCCAGAATTTTGAGTACGGAGAAAAATCAGGAGCACTCTTGGCTTGGAAAGCCAGAGTGGATCGAGCAAGGAATCACATAAACGAATTAATTATAAATGAAAACGGTGATTCATCTAATAAACCGGAAGATATGCAAACCTGCCTACTTACCTTATTTTCTGAGTTGTATAAGGAAGAGGTTTTCCCAAATCCCGAGGCACTTCAAATGTGGCTAAGGGAAAAATCCTTACCTATTTTGACATCACACAGCTGTGAAGTGCTTGATGCCCCAATAACTGGGGATGAGATTCATATGTGTCTCAGGAAAAGTAAAAGCAATAAAGCTGCAGGCACAGACATGCTTCCAAATGAGGTGTATAAACTCTTAATAGAGGAACTGGTCCCGATAATGGAAACTCTGTTTAATTCGATCTATCGATTAGGGGGTCGAGTTCCTAGGTCCTGGAAAGAGGCAACGATTGTGCTCATTCTGAAGCCCACTAAGGATCCTTCGAGAGCCGATTCTTATAGACCGATCTCCCTACTGAATGCAGACTATAAGATCTTCATGAGCATATTGGCAGGGAGATTGGCCAAGATCGCTCCACAACTGATCCACTTGGACCAGAAAGGTTTTATCCCCAAGAGATATATCCAAGAACAGACTCAGCAACTCATTGGCAGCATTGACCTTGCATCTGCACGATCCGAACCCCTGGCTGTGGTGGCGCTCGACGCGGCCAAGGCGTTTGATAGAGTGTGTTGGATGTACCTGTGGGAAGTGTTAAGAACAATGGGCTTTGGCTCTATTTTCATCCAAACTATAGAAAAATGCTACGAGGGCGCCTCAGCTAGGATATTGTTGAATGGGGTCTTAACATCTAGTTTTAACATACTGAGAGGTACGAGACAGGGCTGTCCTCTTTCACCCCTGCTGTTCGATCTATATATAGAGCCACTAGCCCAGGCAATAAGATCAGATGCTTTAATAACCCCTTTTAAATCCAACAACTATAGCAGTAAGGTCGCTTTATATGCAGATGACTTGCTGTTATATACTGCTAATCCAGCCGTGGCAATACCAAGAGTCGAATATCTGTTAGAATAGTTTGGATCTCTATCGGGCTATTTAGCTAATACATCTAAAACAGAGGTGATGTGTTGGAACATTCAGGACTGGGAGGGGAGAGTTAGTCAAGAGTTTAAATATTTGGGTATTATAATTGTTAAAGACATAGATAAGATCCCACAGATCAACCTAGATAGGGTTGTAAAAGAAATAGATCGGTTACTTGCAAGGTGGAAAAACCTCCCTTTAACAATTTACGGAAGGGTTAACTTAATTAAAATGGTTATACTCCCTAAACTAACCTACCTATTTAATGCTATCCCCCTCGGCTTCCCTAAGTTAGGCATCAGTAAAATCCAGGGAAAGATCGTAAGTTTTATCTGGGCCTATAAGGGTGCAAGGCTGGCCTGGAAGAAACTTAGACGAAGGCTTGTCAAAGGTGGCTTGACCCTCCCAGATATTAATTGGTATTGTGTAGCCTTCCAATTTAAGACTATCTGGATGCTGCTAGGGAAAACCGATGATTCAACCTGGGGAAGGCTCTTGGGTGAAATGGTAAGGCAGGAAGGTGGAGATGGCTTTTTGTATAAATTCGGTGCACCCAGGTACTTCAAAAAAGTACGCTTAAAAACTTTGAAGTCTGCCCTCCAATTATGGTACAAGGTCAGAGTAGGTGGGGGATAGGTTATTATTCCGATTTTGCCCCAATCTGGGAATCCCCAGGGACCCCCCTATGCCTAAAAGATAGTCTGAGTATACCAATCAGAAGGGCAGGTATTGTCAAATGGTCGGACTTGATATCACCTGGAGGGGTTTACCCTTGGGAAGACCTAAGAGAAAAGATTGGGAATGACTTTTCCAGGTTTAAGTATATCCAACTAGTTTCATGGTTCACGTCCGAAAAGAAAGAAACTTGTGGCGATTGGGAGCTGGAGCTATCTCTCCAAGATGTTAACCTCAAGAATAAAGAAATATCTAAATGGTACGAGAAGCTCTTGGAGGCAGATGAGAAGGAGTGTATACCACAACATTCAGTTTGGAACGGGGTCCCTTTCGAGTGTGATATTGAGGCAGTGTGGGAATACTCTCTGAAGCTCCTATACAAATTTGTAAACCGGCCAACCTGAAAAAGAACCACTTCTTCACTATTAACCGTTTATACTGGACACCGGCTAAGATTGCAAAATTTGCCCCAACTCCTCCCCCCAAGTGCCCAAGGTGTAACTTAATAAAAGCCAATGACCTTCACATCTTCTTTGAATGTTCAAAGCTGAGAGATTATTGGGGGTGAATTGAGAATGCTTTTTGTGGGATTTTTGGCAGGAAAGTTACCTTGAACATGGGGCTTGTTATATTTGGTGATGACAGTGCGATCACTAGGAGGCTGAAGAACTCGCATAGAGGTCTGTTACTTTATCTTATCTTGATAGCCCGGAGGGAAATATGTATAAAATGGAGAGACCCCTTGCCCCCAAAGATGGAAGACTGGGTTAAGGCAGCTATCAAAATGGCCCGGTTGGACCAGGGAGTAGAGAAGGAGAATGGCTTAAATATCTGGCCAGATTTCACATCTTGGTGTAGAGCCTTGGGGCTCGATCCTCTCTTGTTCCGATGATTACACCATGGCACCAACAAAGGTGTGGGTCTGGCTTGGTTTACAGACTGAAGCGAATGCCGTGGCCGCAGGGTGCACAGGTCAGAAGGGCGGCTATACAATGTATTTCAGACACTTTTTGGTGATATAAGGATTAAAAAAGAAAACAAAAAATTTAAATTACTTCCCACCCTTTACCCCTATAAATCCCACTACCCGCTCCTAAAAAAATAACACAATTACCATAATTAATTACCAATAGATTAATTACTATTAATTAACAACCAATTAATAATTAATTATTAATAAAATACTTCCCACAATTAACACCATAAAATCTAAATGAATAAATATAACTAAATAAAAAAGAATCATTAATTTATTATAATTAAATTACTTCCCATCCTATTCCCCTATAAACCCACAACCCGATACGGAACTAAAAAACTAAAAATTTAATTTAATTAAAATTGATAACTACTAAAAATGTAACACATTTTTAAAAAACAGAAACAATTCTTATACAAAAAATAGATTACATACATTTAAAATACATACTAAAATACATAACACTAATTAAAAAATCGATATTTTAAACAACTATATTTTTGCAAGCGATATTAATGACTTCGACATTTTACGAAATGATATTTATTACCTTAAAGTCGATATTCTTGACCCCGATCTTCTTGCTGGTGTCGATATTTCTGTGTCACGATATTTCCAACTCGATATTTGTGCAAGTCAACATTTCTAACTCGATATTCTGTCTACATACCAACATGGACCCTGTTTCTGAGGACACAGTGTAGCCACATTCTTATCAGATCTGTGCTGTATCCTCTATGCAGAGGGGGCCCCTGGGTCGAAGGAAGGACCCATGATTCATAGATGTTGTATGCACTGTATTAATGTCATCCTTGCTCAGAACTGCACACAATAGATCCTTCTATACTAACGGAAGTACATTATGCATTAAAATTGGCTATTGCAGTTTGTGATAGTCATCTAATGGAATTATTACTGTTTGGAATACTGCTGTAAAACAGATTTTTAGGTTACATTTCATAACTTCCCATGGTTTTTCTTATATTGTAGCTAAGCCAAGTATCAGCGGTCTCACAATCTTGCTGAGAGGTTGAGCAGCAAACCCTTGAAACATGTGTACACTGTGAATGCTCCTCCCCTACCATTGTGCCTTTGCTGGAGTTCCAGTCCTGGAACTGGTGGTGACAATGGTTTGAGATAGAGTGTCTTGATTACAGTGTTTGCACTCTGAGCAAAGCATCACCGGCATGAAGAATACTGCAATATGGTGCATGTCTTAAGGGAATGCCCAATTATCAGGGATGACAAATGCAAAAAAGAACAATTTGTGGACGGAATGCTGAGCAATGTCAAACACTCACCCCAGTCAAAGCCTAAATCCATATTTTTGTTTGCTCACCATGCCATTCCAGTAGGGACCTAGTCATATGCAAATCAATCTTGACCCTGGACCTGATGGGAACAGTCCAGCCCGAACTGCGAGTCCCAGAAACAAGCATCCTAGGACCAGTTTTGGGGGTATCACACCTCATCAGCCAGGATAGCTTGAATCCAGTGACAAGGCAAACATGGGACCCACATCTGGGCATACCCATCCCACTAGGGTGACAAATGCAAAATGAACAATTGATGGACAAATTGCTGTATAATGTCAAACACTCACGCCCAGTCGGAGATCTGGGCCTAAATCCATGGTGTTTTTGCTCACCATGCCATTCCAATTTGGGCCCAGCCATATGCAAATCAGTCTAGACTCTGCTCCTCATAGGCACAGTCCAGCCTGAACTGCCACTCCAGGTTATCCGTGGACCAGAAAGAAACATTTTAGGACCGGTTTTGGAGTATCACCCCTCATCAGCCAGGATAGATTGAATCCAGTGGCATGGCAAGCACGGGACCCACATCTGGGCATACCCATCCCACTCGGGGTGACAAATGCAAAAAGAACAATTGATGAACGGAATGTTGAACAATGTCAAACACTCATCCCCAGTCCGCATTTCCATCGAAGGTGTGCGCGGACAATCCCACATGTTCCGTTGCTTGATGAGTGATCCTCCCCCTCCCCACAATCCTTAGCTGGACACCAGTTTCTGCTTCCGCAGAGCTCCCAGGCTGCCATGCAGCAGAGACGCCACAGATACATTGAAAATACGGCTGTGGAAACTGTACCGGATACCTGATAGTGGAAGAGCGTAGCTCGGGTGCCTCTAGTTCTCAGAGCAGCAGTACGATTTCGGCGGCCGCCAAGTCAACATGGGAGCTGCGTTCTTCAGTGTGGGAGCTGTTTTCCTCAGCTCAAACAGCTGTGCGCTCATTGACAATGCCACGTAGAGGCATCAACTACGCCAAAATAGATCCCTGCTGGATCCAGGACTTTTTTTTAAATTTCTTGATTTGTGCTCCTTGAAGAAGGGGAGAAAAAAAAAGTTTGAGGGCTTATCTTGGTGTGCCCCTCCTGCGTGAATACAACACTGAAGACAGCATCGGGGGAGAACCACCAAGTTTCATACCAGGAGTAAGTACCTAATCAAATTTTGGTACATTTGTAGGGTGTCCTGGTTTTTGCGTCGCTGGCTGGTTCTCCCCCTGCAAACTAAGGCAGGAGCTGGGAAGGTGTGTATTCCATCTGCGTTCCATCGCAATGGGGCAGCATCTAATATGGTACATGTAATGGGAAATCTGGATACTGCTGTGGCTTTCAAAGATAAGACACGAACAGCTAAATGACGATACCCTCCGCAGCAGCTAGAGCAGAGGTTATCTTGAAATCTCGACCAGGGTCAGTAATACTATAAAGCCCTCTGAGCTCGGAGGAAGATATGCTGGAAAGCGGAGCAGAAGCTGGCTCTGCGGGTGTGCCCAGAAAAATGTCCAACAAGAGTTGTTGGTACTTCACGGTGGGCTAGTTGAAGGTCTCCCTGCACAAAAAGAGATAATAAACCTCTGGCCAGAGAAAAAACAGGCAATAGACGATGAAGACAAGGGGGAAAGGAAAACGGTCAATGATGATAAAAAAAAAATCAACAATCAGAGATATTAATGAAGGGGACACTAGTTCGACCCATGGCAAGTCAAAACAGTACCCACTCTTGGTAAAAGAAAAAATAGCATCTATTACACCCCAGGACCCCCCCTCAATGCAGAATCTGGGATGCCCCTAGATATACAGCCTCCCGTACAGATCCATGAACCGACTGCGCAGTCGCAGGAGGATGATATCCAGCAATCTTCCTCTGTCTAGAGCAAAACTCTGACTGTCGCACACCATCAGCCTTTAGAAGTGATCTCGGTTGTGCAACAGCAAGCCCAGGCACACCTAGAACCAGATGGTAACCAAGAAAGGCAATGTGTCACTCAGCAGCAAGGTGAGGAGGCTACTGTACAGTGGAACATTAAGACCATGCTGAATTTACTTCTGGATGAGATTCGAGAATTGAAAGTAACACAAGCAAATGAAATAGCATCTCTGAACCAATGATTGTCTAAAATTGATAGAAACAATGTGCAGCTTTCCCGTAAGAATTCAGGAAGCTGAGTCAAGGATCTTGCAGCTTGAGGACCAGATGAATGTCATGCAACAGCAGGTTAACCAAGCAAGGAAGGAAAAATCGTCATTAGAAAATAGACTTGACGAGTTAGAAAATCATTTATACCGCCCCAATTTACATCTGGGGCGAGTTCCGGAAGGGTGTGAAGGGGCACAAGCCCTTCAATGGGTCGAGAAATTCATTAAAAAAAGTGTGTTACCGGAATACTCAAGCGATCTGACAATCACACAGACACATAGGATCCCGGCTCAGCCATATCCAAACTCAAAACTGCCTCTGACAAAATTGGTAAATTTTATGGAATTCCCTATAAAAGAGCTGATTCTGATCAGAGATATTCAAAAGAAACAATTCTCTACTGACGAAGTACATTGCTGTCGTATCTTCTCTGACATGACAGCGGCTGCGGCACATTGAAGGAAGGAATTTGTGAAACTATTGTACTTATTTAAAGCACAGGGTGCGCAGGCAGCGATTGCACAACAATATAAGCTGAGGGTTTTAGTGAAAGGGATCTTTCACATGCTTGCTACTTTAGATGATGCCCAGGAGTTGTTGCAAAAGATTTCCAGTTGAATATGTTGTCTTGGAAAAGAAGCTGAAAGCGGAAATATGTAAATGGTGGGGTCAAGGGGAGGGGAAGTTCACCCAGTGTGCACCACCATGGCACCCAACAAGGGCGTGCACCACATCAAGAGGGGTATTCAAGATGAAATGCTGAAAAGATTTTCCAACAATGTCATAAAAATCACATGAAGAAACATGGCAACTTTAAGTAGCAGCACTGTGAAATAAGATAAAGTATGCTACAGCAGATGAGTGGCTGAAAACAATTATCCATTGGTGCACTTTCACATTGTTAGATTTGGGGGTCTCTAGTTGGCAATGGTTTGCACCTTTGTCCAAATAGGGACCCTTGCATCTAGTCAGGGTAAGGGGCTACACTCCTAAATAACCCATGCTCACCCCCTTGGTAGCTTGGCACGAGCAGGCAGGCTTATCTCAGAGGCAGTGTGTAAAGCATTTGTGAACACATACAGTAATACAGTGAAAACACTACAAATGGACACTACACCAGTTTAGAAAAATAAGTAATCTTTACTAGACTTAACACAAGGTCAAACAACAAAAATCCACAATACTGTAATCAAAAATGAGTCTTTAAAATGGTAGAAATAGCTTAGTTCAATGTAGATGGTAAATGCGACACTTTACTCTCAAAGTACCTTGGATGGGTCACGCAATACAAACAAACGGGTCGCAGGGAAGGTGATGCGCCGGTTCCTTACACTCAGGGGAGTGGATGCGTCGGTTCCTTACTGCTGCGCAGGGGAGTTGATGCTCACTTCCTTACTGTGTGGGGAGTTGATGCGTCGGTTTCTTACTGTGATCCGGTGCGATGCGACAAGATGGCGCCTCAATGCGACGACGATCCGGTGCGATGCGACAAAATGGCGTCTTGGTTACGGTGCGGCAACGTAGATGCGATGCGTGCACGCCCGACGGCCGTGCGGCGACTCGGTGAACTTCTGAGCTGCGACAGGCCCTGCAACACGCTTCTCTGGTGATGCAACAGCGACCTCTGCGGCGGCGACACGCTTCTCCGGTGATGCGACACACTTCGTCGGTGATGCGACGGAGAACAGCTGCGGCACGCTTCTTCGGCAATGCGACGGCATCTGCTGCGGCGGCGACACGCTTCTCCTTGTTGCGTTGCGCTTCCAGCTCCCAGCGACACGCAGTCTTCAAGAGGGCCCAACACAACAGCAGGCACCTCTTTGCAGGTAGAATTCCCAGCAAGGGAATTACGGGGAACTGGTTGGTGAAGTCTTGTATCCCTGAGACTTCAGGCAGGAGGCAAGCTCAGTCTTCAAGCCCTTGGAGATCTTCTTCAAGATGATGAAAGTACACACAAAGTTCCTTTCTCCTTTCTTCGGCAATAAAGTAACCACTGCAGGCCAACCCCAACAGCACACAGCACAGGGGCAGTCTCCTCCTTCAGATTCATGGTTCTTCTCCTCAGTAAAGGTTTGTCTTGATTCCCAGAAGTGACCTTGGGGTCTGGGCCCGATATTTATACTCAAAAAGTCTTTGTTCTCTGGAGGCAGAGTGTCTGTGCCTGACCAAAACCAGTTCTGTGCAGCTTCCTGGCAGGAGGTGGAGACAGCATTGTTTGAGAGCAGACCTGGCCCAGGTAGCTGAAAGGAAATCTCCTCCCCATACTCTCTATTCTATGAGGTCTCAGGGGAGTGAAAGGAAATCTAAATACCAAAACAGTTTCAAACAGGAGGGTCCTAGGGAGAGTTTAAAGACCTGCAAAGGATTCGATCCCCAACCATTAACATATAAAGACAATAGAAAATCCTTGGGTCTGTAAAATTAGAAAGAACAATGATTAAGCCAGAGACTATTCCACACAGAAAAAACTGTGGGAGATTCCCTTTAAAGAACGAAATCCCTCACTCACCATAAGGTGACATGCTTCATCATATGGGATTCTCCTCTCAAAGGAAAAACCTAGTTCCTTCGAGGGCTACAACCCCTCTATGAGAGGGAGGAGCTCAGGGATGTTTTTGAATGTCTAATATTCTGGATATTCTAAATCCACATAGATGAGTAAAATAGTGTGAGCGAGGACGCAGCGCAAAAGAAAACTGGTGTAGAAAAAGGTGAAGATAAAACTAACTAGGGGCGTCCTATATAAATTTTATTAAGGGGCACCCTCTGCTAGGATTAAAAACAATGGTGCAACAGCGACATAAATGTTTTAGTCGCAATGATGTTTGATGAATTAGTGGTCATTAATGGTCGACATGTTTCAGCCTATATGCCCCAAACATCGGGCAAGGCTTTCTTCAGGACCTAAACAATGCTGCTGCCAGTACTCAAGTGAAAATACAAATAAAGGATACAGAAAATTAACGTGTTCAGAGCCCCAAATGCTCCGGACGATCAAAACCTATTGAAAACATAAACAGTAATGAAATTTCGTATACACTGTGTGGAAAAGAGGTTTCTCTTGGCTTAAATCTACAAATAAGGAGTAAAATAGAAAAGTATTTGGAAACAGTTCCTTACCCGCGAAAGCTAGGTAAAGAACTCTACCTCAGCCTGGCAACAGCTCAGGATGAAGGCACCGCTCTAAAAGGAGAAGGTATATATTGATATAATAACAACTGTTTAAATATCCTGTACCTATGGTGGCATTGTTGACAAACAAAATTAAGTCATACAGCCTAGTCAGAAAGTATTATAAAGTAAGTTAAGAGGAAAAACAGAAATGGAACACACAAGGTCCACCATACATCTAGCATACACGTGGTTCAATGGACTCATATGTATAACAAATAGCCCAAACACACGAGATAAATAAACCAATGGAATCAATCAAGTTGCATATCAATATTGCAGGGTACTATAAAAGCCCATGAAGACAAACTCCAAAAGGGAAATACACAAAAGCGCGGAGGGACTCCTACAAAAGAAACCCCTTCGAAGTATAATATCGCATAGAGCTGATCCCTAACACTCACCTATCCGTCGGTACCTCGGGCCCATGTAGAGCCTGCAACCGGAGGTGAGTGTCAGTGGTGAAACCACTTGTATTTATACTCCCCAAGGCTAATCTAAAACAGTTGTAAAGACCCTAATTGTAACGGGTCTGCGCAAGCGCTGGTAAGAGAACACTCGTATCCAGTGCAAGCGTTATGTCTCAAAAATCACAAAGGGCAAACCCACAGTACTGCATGTAGTTGCCAAATGTGGCGTATCTCAAGCAAAAAGAGAGACCAACTTTCAAAATAATAGTGTATAAGCTGCATAACAAACAAAGGCAGCTATAAAAGCGGCACTTCAGTCATACGCTGCTAACAAAAGAGCAACGCACCCATTAATAGCAAGGTGCTGATCACTAGCGCATGCTCAGATGACTCCATGTAGAACACGTCGAGTCAGCAAACCGCTTTTTATCGTAGCGTCACCACTTCAAAAGTGTCCAAAATGACACATAGATAAAATGCATACAGGTGTAAGATGAATGTGAAAAATGAAACACATCTAGTGTTGAATGGTGGTAACGTTACTTGCAGAATATATAACAAGACATCAGGAGCTCAATAGGATCAAAAGAGGATACCTCTCCACTCATATACATCAAAAGAGAGGAGAGAAAGCATACCTCTCTACTCTTGTATAACAGACATAGCGTACCTCAATAATCGCAGGGCACAACTAAACAGTAAGTAGACATGAAATGACCATAAAAATAGTCCCAGAGTCAATTTCAACAAAGGTACGCTGTATGGCAAGAACATATATGTCTGTGTATATATATATATATATATATATATATATATATATGCCAATATCGGAAAGGAACTCAACTAGATGTTATAATCAAACCTTAAAGAGAGACCCAGGGAATATCATCATTTAAACCCCGCTTGTCACTTTCCAATCTATGAACCCAGCGCTGTTCACGCCTAAACAGAAAGGTGGCAATATCTGTTATGTGATTAGGTATGTGCGGCTTCTCTAGAACCGTCCATTTGAGATCTTGAGGTGAATGGTTAGCTTCAAGGAAATGAGTAGTCAATTTAGTGGAAGACTTTCTGCAACGAATAGTGCTCTTATGTTCTAAGATACGGGTTTTGACTTTGCGTGTAGTCATCCCCACGTATCGTAGTGTGCAGGGACAAGTGATCAAATAAATCAACTGATCACTATTACAGTTCGTGTGGTTAAATAGAACCCACGGTCTCTCCGTCCCAATGTCTATTTCTGTAGTGTGTGACGTCTGAGGACACGCTGCACATGAGCCACAAGGGAAATGTCCTTTCACCGGCGGCAAACCCCACAGAGTTTCTTGTGGACCTGTCTTACTACCTCTAGGTCTTGTGTGTATCAAGCGGTCTTTTATGTTAGAACTCCGCTTGAATGCAAAAAGAGGACGTGGCAATGGTGTTGCCCCGATGTTCAAAATTCTCCAATTGGAGAGAATACTCTTTTTGATCCTGTTAGAAAAGCTACAAAATGTATGCACGCAAGTTAACCTATCATTAGCTGTCTTCGGTTCACTAGGTTCTATAAGAGCAGCTCTATGATTATTGGCTGCCTGTTTTAAGGATCTCCTCACTAGTTTCTTTGGATAGTCCCTAGCATGTAGTTGCGTGGCCAAATTGTGCGCATGCTCTTGATATTTAGAGGTAGATTGAACAATTCCTTCTAATACGTAAGAGCTGGCCGAAAGGCAAATTCTCACGTAGAGCTTTAGGATGAAAACTATGAAACGACAACAAAGAGTTCTTAGACATCGGTTTTCTGTAAAGTTCAGTCCCCATACCTCCATTAATGGAAAAAATCTTAACATCCAAAAAGGGGAGACTGACGTTACTGTGTTCACAGGTGAAGTTCAGATACTGATTTCTGTCATTGAGCCAGGCTTTGAAGTCCATGATAGATGATAGACCTCCTCTCCAAATCACCAACACATCATCAATATAACGTTTCCACACACGTATATGTTTCATGTATGGATTCGTACCACTGAGAACATGTTCCTGTTCAAAGACGTGGACGTACAGGTTCGCCAAACTTGGGGCAAAAACACTCCCCATGGATGTGCCCGACACCTGGAGAAAGAGTTGATCTTCATACATAAAAAAGTTCTCCTTCATTGCTAAACGGGCACAAGCCATAATGAAAGATACAGGTGTAATAGTATCCAAATTTTTATTCATAAGCAAGGTCTCAATAGTGGATAGAGTCTCATCTTGGGGAATACACGTGTATAAAGACTCTACATCAAAACAGACAAGAAAATCGAGTTCACAGTCAAATCGTATCTCTTCCACCAGCCGTAAGACATCTTTAGTGTCTTTTAAGTATGTAGGCATTTCACTGACCAAAGGCCTCAAAAAATGATCCACAAATGTGGATAGAGGTTCAAGTAATGAACCTAAACCAGAGATAATAGGACGCCCTAAGGGTGGTCTCACATTCTTATGCACCTTGGGTAGTGCATAAAAGTATGGAATAATTGGATGGGACTGGATCAAAAAAGCCGCTTTTTGAGTTGTGATCCATCCGTTTGTGCTAGCCTCTTCAACCAGGATTTTGATTTCATTCTCTAATCTCTTAGTCGGATCTTCTCTTAATAATGCATAGAAGCGAGTGTCTTCCAATTGTCTGAGACACTCTGTCCGATAGGTGGCGGTGTCCATTATAACAATGGCTCCCCTTTATCGGCAGGTTTGATAGTTATTGTGTCATCGTTGGCCAATGCCTGCATTGCTCTATGTTCATTATTCGTCAAATTTTGAAATTGCCTATTGTCACTGGCACAGATATTGGTAACCTGAGTTGTCACAGCTTTCTCAAAGGTAAGGACCTGAGAAGGTACTTGATGTGCAAGGGGGTGAATGTAGATTTCCTCTTGAGACCTGTGTTGGTGATAATCTCATCCCCTATATTATGTACCCTGTCTCTGAAAAAGAAATTGAGACGGATTTTCCGGAAAAACTGAGCAAGTTCTTGTCTGATCACAAAGGGGTCCCCCCGGTGTGAGGGAACAAAGCCTAATCCCTTCCTCAGGACGGCTTGTTCATCTGTGTTTAGACTACGTTTGCTCAAATTTATCACTAAATCATTTCGTTGCTCGAGCTGGCAGTTGCTTCCATCATGCTCCGAGTCGGCCGAGCTGGCGGAGTATCTGCCCATTGTACCTGGGCCTGATGATTCCGCCGTTTCCCTCTCGACCTGCCTTGGCCAAACCCTAAAAAAGGCTGGTGGGAATATGGTTGTGGTTGTGGTTGATATGGAAACATATTTCCTTGTGAAAATGCATTAGGAAAGCCAAAAGGGGCTGGTGCCCACCAATGAGGTGGTGGTGGAGTTTGGGATGGAAAACCTCCTCGATAGCCTCTCCAATTCCTTCTGTTTCTGCGAGCAGGGCCTCTAAAGCCTGCATTGTTTTGATGGGAATTGTCTGAATCACTGGACCACTCATCGCTCTCTGATGTAGAATAATTGGATCTGTATCTCCTTCCTTGCCGATTAAATTGAGATGGAATATAATCAGCACTAGTATACGGATACACTTTCTCCATAGAGAAGCGTGCAAGATCTTTCTTGAATTTATTGATTTTCAATGTAAGAACCGAGTCTTTAAACTCTTTGTTGCTTTTATTGTTCTCTTCATTCTGTTTCTTAAACAGTGCACCTGATAAAGTTACTCGAATCTGAGATTCCAGAGTCTGTATCTCAACTAAAATCGTATCTGCAATACGTTTAGCCGTGTTGATTATTAGGATCAGCCAATCGCGGGTACAACGCCATGCCACGAGTGACCAATCTGTAAGAAATAACTTGTCGTCCAAGAACAAGCGAGGTGCATTGGTAACTATAAGGCCAGTGGGTGCACAGTTGCCCCTCAAATATTCTGTCATAATGGCACCATGTATGTAAATTCGTGAATGCGATTTTCTAAGAGTTAGCAATTTGACCCAATCATCTACTTGTGCCAATGGTCCACCCTGAAAAGTGTCTAGTATACTCGGTGTACTGAGTATAGATTGTGCTGCAGTGTCATCAAATGCTAAACCCTGCCGTTCTGCCATCTTAGATCTAAATAGTCAGAATAGGTGTTAAAAAACAAAAACAAAAGCTAAATGTCTGGGAACCACATGCGACCAAATCAGTTGATCACCGAAAAAAACTTAAACAAAAACGGATATCTTACTGTGATATACGTAAAAGAAGAAAAATAAGGGACCCGCAGCCTCAGCTGCTCTCAACATCTAAATACCAAAACAGTTTCAAACAGGAGGGTCCTAGGGAGAGTTTAAAGACCTGCAAAGGATTCGATCCCCAACCATTAACATATAAAGACAATAGAAAATCCTTGGGTCTGTAAAATTAGAAAGAACAATGATTAAGCCAGAGACTATGCCACACAGAAAAAACTGTGGGAGATTCCCTTTAAAGAACGAAATCCCTCACTCACCATAAGGTGACATGCTTCATCATATGGGATTCTCCTCTCAAAGGAAAAACCTAGTTCCTTCGAGGGCTACAACCCCCTCTATGAGAGGGAGGAGCTCAGGGATGTTTTTGAATGTCTAATATTCTGGATATTCTAAATCCACATAGATGAGTAAAATAGTGTGAGCGAGGACGCAGCGCAAAAGAAAACTGGTGTAGAAAAAGGTGAAGATAAAACTAACTAGGGCGTCCTATATAAATTTTATTAAGGGGCACCCTCTGCTAGGATTAAAAACAATGGTGCAACAGCGACATAAATGTTTTAGTCGCAATGATGTTTGATGAATTAGTGGTCATTAATGGTCGACATGTTTCAGCCTATATGCCCCAAACATCGGGCAAGGCTTTCTTCAGGACCTAAACAATGCTGCTGCCAGTACTCAAGTGAAAATACAAATAAAGGATACAGAAAATGAATGTGTTCAGAGCCCCAAATGCTCCGGACGATCAAAAACCTATTGAAAACATAAACAGTAATGAAATTTCGTATACACTGTGTGGAAAAGAGGTTTCTCTTGGCTTAAATCTACAAATAAGGAGTAAAATAGAAAAGTATTTGGAAACAGTTCCTTACCCGCGAAAGCTAGGTAAAGAACTCTACCTCAGCCTGGCAACAGCTCAGGATGAAGGCACCGCTCTAAAAAGGAGAAGGTATATATTGATATAATAACAACTGTTTAAATATCCTGTACCTATGGTGGCATTGTTGACAAACAAAATTAAGTCATACAGCCTAGTCAGAAAGTATTATAAAGTAAGTTAAGAGGAAAAACAGAAATGGAACACACAAGGTCCACCATACATCTAGCATACACGTGGTTCAATGGACTCATATGTATAACAAATAGCCCAAACACACGAGATAAATAAACCAATGGAATCAATCAAGTTGCATATCAATATTGTAGGGTACTATAAAAGCCCATGAAGACAAACTCCAAAAGGGAAATACACAAAAGCGCGGAGGGACTCCTACAAAAGAAACCCCTTCGAAGTATAATATCGCATAGAGCTGATCCTGGTCAGTGAAATGCCTACATACTTAAAAGACACTAAAGATGTCTTACGGCTGGTGGAAGAGATACGATTTGACTGTGAACTCGATTTTCTTGTCTCTTTTGATGTAGAGTCTTTATACACGTGTATTCCCCAAGATGAGACTCTATCCACTATTGAGACCTTGCTTATGAATAAAAATTTGGATACTATTACACCTGTATCTTTCATTATGGCTTGTGCCCGTTTAGCAATGAAGGCGAACTTTTTTATGTATGAAGATCAACTCTTTCTCCAGGTGTCGGGCACATCCATGGGGAGTGTTTTTGCCCCAAGTTTGGCGAACCTGTACGTCCACGTCTTTGAACAGGAACATGTTCTCAGTGGTACGAATCCATACATGAAACATATACGTGTGTGGAAACGTTATATTGATGATGTGTTGGTGATTTGGAGAGGAGGTCTATCATCTATCATGGACTTCAAAGCCTGGCTCAATGACAGAAATCAGTATCTGAACTTCACCTGTGAACACAGTAACGTCAGTCTCCCCTTTTTGGATGTTAAGATTTTTTCCATTAATGGAGGTTTGGGGACTGAACTTTACAGAAAACCGATGTCTAAGAACTCTTTGTTGTCGTTTCATAGTTTTCATCCTAAAGCTCTACGTGAGAATTTGCCTTTCGGCCAGTTCTTACGTATTAGAAGGAATTGTTCATCTACCTCTAAATATCAAGAGCATGCGCACAATTTGGCCACGCAACTACATGCTAGGGACTATCCAAAGAAACTAGTGAGGAGATCCTTAAAACGGGCAGCCAATAATCATAGAGCTGCTCTTATAGAACCTAGTGAACCGAAGACAGCTAATGATAGGTTAACTTGCGTGCATACATTTTGTAGCTTTTCTAACAGGATCAAAAAGAGTATTCTCTCCAATTGGAGAATTTTGAACATCGGGGCAACACCATTGCCACGTCCTCTTTTTGCATTCAAGCGGAGTTCTAACATAAAAGACCGCTTGATACACACAAGACCTAGAGGTAGTAAGACAGGTCCACAAGAAACTCTGTGGGGTTTGCCGCCGGTGAAAGGACATTTCCCTTGTGGCTCATGTGCAGCGTGTCCTCAGACGTCACACACTACAGAAATAGACATTGGGACGGAGAGACCGTGGGTTCTATTTAACCACACGAACTGTAATAGTGATCAGTTGATTTATTTGATCACTTGTCCCTGCACACTACGATACGTGGGGATGACTACACGCAAAGTCAAAACCCGAATCTTAGAACATAAGAGCACTATTCGTTGCAGAAAGTCTTCCACTAAATTGACTACTCATTTCCTTGAAGCTAACCATTCACCTCAAGATCTCAAATGGACGGTTCTAGAGAAGCCGCACATACCTAATCACATAACAGATATTGCCACCTTTCTGTTTAGGCATGAACAGCGCTGGGTTCATAGATTGGAAAGTGACAAGCGGGGTTTAAATGATGATATTCCCTGGGTCTCTCTTTAAGGTTTGATTATAACATCTAGTTGAGTTCCTTTCCGATATTGGCATATATATATATATATATATATATATATATATATATATATATATATACAGACATATATGTTCTTGCCATACAGCGTACCTTTGTTGAAATTGACTCTGGGACTATTTTTATGGTCATTTCATGTCTACTTACTGTTTAGTTGTGCCCTGCGATTATTGAGGTACGCTATGTCTGTTATACAAGAGTAGAGAGGTATGCTTTCTCTCCTCTCTTTTGATGTATATGAGTGGAGAGGTATCCTCTTTTGATCCTATTGAGCTCCTGATGTCTTGTTATATATTCTGCAAGTAACGTTACCACCATTCAACACTAGATGTGTTTCATTTTTCACATTCATCTTACACCTGTATGCATTTTATCTATGTGTCATTTTGGACACTTTTGAAGTGGTGACGCTACGATAAAAAGCGGTTTGCTGACTCGACGTGTTCTACATGGAGTCATCTGAGCATGCGCTAGTGATCAGCACCTTGCTATTAATGGGTGCGTTGCTCTTTTGTTAGCAGTGTATGACTGAAGTGCCGCTTTTATAGCTGCCTTTGTTTGTTATGCGGCTTATACGCTATTATTTTGAAAGTTGGTCTCTCTTTTTGCTTGAGATACGCCACATTTGGCAACTACATGCAGTACTGTGGGTTTGCCCTTTGTGATTTTTGAGACATAACGCATGCGCTGGATACGAGTGTTCTCTTACCAGCGCTTGCGCAGACCCATTACAATTAGGGTCTTTACAACTGTTTTAGATTAGCCTTGGGGAGTATAAATACAAGTGGTTTCACCACTGACACTCACCTCCGGTTGCAGGCTCTACATGGGCCCGAGGTACCGACGGATAGGTGAGTGTTAGGGATCAGCTCTATGCGATATTATACTTCGAAGGGGTTTCTTTTGTAGGAGTCCCTCCGCGCTTTTGTGTATTTCCCTTTTGGAGTTTGTCTTCATGGGCTTTTATAGTACCCTGCAATATTGATATGCAACTTGATTGATTCCATTGGTTTATTTATCTCGTGTGTTTGGGCTATTTGTTATACATATGAGTCCATTGAACCACGTGTATGCTAGATGTATGGTGGACCTTGTGTGTTCCATTTCTGTTTTTCCTCTTAACTTACTTTATAATACTTTCTGACTAGGCTGTATGACTTAATTTTGTTTGTCAACAATGCCACCATAGGTACAGGATATTTAAACAGTTGTTATTATATCAATATATACCTTCTCCTTTTTAGAGCGGTGCCTTCATCCTGAGCTGTTGCCAGGCTGAGGTAGAGTTCTTTACCTAGCTTTCGCGGGTAAGGAACTGTTTCCAAATACTTTTCTATTTTACTCCTTATTTGTAGATTTAAGCCAAGAGAAACCTCTTTTCCACACAGTGTATACGAAATTTCATTACTGTTTATGTTTTCAATAGGTTTTTGATCGTCCGGAGCATTTGGGGCTCTGAACACGTTCATTTTCTGTATCCTTTATTTGTATTTTCACTTGAGTACTGGCAGCAGCATTGTTTAGGTCCTGAAGAAAGCCTTGCCCGATGTTTGGGGCATATAGGCTGAAACATGTCGACCATTAATGACCACTAATTCATCAAACATCATTGCGACTAAAACATTTATGTCGCTGTTGCACCATTGTTTTTAATCCTAGCAGAGGGTGCCCTTAATAAAATTTATATAGGACGCCCTAGTTAGTTTTATCTTCACCTTTTTCTACACCAGTTTTCTTTTGCGCTGCGTCCTCGCTCACACTATTTTACTCATCTATGTGGATTTAGAATATCCAGAATATTAGACATTCAAAAACATCCCTGAGCTCCTCCCTCTCATAGAGGGGGTTGTAGCCCTCGAAGGAACTAGGTTTTTCCTTTGAGAGGAGAATCCCATATGATGAAGCATGTCACCTTATGGTGAGTGAGGGATTTCGTTCTTTAAAGGGAATCTCCCACAGTTTTTTCTGTGTGGCATAATCTCTGGCTTAATCATTGTTCTTTCTAATTTTACAGACGAGTGAAAGGAAATCCCCGCCCCCTACTCTCTATTCTATGAGGGCTCAGGTCAGTGAAAGGAAGTCTCCTCCCCCCTACTCTCTATTCTATGTGGGTCCTATTCAGCCCAGCCCTGACCCATCAGACTGCTGGAGCCAAGACCCTCTCCAGTCCCCTGTCACTCACAAACCAGACAGTGAATACACAACCTTAGCAGAGGCACCCTGGAAGGTTAGGCAAGAAAATACCTACTTTCTAAAAGTAGTATTTTCAAACACAGAATGTAAAAATCACCCACACTAAAAGATGTATTTTAACATTCTGAGTTCAGGCATGCCAAACTCGAATTTCTACCTTGTTCCCTGGGTCAGTTAGGCTTATAAGGTGTTATAATCAACTGCCCATTCTGGCCTAAGGGAGCAGGTAGCCTTGCAATAGTGAAAAACGAAATTGGTTGTAATTTACTATCAGGACATGCCACACACATCAGGGCATGTCCTACCTTTCACATACAATGCACCCTGTCCTAGGGCCTACCTGAGGGGTGACTAACATGTAGAAAAGGGAAGGTTTGGGGACTGGCAAGTGGGTGCACTTGCCAAGTCGACATGGCAGTCCCAGACTGCACATAGGCTCTGCAATGGCAGGCCTGAGCCATAGTTTACAAGCTGCTTCTGTGGGTGGCACAACCAGTGCTGCAAGCCCACCAGCAGCATTTGATTTACAGGCCCTGGGCACACACGGTGCCCTGTACTAGGGTCTGTCAAGTAAATCAAATAGTCCAATCATGGAATCACTAATCCATACAACAATTTACAATAGGGAGCACTTGCACTTTGGCACTGAATAGCAGTGGCAAAGTGCCCAAAGCATCTAGAGCAGCAAAAACATAGCAACACACAGGAGGCAACAGCAAAAAATGGAAGGGAGACCCACGCCAATGGTGCCAGGTCTAACACACAAGTTTTCCCCAAAAAAAGGAAAACATAAAAAAAATACCCTGCTTAGCTCCAGGAAAGAACACATCAAATAGAAAGGACTCTAAAGTGCACAAGGAAAATGCCATCTCTCATCATAAACAGGAAATACAACTAACAGTGTCAAGAAAACCTATGGGAACCAAGAACACAGCATTTGTTACACTGAATGTAGGCTGTCAAGGAAGCTGAGCCACCTTTTGATTGACAGTAAAACTAACAAATTACAAATGAAGGCTTACCCAAAACCCATTATCTCCGTGTGCATTTGTTCAATAAAAACATGAATCTGGCAGACTCAGAGAGGTAGAGCTGACTATTTCGCAAACCTAAAAAAAAGAAGATTTAGAAAAGAAGAGAAAGGAAGTGCACTATTTAATGAGAGGATAAACACATTTTTAACTGGCTAAATGCCACTACTCACACAAAAGAGAGCCATTGTCTGAAACTGACTTACCCATTGCCCCATATATATGCTGTAGTGGTCAGATGCAAAGTGTCATTGCAACATAACACAGTAATGAATGAATATGGATGACCAGAAGCGATTTTATGTATGTATATTATATATTACAGGAACAAAGCAGTTGAACACTTCCAAATTCTGTTGTGAGCCAGTTGGCATAATAGAGAACCAAGTACTCTTGGACACCTTGAGTGCATGCTATTACTTTTCTCTGACAAGGTGCACAGTGTGGATTTATAGCCAGTGTACTCTGCAGGCACAACTTTACACCCCCCTTTCGGTGGGAGGTTCCATGGCGCTATAGAAACTGGATCATATACATAAATCACGTAAACTTACCTGTGATGTAATGCTGCCTGAAAAGTATCCATGTATGATTTAAACAAATTTTAAACAACATCACTTACCTAGCCTTACCACTTTCACTCCAAGCAGGTCCTGTTCCTGGTCGAGGATGTCGGCCCAGCAGTGTGTCACTTGCTGCTGGGTGCAGGCGACCCAAGTGTTTTTCTGCATGTTGCACAAATTTCTGCCCCACTACAGCTTGTCGCTCTGCCAGGCCATAGCCTTTGCAAGCATGCAGCCTTTTGCCAGCGTGAGGGGGATGTGATGCTGCATATAAAAGATAAGTGTAGCCTCCTCCACATTGCTAAAGATGTGGCAGGATGTAAGCCCCTCATACCACCGTTACTTATAGGGGGTGTGGGACTCAGCAGTGGCAGCGCTTCCTGTCTCTGGCATAGCTGCTGGATGGGACAGGTTCAAAAAGCTACAACAGATGAACCGGGTAACAAAAATGTATAATAACCAAATAGGAGGAGTGGGATAGTAAGAAAAAGTGAAAATAGTGTTAAAAAAGAAGGGAGGTAATGCAGAATGGAGTGGATTGGGCGGATGGGGCCTAGGGAGTAGGAAACATGAGGCAATCACTAAATAGGATCAGGCTGGAGTAAACAAACGCTTGCACAACACAAGGTGGTGTTTGTGCTGTTTTTTAGTGCAAAATGTGACCTTGGCCTCTTTATTCTGGCAGAGTTTGTGCAAGATGCATTCCACATAATTACCTGTAATTTTACATAATTCCACAAAGTTCTGCGATAGCAAATTAACCGATTTCCACACACCTCTTCTGGTAACCCCAGTTTGTTGGTACGCAACAACAACACTCCATAATTATTGTCCAGCCAGCGCTTTTTCTTTGAAAAACAAAAAGTACTTTCATTACACACACGACTACACATTAAATTATACAACTCAATATACGGAAATAACTTTGGTGACATATTCTTGTCAGGAATACACCCCTAATTGATCCTGAACCCCAAATCACAATATCCCCCACCTTAACCAGATGCAACTCCACAATATAAGGGGTGTCATTATCAATAAAGCAGGCCTACTGGCTATGTCAGGGTGTCACCTCATCAGTAAAAGCAGCTACACTTTATAATTCATTTACATAACACCATGGAAGCCAATGAGGCAGTACTAATATGCATACATGTTAAGGTCCATCATTGATGTTGATTACGCTAAATTTTCACACCTAATGTTCCCTACTAAGTATAGCGTAAGCGATCGATCTTTTATTTACCTACTAAAAGTGGTTGAGGGGAGGAAACAACTCAGACAGATATCAGCAAAGTCGTCAAGCCTGAAAAGACCACCAACCCCAAAGTGCAGTTTGAATATTTATTATAAGGCCAAAAACAATTGGATGTAAATACATCTCAATAGCAAAGTATAGAGGTACAGAAAAATTAATACAGAGCCAAGTTTACGAATATAAGTAATTCGGCCCAAAAGACAGATGATTATAAATTCCAAAATCACAACGCAACACAGAATAGATGCGATATTCAGTTCTCGGCTCATTGAAAGAAATCAAAATCTTTCCCTACACTGCTCTACATGAGGGCCCTTCCTGTCTCTCTTCTATCATTCCCCAACGGTGTCAGCACGTGTCGACTTCCTAAGAAGTACTCACGTCAAATGGGTCGTTTTAGCTTATGGCTATGGAGCTTGCTCTAAGATGTACCTTCTCCTCCGAAAGCTAGCAGAAGTCTGGTCTCGCTGTCCCTGCGCATCATACAAAAGATGGGATTCAACCCACAATACGTCATTCTTCTTAAAACTTTCCATTGCACCTCTATGCAGTAGCTTTTTTTTTTCATGACACAAATTTAATTAGTGATATCTTCTTTCCAGTGGCCTTGGCTTTCAGACAGACCAGATACGCAAGGTATCCTCCCTTCTTGCTTCCCAGCCATCTTCAAAGACATTCCGGGTCCCTCCTTAACTCTGAAAATAACGATGTGTATTCTTTCACCTGCAGTAGGATGAGAACATTCTAATTTCGAACACAACAACATTTAATTATTTATTTCTCAAGAGCAAGGAGAATCGAAACTTATGACTTTGGGCCTATAATTCAGGCAACTTAAACTAACCACAATTACGGTGTATAGAAATAATATCGTCCTGCACATTATGCATGAAGGAATCGTAATACATACAAAGTTCTACTTAAATGCGTTCACTAATTTTCAACATCAAATGATTCAAATAAATGTTTCTTAATAGTCGTAAAACACTGCAAACAATGCGAATACATGAGAGTGTGTTTAAACCATGAGTATAGTGCACTCATACAAAATAGAGTGCTATCAGCGCTCTATCAATGTCAATGGGCTAAAACCCACATTCAATAGCTCTGTTGTTAAGCACCAACATTATCAATAAAGCATTCAAGTGAATTACATGTGTCATGGAGTACTTATATCAGACTGCTACGGCACCCATAGGATCACCCACAAGGAGTCTCTGCACAGCTAAACCCAGGAGCAAAAGCTCTAGCTCTAGGAGCGCTTTCAAAAACAAGGCAAACCTTTCCAGGGTCAGAGATGCAATTCCCTAGGAGACATAGGGTAAGTTTATGAACCAGTTTTGGGGCTTCTACATTTCTTCTGCCTCCAAAACACTGTTCAAAACCTTTGGTGGCGCTCCAGTCCATCCTTGGGGCTCAATTGTAATAGAGTTCAGGTTGTATGTACTCTCTGCCCCCCAGACACAGGCAGGGCATGGTGGAGGAGGTGCAGCTGATGGAGCCAGATTTCATCAAGATTAAGCATCACTCTGTTTTGTGTTTCAGACAGACTGCATTTAAAATGGCACGCAGATTTTGGTGCAAGTGGAAACACATGGCACATGAAACATGAAATGAGGCCTAGTCAAATGCTTTTTAAAAGGGGCACTTTTGGTGCATGCAAAGTGAAAGACATGAAATGAGGCCTGGTCAAAATGCTTTCAGTCTGAAATGCTTGTGCTAAATTAACATGTGTTTTTGCAGTGTAGAGAAACTCGTGATTTCAGTTTCCTCTTAGCTTTGAAGATAAGCATGGAATGTGTTCTCTCCTCCCAGCTCCTTTTCCTTGTAATCAACACTCCCTGTTCCCGTCTCAAGAGACTTTGGCTTTGTTGCATATTCAGACAATGCATATTCAGTTCATAATACATCTTTCTCATAATGTGTATTAATTAATCAACTATGCACCAACACTACACGTGGGGCAAACGCATTTTGCATGAAAAGCTATCTAAAACATTAGAGCATGTTGCTATGAGTATGTATTAACTGTTTGCGCTTTGAAAATTTGCACTGGTGCATGTTTATGCTATGTTGTACATTGCACATTTTTGCATGTTGTGCACAAATGATAGAAAAGCTGCTTTAAACTAATAGCGTTTGCTAGGTAATAACTAATACAGGGTAGTAGTATGGGGGAGGTAAACATAATGGGTTTTATTTCATAAATTAATATTCTTTTGTGTTTTTTTTTGTTTAGGGCCCACTATAAAATGGCTGCCTAGGAATCCAGCATGGCTGAGAATTGTTAGCAGTGTGCTGAATGAGAGACGCATGTGCAGAAGATTGTGCCAGCTGCATGAACTGCCAAGTGCCTCAAGTGAAGACACATGGGTCAAGGCCACAATGAACTGTACATTCCTGTCATCGTGCAAATGTACCGGTGTTTGTGGGAGAGTGTCATCCCTGCGTGCGATGTGAAAGCAAGGCGGAAATAGACTGATACATTTTTGACGCTTAGATGTTGCAGTATTGTATAATTATTGATGGTGATACATATGACTGTATTAAGTCTTAACACTTCCTTTGTTAAAACTGGTATGAGTTGGATTTGCAATGAGAACAGGATGATGAGACACTCATGTCCCCTATGCTAACCAATCACAGTGCGAGTTTCTACTGAAACTGCAACATTATTAGTATAGTCAGCCAAGAATTAGAGTATAAATAATGACCCCTTAGGGGGCGTGTCAGACTTAGATTAGTCTTAGAGGAGAGATGAGGAGGGAGCAGATCTGACCAGACATCATATGGGTTAGGTACGTGAACGTCGCGGGTGCAGCCTGGGAGGAGATTGCGTCCGAGGAGAGACAGAGGGAGGTGGGGGTCTTGCTCATATTTTTTCAGAGAGTCCTTGCACGTCATATTTTTGGCAAGGCAGATCACATTCCGCTGTGGTCTTGTGAAGGAGGGGCATTTTCAAGGAGCAGCCTCTCTGTCAGACAATGGAGAGGGAGAGAGACAGATGAACAGACCAGCGAAGAGAGAGCAGCTGAGAGATCAGGACAGGTTTTTGTCTTATGCATTTATTTCTCTTTATGGGAGATTTTTGCTAATTATTAATTATTGATTAGCCTTGCAAAACTCATTCTTGAATTATATTTTTCCTGAAACTCTTTAAAGAGTTCTGACTGAGATAGAATTAGGGGTTTTCCCTCCTTTATGGAGTGCTTTGTATTCAACTTATAATATGTTCTGTATTAATTCTATTTTTCCTATTTTCCAATTCTGTAACCTGATTGATATTTGACTAATGAATAAAGGGTCAGAGAAACTTAACTTTTGACTAGAAAATAAAACCCTTTAAAAATACTCCCAACTCTCTGTATTGGCTTAAATTTAATTGTATTTTTGATTTTTCATGTTTATGTAAAGTCTCCTGAAGGTGATAACATGGTGGCAAAGGTCCATCACCGTTTAAAGCGGTAAACTAGAGGTAAACAATGTTTTGCATTGAGAAATTACCGTGAAATTACCGCTGGATCCGTTTCTGGTAGCAGAGGTAAGGTTAACACCATCACCAAAAGGAGCATAGTTTAGTTTAAAGCCTAAATAGCGCTAGAAAATAATTACCCAAGTTAGATAAATGTCCAGATTCTCAAAAGAAAGTCCTGATTCCTGATTCTAATGCTCAAAACTTGAAGACTGGCAAAGCAGTACTAGAAGGTGATGCAAGAAGGCGATTTCTGCAGTGGTGTGAAATAGGGTTGTGAAATGTTGTTAATGTGCTAGAAGGTATGTTTTTTTTTTTTTTGAAGTTTTGAAAAAAAATAGTAAGGGTTTTGACTGTTGGTGAAATTTTGCTCATTTTGACTTGATGGTTGTATTGATTATATTGGTAATTTCATGGGACAGAATTATTGATTATTGATTTATGTTTAACAAAAAGAGTTAATGACTTGTTTTATGTTGTCTGGAAAAATTCCCGGGGAATGAATAGCGGGTGGCGATAGAAACCACACTGCAGTGAGGTTACTCGTCTGTTGGAATAGCACTGAGAAGCTATGCAGGGCTGGCAGTGTTAAAGTAGGGACTATTTTCTGTGTAAAAGTGAGAGTGATTGATAGCAAAGAGTTCGCTGGTGAAACTTTGGTGTTATATCACCTAGAAAGGGTAACACTGAAGGAGTAGCAGGTTCTTCCAAGCTTGAGTGACAGCAAAAGAGTTCGCTGGTGAAACTTTGGTCTTACATATCCTAGAAAGGGTAACACCGAAGGAGTAGCAGGTTCTTCCAAGCTTGAGTGAAGGGTAAGCGGAAGGGATTTACTCGCAGTGTTTGAAGAGTAAACGGAAGTTCTTACTTTGGGAAAAGTAAGCGGAATGTGTTACTCGCAGTGAAAAGAAATCTATCCTTTATTTAGTGGAACAGACAGAGTAGCGAATGTTTTTATGTTGTTACTAACAGAATTTTGATTAAGAAAACTCAGAAAAATATTGCAGTTGAGAGGGTCAGAAGTAGGAGTTAAACTGACTGAAATTGAAACTGACAACATTGGAGAAAAGAAATTGCATTGAACTATTGCAGAAATGAAAATGTTTGAAGGTTTAAAGAAACTGTTGGGAGGTAAAGTGAAAAATTTGTTTTTAATTGGTGATGCTCCTGAAGGAACACCCGTGCATTTTATGTCTACCAATTTGGGACAAAATTCATGTATGTGAGTTCACCAATGGTGCAAGATTACTGAAAAAGAAGGTCCTTTGAGATTTCCAAAAGATGGTACTTTTGAATTGAAAATTATTGACAAATTAAGGGAAGTGTTATGTGAAATAAAGTAACCATTTAGAGCTGCACAATTTGAGGCTTTAAGCATGTGGGAAAAGGCAGCAAGAGACAAAGCAAGTGAGGATAAAAAGGTAAAGCACCAGATACAGAAGAAGGAAATTAATGATGATAAAAAGCTTCAAATAAATAATGATTCAGGGGATGAAATAATGACTGCATTGTTAACTAAGTGTCTACCACCTTATGTGGTCCCCATTGAAAATACTGATAATACTGTACCAGTAAGTACTACAGTGGCTACTGCTTCTGTTGAACAGAGAGAAATACAGATTGAGAGAACTGTGCGGACATTTCAGATTGACCGACTATCTGTTGATTCAGCACTGACAGTGATATCTCCAGGTGTTACTGCTTCAAATGTGACTGATTCAGTCCAAATATTACAAACTACAGATGCACAGGCAGTGCCTAGAAAATTTGTGACTGTCCCAATTAATATGGCCCCTATTCAAAAAGTTCAAAGAGCTGCAGAAGGAGTAATTATGTCAGGGTTTATTTTAGAAACTCAGAATTCACACATTATTGAACAGAAACTACCCCAGGCAGTCCAAGCACTGAAAGGTGGGGGAAAAATGGTCTTTACAACATCTGCAGCCCAGGATAAAATGAATATATTTGAAGATGGGATTTTTCAAAGCTACTTTGAAGAAGCAGCAGTGATTAAAAAGATAGAGAGCATGGGGGAACAAATTAACTCAGACCCTGAAAAAGAGAAACAGCTTAGGGGCCGATTCCGATTCGGGCCGGAAAACGTACCGACCGACTCGGAGCCGGAATTTATTCCGACCGACACGTACAGGTGCAGGCCGACCCGCAAAGTACGATGAGAAGCATGCAAAATCCGACCGACTCGTACGGAACACAAGCCGAATGACCGAGCCGCGCGGAAAACAGCCATCCGGCCAGAAAACCACGCAAATCGAACCGACCGACACGCACCAGGAATGAACCCGAACGAAACGTACCCGCGACCTCCTACCCGCCAAGTACGATGCAACGCGTGGAAAACACGACCGAGTCGCACGGAGCCCAAGCCGTACGACCGACACGCATACAAAACTGCGAGCAGAAGCAACCCAATACACCGCGACCGACGCGTACGCAGCATAGAAAACAGCACAAACACAGCGTGAACGACTCGGAGAAGCTCGTACGAGACAACTGCAGGGTCCGACTCGGTCACAAGAACGTCTCCTACATGCACAAAAAGTACAAAGGGAAAAACACAAAAAAAAGGCCAAACAAGCAATTACAAAGGCAATAAATACTGGGGGGGGGAACAGGGAACAAAGACACACCCACAACTCCACCCATATAAAGGACACAAATCCCTACCATGATCCTTTGCAAATTCAAATTACCTGCCAGCACTGAACAGACAGCAACCACACACCCACCCACAGCTCATCCATCACACAAGCCACACACCATCAGCACCTCAACAAATAGCACCCTCAAATACACCCAGCTAAACACACACTCACACACCCTCACCTGCACACCAACACACACATCACTCACCATCACCATGCCCCCAAAGAAGAATCATAAGTTCCTAGATAGTGAATTGGAAGTCCTGGTAGATGAGATCCTCAGGGTAGAGCCACAGCTGTTTGGTACACTGGTCCAACAGACACCCATGTCGCAGAAAACCAAGATGTGGGAGAGGATTGTCGACAGGGTGAACGCACAATCACCATGTTTGCGCACAAAGGGAGACATCCAGAACAGGTGGTATGACGTGCGCAGGAGGGTCAGGGAGCTGTTGAAGAAGGACTACCTCTTGAGCCAACACACCGGCAGTGGCCCTCCTGCCAAACCAGTATACCTCAGGCCCTGGGAGGAGAAGGTGTGGGCCATCCTACCACCAGTGAGCGTATATGGACTAGAAAACATCCCAGAGCCTGGTGAGTACATAACAAATGTACACAATATTGTGCCACAATACACACACATCACTGTCAAGGGGAGAGTCAAACCATGCACCCTTAGCAAATACACACCAACCAGAACAGAATCATCCCAAATTGTGTATGTCAGTCAGATAAACACAACACATGCCATCTCATAGTGATATGTAACTGTGTCATCACATGTACAAACACAACTACAACTACAGCTAGGCAGTGGCACTAATATAACTAACAAACACATCCAGACATGTAGGCACCACTACAACACCACCTCACAGTGAAGCCCACTGAAAGGAAGGAATCCTGTGTATGCTGGGCAAGTCAGTGTAGCCAATAGCATCATGGGAGTTGTAGACACAGACATTGCCCACCCTCACAATGCGCACATCAACACCACCATGAACCATGCTCACATCACAGGGAGTGGAAAACAACTGACAAGATGGCTGACACTGGCTACTGCTGTGGGGAGCACAAGGTCCTGCTGGCAACTGTGCACCAACCAACAGCAGGACACCACTGACTGACATCCTGAAAGACAACTTGCACTCCCTGCAACGGAAGCACATTCCATGGTGGAAAATCTGGCTGGGTGGGAAGGAGGACTGACAGCACTGACCATAGTTACCAGCAGCTCCACTCACACACCCCCCTAACACAAACTCCACACAACTCACCTGGGAGAATGCATTGCCTCACACTCTAATCAAATATCCCACAAAGAACCACCACCCTGGGTCATGCAGTGTGAAGCACAGGGACACACATGGGACTTGCAGCAAAACTAACCCCAGGATAACACTGTCAGCCATCTTGTCAGCACAGGCACACAACCCCACAGGGAAGCAGAATCAAAAGGAAGGAAGCATGGGCATGCTGGGAAGTGGGGTGGAGGCAATAGCATGATGGGAGTGGTAGTCACAGCCCAACATCCCCCACCCACATGGCCCAGCAAGCTCACACCCAAGCATGCACACCTCACAGGGAGTCAAAAGCCACTTCAAAGATGGCTGACACTGGTGCTCAGTTGTGGGGAGCACATGGCCCTGCTGGGAAATGGGCACCAACCAACAGCAGGACACCACTGTCAGCCATCTTGCCATTGCTCTCACACTCACACACAGTGAAGTCCACCCAAAAGCAAGTAAGTATGGGCATGCTGGGAAGTGGGGTGGAGGCAATAGCATGATGGGAGTGGTAGTCACTGCCCAACATCCCCCACCCACATGGCCCAGCAAGCTCACACCCAAGCATGCACACCTCACAGGGAGTCAAAAGCCACTTCAAAGATGGCTGACACTGGTGCTCAGTTGTGGGAGCACATGGCCCTGCTGGGAAATGGGCACCAACCAACAGCAGGACACCACTGTCAGCCATCTTGCCATTGCTCTCACACTCACACACAGTGAAGTCCACCCAAAAGCAAGTAAGTATGGGCATGCTGGGAAGTTGGGTGGAGGCAATAGCATGATGGGAGTGGTAGTCACAGCCCAACATCCCCCACCCACATGGCCCAGCAAGCTCACACCCAAGCATGCACACCTCACAGGGAGTCAAAAGCCACTTCAAAGATGGCTGACACTGGTGCTCAGTTGTGGGGAGCACATTACCCTGCTGGGAACTGGGCACCAAGCAACAGCAGGACACCACTGTCAGCCATCTTGCCATTGCTCTCACACTCACACACAGTGAAGTCCACCCAAAAGCAAGTAAGTATGGGCATGCTGGGAAGTGGGTGGAGGCAATAGCATGATGGGAGTGGTAGTCACAGCCCAACATCCCCCACCCACATGGCCCAGCAAGCTCACACCCAAGCATGCACACCTCACAGGGAGTCAAAAGCCACTTCAAAGATGGCTGACACTGGTGCTCAATTGTGGGGAGCACATGGCCCTGCTGGGAACTTGGCACCAACCAACAGCAGGACACCACTGTCAGCCATCTTGCCATTGCTCTCACACTCACACACAGTGAAGTCCACCCAAAAGCAAGTAAGTATGGGCATGCTGGGAAGTGGGGTGGAGGCAATAGCATGACGGGAGTGGTAGTCACAGATATTGGTCACCCCCACAACTGTCCCATCAACACCACCCTGAACCATGCGCACATCACAGGGAGTGGAAAAGAACTGACAAGATGGCTGACACTGGGTAGTGCTGTGGGGAGCACAAGGCCCTGCTGGCAACTGTGCACCAACCAACAGCAGGACACCACTGACTGACATCCTGAAAGACAACTTGCACTCCCTGCAATGGAAGCACGTTCCATGGTGGAATATCTGGCTGGGTGGGAAGGAGGGCCGGATGTCAACCAAATACAACCAATGCAGACCATGTACACACCCCAACATTCATATAGAAATGCCCAAAGTATGCAGGACAATGTGCTACACCAATATCAACCTCTGACTGTGACAACTTAGGACAATGCAATGTACAGGCCCGCATCCAGAGGTACAGTCACAACTGTCATGTGTGTCAACCATTCATGCATGCAGAAACATAACATACATTGTGTGTGTCTCCCAAAAACAGGTGATGATGGGGACACAGCAGCAGACGCTGAGGAGTCCCTGTCCCAGGCTCAAGGGGAAACGGAGCTCACTGGTGTGGAACAGCCTCTGCCCTCCTCGGATGACGAAGACCTACCTGGCACCTCCGGAGCAAGTCATCATGCAGCACCAGCAGGACCACCAGCTGCACCCCCTGCACCCATCCCTCCAATGACTGTCAACACACATACCACCCCTGCTGACACGGACAGACCAAGGAGCACCACCACCACCAGCACAGGGACCCTGGACCAACGTGGGGCTATGGACACCAACACCACCAACAACCCCCAAGGGGGCCCAGGGTCACCTGTGCGTGCCACCTCAGGTACTGCACGTGTTGCCAGGGGTGGGAGACATAGGTCGCTGATCGCAGAGGGGTCTGGACTGCATGATGACCCACAACTGGTACGCATAGCCGATGCATACCAGTCCAGCACCGGAGAGCTCAGCCAGGTAGTGGGGCTCCTCAGGGACATTAATCAGCAGCAGGCTGCCCATCATGCCCGCTTGGACTCGCACATGTCCTGCGTGGAGTCCAAGTGGGACATACTGCAAGAGATGATGGCGGTGCATAGGGACATATTACAATGCCTCCGCCAGATGAGCAGCAACCAGTCAACACCTCCCTGTGTGCCCACAACATCTGGTGCTGAAACAACTGCAACTGCCACAGGGAGGGAGGATGACTCTGGCGGAGAGTCCCCTGCACCGCAGCAGCCTGCACTTGAGGGTCCCCCCCAAAGAAGAGGGGTCGTCCGAGGAGGGGCAACTGAGAGGCCGATGGCCATGTGCAACCCCCAGGAAGCCAAAACCTGTTCTGGATAATCACCTTTGTGCGCAAACTGTTCACCCTGTTGACTGCAACACAACTCCCCACATGACATGGGGAGTACAAGTTGGACCAATGTATCAGATGACTGTGGACTTTATTCTGGACATATCTGCTACCAGGACTTCCAATTCATCTAGGAACTTTGGATTGCAATCAAAATGTACAGCACCCACCATCCTGTGCACTATACACACACATGTATGACAATAAACACACTAATACACCATACCTGCCTCTGTTGTGATTCCAACGTGGTTTCTGTCATGGAGATGATGACCTGCGAAATTACACTGTGCATGCTAACTGCTACAGCAAGTACAACACAGGCATGTGAGTCATGGCAACGTGACACATATGAGGGAGACACACCACCAGGGCCACACAACATATACACACCTACGCCATCTGACTCATCGCCTACACTGATGTTGCCAGGAAATACGGTGCAATGCACAGACACAACACCTATTCACAGTCTCTGTCAACTAGCCCACTGGTGCAGTAAGCAAATGTCAGTCAGATGTGTGACCACAGACAACGCACATCACAAAGTGAAGCACAGGTTTATTACACATTTGCAACATGTTGTAACCACTACAGATGCAAGGCAATCCCACCTGGCAGCGGGCACACAGTCAACAAGTGTAGAAGGAAGGAAGTCCATGGGTGTGGCGCACATCACCTGTAGGGACACGACAGCTACCACCCTGGAAGTCGAATCACGGTGTCGGGGATCACAGTTGACCAAACCACTCTGAAAGTACCCTGTGAAGGACAGAAATGAAACATAGTCAAAAGCACTGAAGAACAGGACAGAACTGCAATACTCATGCCCAATACATGTCACAAGATACCCACCCAGAACCAAGTTAGCATGTCAACACTGTTGGGGAGTACAGACTACCTGTAAGGACACATCGCTACACGCATACAGTCATGTAGCACATGGACACACTCAAACAGCACCAGAGCACCACCAACACATATCATGCATACTCACATCATTGACATGACATCTCTGGATACTCACATTCAACTGAAGAAGTTGGTGATGAGCTGTGTGCGGACATCACCATCATCATCATCATCACTGGCATCGTGGTCCAGGCCAGGATCCTCCACAGGTGGCGGATGTTGGTCATCGTCATCCAGGATGAGAGGCAACTCCTTCCGCACTGCCAGGTTGTGTAGCATGCAGCAGACGATGACAATCTTGCACACCTTTGCTGGGGCATATGGGAGGGCCCTCCTGTCTTGTCCAGGCAGCGGAAGCGGCTCTTCAGGAGACCAAATGTCCGCTCAATCACTCTCCTGGTCCGACCATGTGCCTCATTGTAGCGCATCTGGCCTGTTGTCACAGGGTTCCTGAGGGGCGTCAGCAACCACGGCATGTTGGGGTATCCGGAGTCACCTACATACAGACAATTGCACATTAGCTGAGTTGGTAAAGAGGGTGGAACACTACATTGCAGAACACACACAATGGTACTAAGTCAGTACACACCAACAAGCCAGGCACGCTGGTTCCACATCTGTGACATCATCCTCTGGATGCGACTACTCCTCATCACGTAGGCATCGTGTGCAGAACCGGGGAAACGGGCACAGACGTGTGAGATGCTCATATTTGCAAGACATACCACCAGTGCATTGACCGAGTGGTAGTGTTTGCGGTTCCTGTATGCCTGCTCTTGGGCCTGTGGTGGTACCAAAGCAACATGTGTCCCATCAATGGAGCCAATGACATGCGGCATCCTCCCCAGGGCATAGAAGTCACTCTTCACGTCAGTGATTTGTTGGAGTCTAGGGAAATAGATGTACTGGTTCAGGTAAATCAACATAGCCTCCAAAACATCGCGGAGCACACGGCTGAACATGGTCTGTGACATCCCACCAGCAGTCGCCACAGTGTGTTGAAAGGTACCGGTGGCAAAGAAGTGTAGGGCTGCCATCACCTTCACCTTGGGGGTCAGCGCTGTAGGGTATGTCCGGCCAGCTTGCAAATGTGGGGCCAACCGCACCGTCAATACCTCAATCAGCGGCCTGGTGAAGCGGTACCGTCGGATGCAGTCCTGTTCCACCATGGTTGCAAGGTCAGGGAATGGTCTATGGACAGCTGGTGCCCTGCAGTGCATAGGTGAAGAAAGAAAGATTGTCAGTCACCCCACATATGTGGCATTGACCATACTCAATATCACATGATACATCATTATGAGGCACAGGTACATGATGTGTGCAGTTCCATAAGGACATGTATGGCACATACATGGCCAACATCTAACATCACAGTTCAACAAGTGGCATCAACAAGTCCCAGGTTGTGCCATGGGATATCATGAGGCCGTGTCACAGTTCCCATCTCCTGCTGCCACGTTCCAAACACACCCCACAGTGACATGTGAGGACAGATGTGCCCCAGGCATCACAGCTCAACGACAGGTAGATTCCCAGGGACCCTGTATTGCCACATGGACACTGGCATGACATGGTGTATCATGACTACACCAAAGCAAAACAACCATGACCCCCACAGGTAGTAGTCCCTGTTGCCTCGGCAGGACAGACATGGACGTCTGTGACACACACACGTACAACATCAAAGTCCATTCACAAACAACGTGGATGTGGAGACTGTCTCCCATTGTGCACATGGAATCAGAGACATTGTAAACACAACATGCACACAGACTGTGGCGGACCATCACTATTGTGGCAATGGGTCACCCTGGGACGTACATACCGTCACACATGGGACTCAGGGGGTATGTGACATGACATACACATACACCACCGTGAAATGTGACCATGCCACATGCACAGAAATGAACAGTTGCACATCACAGTGGTGATGTACACGAAACACCAAGGATTCTGTCCCCATGAACACGTGCACAGCCTGGGAGTGGCTGCCCCCAAGTGACACCCACAGAACAACATGTTCACCCCCATACACGGAATAGGTAATGCAGCCTTACATGCCTCAGGATACAGTGTGGACAGGCTGTGGTGTTGTAGGTGTGCCCCTCACTCCCTGGTAAGTATATGTTGCTGGCATATATTCACCTGTGACAGGCATGGTGACATATGCCAGTGACTTGTACAGGGACGCGTTGGACAGCAATGGACCGATCGGTGCGCACACATTGGCCATTGCATTCAATGTGAGCGGGTACGCGTTGTATTGGCAATACGCGTTGAACAGCAATGGACCGATCGGTGTGCCCGGCCGGCCCATTGCATTCAATGTGAGCGGGTACGCGTTGTATCCGCAATACGCGTTGAACAGCAATGGACCGATCGGTGTGCCCGGCCGACCCATTGCATTCAATGTGAGCGGGTACGCGTTGTATCCGCAATACGCGTTGAACAGCAATGGACCGATCGGTGCGCACCCATTGGCTATGGCCTGGCCTGGCAACGGACACGTTTTCAAATCTTGAACGAGTCTGATGCTGGAAATTCAGTTGGTCACCCACAACAATGTTGCAAATTCATGGGTGTCATGAAGTTGAACTTTTGAAGGATGCTGTGGGCGTGTGTAAGTGGTGCAATTCCATGGATTGGCCAGATTCTGAAGATGCTAAAGACTTGGACCTATCACTTTGGACACATGGGACAGTATCTGCCTCTGCAGCACACATATAATGCTGGCTGTTCCCCTGAGAGCTCACTTGCCTGCACTACATGCTCCAGGACGACATCTGCCACCACCACTGCTGCTGTATCTGCACCCTCTGGACCCTGCAATGGCACGTACTGTGGAGAGAGCCCCAGCCTTCAGCACTGAGGCGAACCAGGCCCTGCTGGACAGCCTCCTTCCACAGTACAGCAAGCTGTATGGGAAACCAGGGGAGCAGGTGAGTGTGCTGTCCACTGCCTTACTAAATGTGCATGTTGTCTGACTAGCAAGGCTAACAGTCTGCACGCCACTGGCTAGCAGGCTCACTGAGTAGTTGTCACCCCCCATAGTGTGTAGTTACATACACTGAACAGGTATAGTGCAGTGACAGTGCATTTAAACAAGGTTTTACTTCCCAGGCAATGATACCATGTAGTAACTGCTGGCATACTGTCCATAGCCATCGTTGCACTGCCTGTGTACATCATGTGCCCCTGTGATTGAGACATGTATATTCAACTGTGTAATGCACGGATATGTTGCATGTGTAGTAATGGCATTCTCACTTTGTCATCCTCACAGGTTGATGCCCACCAGAAGCAGAAGATATGGCTGACCATCGTCCGGGCAGTGAGATCCATGGGGGACTACAAGCGCCGGATCCGCAACTGCCAGAAGAGGTGGCAGGACCTTCGGGGCTGGACCCGGAGGATCGCACGGGTCCAGCTGAAGCTGTCGCCTCCTCGCAGGAGGGGCGGACACCTGACCCCCCACATGCTCAGGATCCTGGCGGTGGTCTTCCCTGATCTGGATGGGCAGCTGAAGGCCAGAGAGCAGCAAGGAGGGGGTGAGTCCATGACTGCATTGTGAACTTTGTCTGCCATGCTATGTGCCCTCCTCTGGCCTGGTTAAACTTCCACAGTACATCAGTCATGTGGTCCAGGACCAATGTCCCTCGATTGTGCACTGCCCACTCCTCATCTGATACCCAGGTGTGGCCCTTGCAGTCAGGGAATTGTGTCACTTGGGTACTGTGTCCTTGCAGTGTGCTTGACTCAAGGTGGGGGACAGCATCTGTTCCCCTAACTCTGTGGTGGGCATCATGGGTGGGTCCTTTGCTTACACAATGCCTGTGTTCTGACATGTAATCTGCGTGTTACTTTGATATGTGGTCCAATTGCTGAGCTGATCCACCACATGTGCCTGGGGTATCTGGCACACACCCATGCTGCGGGTGGGAACAATGATTGGGCCCCAGGAGTGTGTATATTACGTGTGTCACACATACTTAGCCAGCTGCCTACTGTCCAGGGCTCATCCCTCATTCATGTGGGGCAGGACAGTCATGCCTACTCCAGGCCATACAATACACTCTGTACTCCCACTCCTGTGTATCAGCTGACACGTTGTGCTCAGTGATATGTCCCCTCAGGTGTCTGCCTCTGTGTCAGTGTGCTGTGGCTTCGTCGTCATGACTGCTGGGGTGTCTCTCGGTTGGGGCTCAGCATGCCACCATGAGATGTGACCATAGGAGACGATACTTGGGTGACACATAGGTGTTTGATCACCTGACCATGCAGACTGGGGTATGCCAATGTGAAGTTCAGGCAGCTGTTTCCCATTCACAGCAGATTGTGAGGTGCTCAGGTTCAGTGGGTTGTGTTACAGGTCTCCCATATGTCCAATCGGTATGACCTGGACAGATAAGGGTTCAGATGATGTGGTGTGTGGGGGATGTACATGTGCACTTGTTCAGCTCCAGGACTTGCATTCCCCATGACCTACTATTGTGACACAGTGCAGACTGTTGTTGTCTGGCTGCCCTGCCCATGTGACTGGAGACAGTGATGTATGACTTAGCAGGCATGCCTGTGCCATGGCATGTAACTTCCTATGAGTGATCCTGCAGGGGAGTGACATGTGCTACATGCACACCATTGTGGCAATGGCAATCAGGACATGGGTGCATCATGGTGTCTGTCGCTGGTATGCATCACATGCATTTCATATTTGACTCTGGGCATCCCTTTCATCCGGACACCTGTACTGACTCAGTGGCAAGAGCTGTGATGTGTGCATGTTCACATGCTTCACCGTGTTTTCTGCACTGTCCAACTACTGTGTAGGTGGTGCATGTGTCCACACTGGGGTATTGCCATCCAACAGACACCAGACAGATGGGTGCAAGGCCAGGAGGGATGTGAGTGCCATGGTTGACCATCAGACTGACAATTGGCTACTCCTATTCTGTTTGGGCACTTTTGGCAATGTTTAACTAAGGATGCCAGGGCTTGCTCTGTAATGTGCTGTACTTACTGTGGTGTGTGCGTTCGGTGCAGGTGACTGATGTCTGTCTGTTTCCCTATTGTTTGCAGATACATCCACAGCCACAGGAGGGGACAGCTCCACGGACCAGGAGGAGCCACAGAGCCAGCTCCATGTAGGGCAGACAGCCATGCTGAGTGTCCTCCATGCGCACACCGCTCTGTTGACTCAGCTGGTGTCGTTCATGGAGGGCATCTCATCGGGCATGTCTGCCCTACAGAGGGGCAATAGGTCCATGGACTCCTCCCTGACGGCAGCAGTGTCCCTCCTCCAACAGTCCCTCACCCCTCCTGCCTCTGCCCCATTCACACTCCCCAGCACCTTACCTGTCCCAAGCACACACACACACGCACAGGCACACACCAGCACAGACACGAGCAGCACACAGACACACACACCACAAACAAGATGCACACGCACGCACAGTCAGGGGACTGAAACCACACTCACAGGGGATGGGGCCCAGGCACACACACACGCATCCACGAGCACTGCGCAGTCCTCAGTTGCCTCTCCCTCCAAAGCCCCCTCCCTTGCCTCACCTGCAACCCCAAAGACACAGCGGCTCTTCCTCAGTGACCTCGGCCTCTTCCCCTCCGATCCAGCTGATCCAGCATTCAGGGGGAAGAGGAAGCCCACCCACACGGAGCGGAGTGCCCCTCACCCCCGGACACCCTCCCACAGGCACAGACCGACTGACGCCCCCATCCGCAAGTCCCCCCGGACCCGGTAGAGCAAGACCCCGCCGCCGCCCTGCAGCTCAGGCACCAAGTCTCCTTCCTCCATCCCTCAGGCCCCCACTACACAGGTGCCCCCACCACACCCTGCCCCAGGTTCCCCCACCCACAGATACACCATCCCCAAAAAGATCCGGCCTTCTCCCCTGCCACTTGCTCTTCCGGCCCCACACCCTCGCTGCGCTTGTCTGTGCACTGGTGTGAGACGGTGTCCTCCCCTCTGTCCTGCCCACCTTACCTGATCCCCATTCTCCTCCCCTGGAGGTAGGCACTGCAGTGGAGTCCACTACCACCCTGTCTGACTTGGGCACTGCAGTGGGGAACCTGTCCACTCCATCTGCACGGTCCACTGCAGTCGTGCCGGCACCCACACCATCAGAGTCATGCCCCCCAGTTGTGCCGGCACACACCATGTCAGACACCTCCACTGCAGTTGTCAGTGGCTCTTCAGCACCCACCACCCCTTCCCTGCCTCCTTCTGGTGAGCCCTGATCCTGTCCCTGCGGTGCCTGGCCTGCCCCCCGTATACCCCTCTGAGGGGATTGTCCCTGGTTTTTATCAGTGCAGGCATGCGTAGAGTGACATCTGCCACTGTCACCCTGTTTTGACTTTCAGGATGGACTGGCCATTGGCCTTTGTTTCTTTTACTGGACTTCAACTTTTTGAACCCACATATGCTGAATAAAGCGACTTTCTGTTCTCTAGTGCTTTTGCTTCTGATGTACATGATGTTGATGATGCTAACCATGCCCTTGCTGCAGTGATGGTGATATTTGGTCTCATGAAAATGAAGTGTTACTGTTCAGGAACCCATGTGGTCCAGGGGGAATGTGTCCTATCCTGTGGTGTATCCATGTCATCCTTAGCAGCATCTGAGGGTGTCATGTTTTCAATATTTGGCAATGGGATTTCCTACTTACATTAGCAATGTCACATCTGTGGCTTCCACCCCTGCACATCTGTTGTGCTTGCCATTGTTCAATTAGTCTACTTCCCTGACCGTGTGGCCATCTCCACTGGACATGCAGGTTTGGGCATCAATGGGGAAGGACTCATCTGTGTTGTCAGTGCAACTTGCTATACCTGTGTGTTGGATCTGTGCTGATGATTTCGTTGACACTCCCATGACCAGGCTGATGTGACGGGAGCCTTCATTTGGTGCAAATTGTTGACTGTGTGACCAAGTGTTCTGCTGACATGATGGAGCCCTACTGTGGCAACATATGGCACAGCTTTCCTCACACAGGAGTGGAGTCCCCTCATGGCAGTGTGTACTCCTGTGACATCGCCTGCGCCCAAGGTGTGTGTTGTATGAGCATGTCTGTGTGTTCACTTCCATTTTGCTGTGCATGCTGGGATCCCTAGTGGTGTTCCTGTTTGTGATGCTTGCTGAGTTGACCTATGTTCCCCCAAAGTCTTCTCCCTGGGTTCTCTGTGATGTGGGTGCATGGCACATTACTGGTCATCAGGGTGTCACCCATAGGTGTGTTGGCTGTGAGGGCTGGGTTTGTGGGCAGACGCAGATGGGTCACAGTCAGGATTCCCCTTGGCACTTGTTGTTTACACCTGTCATGTGATTTCCAGTTTGTGTTAGCCTTCAGTGATTGTGACACGTTGTGTGTGTGACTGCTGGCACTCCTCAGGGTCAGGGCTGCAATGTTGGTAGTTGTCTATGTGTGTTCTTTGTGGGTGACCTTGGCTTCTTCATTGGTGTGGGACTGTGGCTGGGATCCCATTGGTTGGTGTGGTATTGCCGTCATGTCCATGTACAGGGTAGTGTGCAGTGTGTCAGACATTCAAGAGTCTTGTTGAGTGTCCATGTGTGATGTGTTTCTGCACCTTGGTTCCCACCACCACCCATGGGATTGTCATGGGTGCATGTGCAATGTCACCAGTGCATGTGAGCTTCACTGCTGCACATTGTTGGAGGTCGAGGTGTGTGGTGTTGAGTGTGTGCAGATGAGAGTTGTTGCACGGCTAGACCCCTGCCTCCATGTTGGCCTTGGCTTACTGGCCGTGCTGATTGATTTGTGCTTCTGTAGGTGTGATGGTAGTTTGTTGCTCAGGACACATGACTGTGGTTCACAGTGTGAACAACATCTAGCTTTGTCATCACAGTGGGATTGTAATGCAGCCCAGGGTCACCACATTGTGGGGACCCTGGGGGTAGTGCTGTGGTGTCTTTGTGTCTTGCTGTGTCAGTTGCTGTTCCTACATGCTTGTGTGACATGTGTGATTTGTGCTCCCTCTCATCTAACAATGCCTGATTGCCCACATAGGGGATTTGGATCCATGAGTTACCTTTGTGTGGCACTGTATGCACATCTGTGTAATTGGTATTCAGGCCTCATCATGTGTTGTGTGATTGCCTGGGGACACTGGCACCCCTCCCCCTCACCTGTTGTGTTTGATGTGCAGTGTGGGTCTGCCTGTTTGTGTTTGTGCATCTGCACCACTGTATTGGCATGTCTTTAGTATGCCATTGGCTGTATGTTGTTTGGTGGGTTTCCCCTGCTGTCCCTGGGACTCCTAGGTCATCAGTCAGCACAATGATCATTGTTTGTGTGTCCCATTGCTGCCATGGTATGGTATCTGTTCACCTCACATCTACAGTCTCCACAGGGTATCTGCATTTGTGTGCCCATTGGTGCAAATATGTGGGTCTGCATTATCATGGTCACTTCTGTCATTGTGTCATTGATGAATGTTGACAGTGTCAGCCCCCATGGGTGATGTTTGTCTGCACATGGCCAAAAGTATGTCTTATTTGCACTGCAGTGTTTTCTCCCCCAATCTATGTTGCTATGGGACACAAGCACTACTTTGCCACTGATGTGTTTGTTGTTCTGTGACCAGGAATCATCCGTGCAGTTTGGCAGTTGCAGCTTTTTCAATGTCAACACTTACATTTTGGTCACTGTGATGATGGGGGTTTGAACCCCATTGCCACAATGTTCAGGATGTGCTTCAGCTATGGGCCCCACACTTACCTTTTCGTCACTGTGATGATGGGGGTTTGAACCCCATTGCCACAATGTTCAGGATGTGCTTCAGCTATGGGCCCCACACTTACCTTTTGGTCACTGTGATGATGGGGGTTTGTACCCCATTGCCACAATGTTCAAGATGTTCTTCAGCTATGGGCCCCACACTTACCTTTTCGTCACTGTGATGATGGGGGTTTGAACCCCATTGCCACAATGTTCAGGATGTGCTTCAGCTATGGGCCCCACACTTACCTTTTGGTCACTGTGATGATGGGGGTTTGTACCCCATTGCCACAATGTTCAAGATGTGCTTCAGCTATGGGCCCCACACTTACCTTTTGGTCACTGTGATGATGGGGGTTTGAACCCCATTGCCACAATGTTCAGGATGTGCTTCAGCTATGGGCCCCACACTTACATTTTGGTCACTGTGATGATGGGGGTTTGAACCCCATTGCCACAATGTTCAAGATGTGCTTCAGCTATGGGCCCCACACTTACCTTTTGGTCACTGTGATGATGGGGGTTTGTACCCCATTGCCACAATGTTCAAGATGTGCTTCAGCTATGGGCCCCACACTTACCTTTTGGTCACTGTGATGATGGGGGTTTGAACCCCATTGCCACAATGTTCAAGATGTGCTTCAGCTATGGGCCCCACACTTACATTTTGGTCACTGTGATGATGGGGGTGGGACCCCATTGCCACAGTGGTCATGGTCTGCTTGCATTGTGGGGGCCACACACATTTATGTGTGGCACATGTGATAGGGGGTCACATTGTATGTTCAAAGTCATGTTCAGTGTTGTAGGCATTTGACACAGTCTACACACGCTTGTCATGGTGTTGGGGGATGTCTTTATGTTGCATTGTTTATGTTGGTGTGTGCTTGTTGTGTCATGTATTAGCCATCCTGTGAGTGGGGGTGGTAGTAGTGGTAGGCATCTGGCACCCCCTGGGGAGGGGTGGTAGTAGTGGTAGGCATCTGGCACCCCTGGGTGGAGGTGGGAGTAGTGACAGGCATCCAGCTCCCCATGGGTAGAGGTAGTAGTAGTGGTAGGCATCTGGCACCCCCTGGGTAGGGGTGGTAGTGGTGACAGGCATCCAGCCCCCCATGGGTAGAGGTGGTAGTAGTGACAGGCATCCAGCCCCCCATGGGTAGAGGTGGTAGTAGTGGTAGGCATCCAGCCCCCTGGGTAGGGGTGGTAGTAGTGGTGGGCATCTGGCACACCCTGGGTAGAGGTGGTAGTAGTGGTAGGCATCTGGCACCCCCTGGATAGAGGTGGGAGTAGTGACAAGCATCCAGCCCCCCATGGGTAGAGGTGGGAGTAGTGGTAGGCATCTGGCACCCCCTGGGTAGGGGTGGTATTGGTGGTAGGCATCCAGCCCCCCATGGGTAAGGGTGGTAGTAGTGGTAGGCATCTGGCACCCCCTGGGGAGGGGTGGTAGTAGTGGTAGGCATCTGGCACCTCCTGGGTAGAGGTGGTAGTAGTGGTAGGCATCTGGCACCCCCTGGGTAGAGGTGGGAGTAGTGACAGGCATCTGGCACCCCTGAGTAGGGGTGGTAGTGGTGGTGGGCATCTGGCACCCCTGGGCAAGGGTGGTAGTAGTGGTAGGCATCTGGCACCCCCTGGGGAGGGGTGGAAGTAGTGGTAGGCATCTGGCACACCCTGGGTAGAGGTGGTAGTAGTGGTAGGCATCTGGCACCCCTGGGTAGTGGTGGGAGTAGTGACAGGCATCTGGCACCCCCTGAGTAGGGGTGGTAGTGGTGGTGGGCATCCAGGCCCCTATGTGTATATGTGGTATTGGTGATGGCCATCCCGCCCCTATGGTGCTGCTGTTGCTGGTGTAAGTAATTTCTGCATCCCTCTGTGTGTGTGTGATATGTCGGGTACGTGTAGTTAGTTTTTGTGGTTGGTGTCTGACTTACCTTCTGCGCCGTACGCGTCCGTGCCTGTTCCGGTAGTAGATGTAGAATATTGGTAGGATCGGCACGATGGGATTCATAGTTGGTTCTGCCTCGCTCGTCTTTCTCTTTGCTTCGCCTCGTCCTCGTCGCTGGCGTGTTCGTCTCATAGCCGTGGATCGTGTTGTGGTGCGAATCGGAGCTTATGTGCGCCTCTCCCGGATGCTTTGACGTGCCGTGCGTAGCGACGGGTTCGGCGCGTACGGAAAGCGCATAGTACTTGTCCGGCCGGACGGGGCTGCATTTTGGCTTCCGTGCGACTCGATTCTGCGTTTACAGATCCGGCTCGGTCGGAGAACAGGACCTGGATTGGGTGAGTACGACTGGGTCGGAATCTATGCAGTTGTGCGCATCGTACTTGCTCGTTCGGAAGAATGTGCGAATCGGTCGGGATACAGGCATTCGCATGGCATTTTTCCCGACCGAATGGCGTTGGGTGCGTCTCCGGCCGAGATCGGAATCGACCCCTTAGTGTTTTAAATTCAACATTTGAGCATGAAGAAATTAACAGTCCCTGCTGTTCAAATCATGAAAATGTGAACCAGTGTCAGGAAAAAGAATTAATTTCCCTGAGTAAGGAAACAGCTACATGTGCAGTAACTACACATGATAGACTGACTGATTTGGCTAAAAAATATGAAATTGATGTTACAGGAAGTTTTCCATTTCAGAAAAGTTTCAGGGTACATATGGATGATGAAGCAAATGAGAAAATGTGTCCTTCAAGAATGCAATTGCACATTGCAGAAAAAATTTAATATATTTTCAAATGCAATGGGTTTGTGAAATTAGGAGACAAATGGGCAAGAAAACATGAGAAGAAAAAGAAACCACCAGACCTAGCAAGGAAACTGGATAAGAAAAAGAAACCACCAGACCTTGTTGAGGAAAATAATAAACAGGATGAGGGTGAAGCTTTTGCTTACTCATTGAGAGAAAAGGTGGGAGAAGTGCATGTTCATGTGCCATGGAACAAAAGTGAACTTGCAGCATTTCTGAACACATTCCAAAAATTGAGAGACAAACTTATGCTGTGGTACCCACAAATTGATGGATTTGTTGAAATTTTAAAAGAGTTGTGTATTAATTTGGAAATGTTCTTTGACATTGCCATGCAGACTGAATTATGGTTTGAATCTAAAGTTGCTGTGCAAAGGCCAGGTGAGGAGACAATGGAAAAGGTTTGCATGAATGCACCATCATTTTCTGTTGTTATGGAGAAAAACGTAGCACTGATTACTTTCCTGAAGGGCAGAGTGCCAGCAAAGGATGTTAATTGGGTACAGATTAAAAGAACACAGGATGGAAGTAAAGGTGTTTTGGTTCGTGCAAATTCAGGTATGGATGTTGCACTGCTGGAAAAAGTATCATTTTGCCATCTTTATAACAGATTTGAGCATTGGAAGAAGAAATGTAAATTTAAACCTGATGCAGCAAATGGAAATGCACAAACACAGAGAGAAATGCAGGTGCAAAATATGCCAGTTCAGCAAATGCAAATGTCAGTTCACAAACAGGTACCAATGACAGGAGTTTTTCAAGCCCAGATGCTCCCACAAAATATGGAAAATGCTAAAATTAATTTAAATAAGTTGTCCAGAGCAAATGTGAATTCTTTCCAGAAACAAAATCAGAACCCATTTCAACAGGTTGCTAGTTTAGAAAATGAGAGTTTTAACCCTAACAATTCTGAATTTACCAAGTCCATTGTGAAAACAGTGGAAGGTCCTGACTTAGTTGTAGGAGTTTTAAACAAAAAAATTACAAACCCAGTTTTAGAAAAGGTTGGAGCAAAAATAGGCCCATTTGATAAAAATTGCCAAGTTGTTGTTTGTGACTCAGGCCTGGCAGGAAAACAATTGTTTTGCAAATTAAACAGCACAGATTACTGTACACCAGATGATGTTAATTTTCAGATTCCTGATGAGGATGTACATTTTAAAATGGCCCAACAAGAGACAGCTGTAGCATTGTTTTCAGAGAGAACAGTTGAAAAATTACCTTCTGATTTAAAAGAAATAATAAACACAGAAATAAGAGAGTTCACAGAGAAGGATGTCAGATTAATAAAATGTGCAGGACATGTCTTATTCAAATTAGAACCAGATGACATGAATTCAAGAACACCATCAGTTGCAGAAAATTTACCCATAATTGGAGATAAACTGAGTAAAGGATTTTTGATGGAATTGATTGGAAGTTTATGTAACTTTCTGATCACAGGTTCACAGAAACTAAATGAAAAGAACAGATTAGTGCAGGAGATTAATAGCATAACTTTTCTATGTTGTCCTATGGTACCGAATCCAGCCAATATATTTTTTCACATTCCATGTGCTGAAGAATGGCTTACTGTTATTGATTTTTGTCAAGTTCATGTCACAATGCCATTGCATCAAGATAGTCAGGAGTACTGTCAAAAAGAAGATGAATGTCTGGGACACATAGGGGTCGATTCTGATCTCGGCCAGAGGCGCACCTAACACTATTCGTCCGGAAAAAAACCAAGCCGAACGCGTGTTTCCCGACCGATCCGAACATTCGTGCGAACGAGCAAGTACGATGTGCATAACTGCCCAGATCCCGACCCAGCCGTACTTACCCATTCCAGCTCCTGTTCCCCGCCCGAGCCGGATCCGTAAACGCAGAATCGAGTCGCACAGAAGCAAAAATACAGCACCTTCCGGCCGGACCAGTACGATGCGCCTTCCGTACGCGCCGAACCCGTCGCTACGTCCGGCACGTCAGAGCATCCGGGAGAGCCGCACATAAGCTCCGATTCGTGCCACAAGACGATCCACGGCTACGAGACGAACAAGCCAGCCACGAGTATGAGTCGAAGCAACGAGAAAGCCGAACGAGACGAACCAACCATGAATCCCATCGCGCAGGTCCTACCAATACTCTACATCTATTACCGGAACAGGTACGGACGCGTACGGTGCAGAAGGTAAGTTAAACACCCACTACACAAACAAACGACACGTACCCGACATATAACGCACACACATAGGGATGCAGAACTGACTTACACTAGCAACAGCAGAACCATAGGGGCGGGATGGCTATCACCAATGCCATATACACCCATAGGGGCCTGGATGCCAACCACTAACACCACCCCTACTCAGGGGGGCTGGATGCCTGTCACTACTACCATCCCCACTCATAGGGGGATGGATGCCTACCACCAACACCACCCCTACTCATGGGGGCTGGATGCCTACCACTACCAGCACCCCTACTCAGGGGGCTGGATGCCTACCACTACCACCACCCCTACTCATGGGGGCTGGATGCCTACCACTACTACCACCCTATTCATGGGGGGCTGGATGCCTACCACTACCACCACCCCTACTCATGGGGAGCTGGATGCCTACCACTACCACCACCCCTACTCATGGGGGGCTGGATGCCTACCACTACTACCATCCCCACTCATAGGGGGATGGATGCCTACCAGCAACACCACCCCTACTCATGGGGGGCTGGATGCCTACCACTACCACCACCCTACTCATGGGGGGCTGGATGCCTACCACTACCACCACCGTACTCACGGGGGGCTGGATGCCTACCACTACCACCACCCCTACTCATGGGGGGCTGGATGCCTACTACTACCACCACCCCTACTCAGGGGGGCTGGATTCCTACCACTACCACCACCCCTACTCATGGGGTGCTGGATGCCTGTCACTACTACCATCCCCACTCATAGGGGGATGGATGCCTACCACCAACACCACCCCTACTCATGGGGGGCTGGATGCCTACCACTACCACCACCCTACTCGGGGGGGCTGGATGCCTTCCACTACCACCACCCCTACTCATGGGGGGCTGGATGCCTACCACCAACACCACCCCTACTCATGGGGGGCTGGATGCCTACCACTACCACCACCCTACTCATGGGGGGCTGGATGCCTACCACTACCACCACCCTACTCATGGGGGGCTGGATGCCTACCACTACCACCACCCCTACTCAGGGGGGGCTGGATGCCTACCACTACCACCACCCCTACTCATGGGGACTGGATGCCTACCACTACCACCACCCTACTCATGGGGGCTAGATGCCTACCACTACCACCACCCCTACTCATGGGGGCTGGATGCCTACCACTACCACCACCCCTACTCAGGGGGCTGGATGCCTACCACTACCACCACCCCTACTCATGGGGGCTGGATGCCTACCACTACCACCACCCCTACCCATGGGGGCTGGATGCCTACCACCAACACCACCCCTACTCATAGGACGGGTAATGCATGACACAACCAGCATACTCCAACATAAGGAATGTCAGAAAAACACATCCCCCAACACCATGACAAGCGTGTGTAGACTGTGTCAAATGCCTACAACACTGAACATGAAATTGAACATACAATGTGACCCCCTATCACATGTGTCACACATAAATGTGTGTGGCCTCCACAATGCAAGCAGACCATGACCACTGTGGCAATGGGGTCTAACCCCCATCATCACAGTGACCAAAAGGTAAGTGTGGGGTCCATAGCTGAAGCACATTTTGAACATTGTGGCAATGGGGTCTAACCCCCATCATCACAGTGACCAAAAGGTAAGTGTGGGGTCCATAGCTGAAGCACATTTTGAACATTGTGGCAATGGGGTCTAACCCCCATCAACACAGTGACCAAAAGGTAAGTGTGGGGTCCATAGCTGAAGCACATTTTGAACATTGTGGCAATGGGGTCTAAACCCCCATCATCACAGTGACCAAAAGGTAAGTGTGGGGTCCATAGCTGAAGCACAACTTGAACATTGTGGCAATGGGGTCTAAACCCCCATCATCACAGTGACCAAAATGTAAGTGTTGTCATGGAAAAAGCTGCAAATGCCAAACAGCATGGATGATTCCTGGTCACAGAACAACAAACACATCAGTGGCATAGCATTGCTTGTGTCCCATAGCAACATAGATTGGGTGAGGCAAACAGTGCAGTGCAAATAAGACATACCTTTGGCCATGTGCAGACAAACATCACCCATGGGGGCTGACATTGTCAACATTCATCAATAACACAATGACAGAAGTGACCATCATAATGCAGACCCACATATCTGCACCAATGGGCACACAAATGTAGATATCCTGTGGAGACTGTAGATGTGAGGTGAACAAATACCATACCATGGCAGCAATGGGACATACAAACCATGATCATTGTGCTTACTGATGACCTAGGAGTCCCAGGGACAGCAGGGGAAACACACCAAACAACATACAGCCAATGGCACACTAAAGATATGCCAATGCAGTGGTACAGATGCACAAACACAAACAGGCAGCCCCACACTGCATATCAAACACAACAGGTGATGGGGGGGGGTGTGCCAGTGTCCCCAGGCAACCACACAACACATGAGGAGGCCTGAATCCCAATTACACAGATGTGCATACAGTGCCACACAAAAGTAACTCATGGATCGGAGTCCCCTATGTGGGCAATCAGGCATTGTTAGATGAGAGGGAGCACAAATTACACATGTCACACAAGCTTGTAGGAACAGCAACTAACACAGCAAGAGACAGACCCACCACTGCACTACCCCCAGGGACCCCACATTGTGGTGACACTGGCCTGCATGATAATCCCACTGTGATGACAAAGCTAGATGTCGCTCACACTGTGAACCACAGTCATGTGTCCTGAGCAACAAACTACCATCACACCTACACAAGCACAAATCAATCAGCACAGCCTGTCAGCCAAGGCCAATATGGAGGCAGGGGTCTAGCCGTGAAACAACTCTCATTTGCACACACTCAACACCACACACCTTGATCTCCACCAATGTGCAGCAGTGAAGCTCACATGGACTGGTGACATTGCACATGCACCCATGACAATCCCAGGGGTGGTGGTGGGAACTAAGGTGCAGAAACCCATCACACATGGCCAGTCAACAAGACTTGTGAATGTCTGACACACTGCACAGTACGCCGTACATGGGCATGACGTCAAATCCACACCAACCAATGGGATCCCGGCCACAGTCACACACCAATGAAGAAGCCAAGGTCACCCACAAAGAACACACATAGACAACTTCCAACATTGCAGCTCTGACCCTGAGGAGTGGCAGCAGTCACACACACAACGTGTCACAATCACTGAAAGCTACCACAAACTGTAAATTACATGACTTGTGTAACCAACAAGTGCCAAGGGGAATCCTGACTGTGTCTCATCTGCGTTTGCCCACAAACTCAGCCCTGACAGCAAACACACCTATGGGTGACACCCTGATGACCAGTAATGTGCCATGCACCCACATCCCAGAGAACCCAGGGAGAAGATTTTGGGGAACATAGGTCAACTCAGCAAGCATCACAAACAGGAACATCACTAGGGATCCCAGCCTGCCTAGCAAAATGGAAGTGAACACACACAGACATGCTCACACAACACACACCTTGGGCTCAGGCAATGTCACGGAATTACACACTGCCATGAGGGGACTCCACTCCTGTGTAAGGAAAGCTGTGCCATACGTTGTCTCAGCAGGGCTCTATCATGTCAGCAGAACACTTGGTCACTCAGTCAACAATTAGCACAAAATGAAGGGTCTCGTGACATCAGCCTGGTCATGGGAGTGTCCCCGAAATCATCAGCACAGATCCAACACACATGTATAGCAAGTTGCACTGATAACACAGATGAGTCCTTCCCCATTGATGCCCAAACTTGCATGTCCAGTGGAGATGGTCACACGGTCAGGGAAATAGACAAATTGAACAATGGCAAGCACAACAGATGTGCAGGGGTGTAAGCCACAGATGTGATATTGCAAATAAAAGTAGGAAATCCCATTGCCAAATATTGAAAACATGACACCCTCATATTGCTGCAAAGGATGACATGGATACACACCAGGATAGGACACATTCCTTCTGGACCACATGGGGTCCGTCACAGTAACACTTCATTTTCCTGACATCAAAAATCACCATCACTGCAGCAAGGGCATGGTTAGCATCATTAACATCATGTACATCAGAAGCAAAACCACTAGAGAACAGAAAGTAGCTTTATTCAGCATATGTGTGTTTAAAAGTGAAAGTCCTGAAAAACACAAAGGCCAATGGCCAGTCCATTAGTAAAGTCCGAACAGGGTGACAGTGGCAGATGTCACCCTTTGCTTCCCTGCACTGCTACGGACCAGGGACATTCCCCTCGGAGGGGCATACGGGGGGCAGGCCAGGCACCGCAGGGACAGGATCAGGGCTCACCAGAAGGAGGCAGGGAAGCGGTGGTGGGTGCTGGAGAGTCACTGACAACTGCAGTGGAGGTGTCTGACATGGTGTGTGCCGGCACAACTGGGGGGCATAAGTCAGATGGTGTGGGTGCCGGCACGACTGCAGTGGGCTGGGCAGATGGAGTGGACAGGTTCCCCACTGCAGTGCCCAAGTCAGATGGGGTGGTAGTGGACTCCACTGCAGTGCCTATCTCCAGGGGAGTAGAATGGGGTTCAGGTAAGGTGGGCAGGACAGAGGGGGAGGACACGGTCTCCACACCAGTGGCACAAACATGCGCAGCGGGGGGTGTGGTGCTGGAAGAGCAAGTGGTAGGGGGAGAAGGCCAGATCATTTTGGGGATGGTGAATCTGTGGGTGGGGGAACCTGGGGCAGGGTGTGGTGGGGGAACCTGTGGAGTGGGGGCCTGAGGGATGGAGGAAGGAGACTGTGTTGTTGAGCTGCAGGGCGGTGGCGGGGTCTTGCTCTTCCGGGTCCGGGGGGACTTGCGGGTGGGGGCCTCAGTCTGTCTGTGCCTGGGGGAGGGTGTCCGGGGGTGAGGGGCACTCCCTCTGTGTGGGTGGACTTCCTCTTCCCCCTGTATGCTGGATCAGCTGGATCGGAGGGGAAGAGGCCGAGGTCACAGAGGAAGAGCTGCTTTGTAGGTGGGGTTGCAGGTGAGGCAAGGGAAGGGGCCTTGGAGGGAGAGGTATCGGAGGACTGCAGAGTGACTGTGGATGCCTGTGTGTGTGTCTGTTCCCCATCCCCTGTGGGTGTGGTATCAGTCCCCTGAGGATGCTTGCGTGCACTTTTTGTCTTTGTTTTAGGTGTTCCTGTGCTGCTCGTGTCTGTGTGTTTGGGTGATTGTGCAGGTGTGCATGTGCTTGGGACAGGTAGGGTGCCAGGAAGTGTGGATGGGGCAGAGGTAGGAGGGGTGAGGGACTGTTGGAGGAGGGACACTGCTGCCGTCAGGGAGGAGTCCATGGACCTATTGCTCCTCTGTAGGGCAGACATGCCCGATGAGATGCCCTCCATGAACGACACCAGCTGTGTCAACAGAGTGGTGTGTGCATGGAGGACACTCAGCATTGCTGTCTGCCCTACATGGAGCTGGCGAAGTAAGTACACAGACTCCTCACTCAGGGCAGCAGGGGACACAGGGGCAGGGGTTGCGTGCCTGGCACGAAGGAGACACTCTCCCGAACACGGGAGCCTCCACGGACCTCTGGAATGGGAGCCGATGGGAGGGCGGTGGTGGTGGTGGTGGTGGCGGGGACAGCAATACTAGCTGGGGTGTGGTGGCTGCTGACACCCGCCTCCACAAGGGAGTCATCCTCCGAGCTGCTGTGGTCCTCAGCTGAGGTGGATGGTGCTGAGGACTCCTCGGTGTGGCTCCCTCGCCCTCCGTGCCACTGGGTCCCTCCGACCACTCATCGGCTGCTGACCCAGTCTGGCTCTGCAGCTCCTCCTGGTCCATGGAGCTGTCCCCTCCTGTGGCCGTGGATGTATCTGCAAACAATTAGGGAAACAGACAAACATCAGTCACCTGCACTGACCGCACACACCACAGTAAGTACAGCACATTACAGAGCAAGCCCTGGCATCCTTAGTTGAACATTGCCAAAAGTGCTCAAACAGATTAGGAGAAGCCAATTGTCAGTCTGATGGTCAACCATGGCACTCACATCCCTCCTGGCCTTGCACCCATCTGTCTGGTGCCTGTCGGATGGTAATACCCCAGTGTGGACACATGCACCACCTACACAGTATTTGGACATTTCAGAGAACACGGTGAAGTATGTGAACATGCACACATCACATCTCTTGCCACTGAGTCAGTACAGGTGTCCGGATAAAGGGATGGCCAGAGTCTAATTTGAAATGCATGTGATGCATACCAGCACCAGACACCATGATGCACCCATGTCCTGATAGTCAATGCCACAATGGTGTGCATGTAGCACATGTCACTCCCCTGCAGGATCACTCATAGGAAGTTACATGCCATGGCACAGGCATGCCTGCTAAGTCATACATCACTGTCTCCAGTCACATGGGCAGGGCAGCCAGCCAACAACAGTCTGCACTGTGTCACAATCCTAGGTCATGGGGAATGCAAGTTCTGTAGCTGACAAGTGCACATGTCCATCCCCCACAAACCACATCATCTGAACTCTTATTTGTCCACGTCATACCAATTGGACATATGGGAGACATGAAACACAACCCTCTGAACCTGAGCACCTCACAGTCTGCTGTGAATGAGAAACAGCTGCCTGAACTTCACAGTCGCATACCCCAGTCTGCACAGTCAAGTGATCAAACACCTATATGCCACACAAGTATCGTCTCCTTTGGTCACATCTCAGGTGGCATGCTGAGCCCTAACCGATAAACACCCCAGTAGTCCTGACAATGAAGACACAGCACAATGACATAGAGGCAGACACCTGAGGGAACATTTCACTGAGCACAACGTGTCAGCTGATACACGAGAGTGGGAGTACAGAGTGTATTGTATGGCCTGGAGTAGGCATGACTGTCCTGCTCCACGTGAAAGAGGGATGAGCCCTGGACAGTAGGCACGTGGCTAAGTATGTGTGACACACTTGATATACATACTCCTGAGGCCCAAACATTGTTCCCACCCGCAGCATGGGTGTGTGCCAAATACCCCAGGCACATGTGGTGAGTCAGATCAGCAATTGGACCACATATCAAAGTTACACGCAGATTACATGTCAGTACTCAGGCATTGTGTAAGCAATTGACCCACCCATGAAGCCCACCACAAAGTTACGGGAACAAATGCTGTCCCCCACCTTGAGCTAAGCAAAATGCAAGGACACAGTACCCAAGTGACACAATTTCCTGACTGTAAGGGCCACACCTGGGTATCAGATGAGGAGTAGGCATGTCACAATTGAGGGACATGGGTCCTGGACCACAAGACTGATGTACTGTGGAAGTTTAACCAGGCCAGAGGAGGGCACATAGCATGTCAGACAAAGTTCACAGTGCAGTCATGGACTCACCCCCTCCTTGCTGCTGTCTGGCCTTCAGCTGCCCATCCAGGTCAGGGAAGACCACTGCCAGGATCCTGAGCATGTGGGGGTCAGGGTCCGGTGTCCGCCCCTCCTGCGAGGAGGCGACAGCTTCAGCTGGACCCTTGCGATCCTCCGGGTCCAGCCCCGAAGGTCCTGCCACCTCTTCTGGCAGTTGCAGATCTGGCGCTTGTAGACCCCCACGGATCTTACTGCCCGGGCGATGGTCAGCCAGATTTCCTGCTTCTGGTGGGCATCAACCTGTGAGGATGACAAAGTGAAAAGGCCATTACTACACATGCAACATATCCGTGCATCACACATTTGGATATACATGTCTCAATCACAGGGTCACATGATGTACACAGGCAGTGCAACGATGGCTATGAACAGTTTGCCAGCAGTTACTACATGGTATCATTGCCTGGGAAGTAAAACCTTGTTGGAATGCACTGTTACTGCACTATACCTGTTCAGTGCATGTAACTACACACTTTGGGGGATGACAACTACTCAGTGAGCATGCTAGCCAGTGGCGTGCACACTGTAAGTCTTGCTAGTCAGACAACATGCACATTTAGTAAGGCAGTGGACAGCACACTCACCTGCTCCCCTGGTTTCCCATACAGCTTGCTGTACTGTGGAAGGAGGCTGTCCAGCAGGGCCTGGTTCGCCTCAGTGCTGAAGGCTGGGGCTCTCTCCACAGTACGTGCCATTGCAGTAGCCAGAGGATGCAGAGACAGCAGCAGTGTTGGTGGCAGATGTCGTCCTGGAGCATGTAGTGCAGGCAAGTGAGCTCTCAGGGGAACAGCCAGCATTATATGTGTGCTGCAGAGGCAGATACTGTCCCATGTGTCCAAAGTGATAGGTCCAAGTCGTTTGCATCTTCTGAATCTGGCCAATCCATGGAATTGCACCACTTATACACGCCCACAGCATCCTTCAAAAGTTCAACTTCATGACACCCATGAATTTGCAACATTGTTGTGGGTGGCCAACTGAATTCACTGCATCAGACTCGTTAAAGGTTCGAAAACGCGTCCGTTGCCATGCCAGGCCATAGCCAATGCGTGCGCACCGATCGGTCCATTGCTGTACAACGCGTATTTCGAAAAACAACGCTGCACTCGCTCACATCATATGCAATGTCCAATGCGTGCGCACCGATCGGTCCATTGCTGTACAACGCGCACTCGCTCACATCATATGCAATGGCCAATGCGTGCGCACCGATCGGTCCATTGCTGTACAGCGCGCACTGCTCACATCATATGCAATGGCCAATGCGTGCGCACCGATCGGTCCATTGCTGTACAACGCGTATTTCTGACCACATCATATGCACTGGCCAATGCGTGCACACCGATCGGTCCATTGCTGTACAACGCGTACTCGCTCACATCTTATGCAATGGCCAATGAGTGCGCACCGATCGGTCCATTGCTGTACAACGCGTACTCGCTCACATCATATGCAATGGCCAATGCGTGCGCACCGATCGGTCCATTGCTGTACAACGCGTATTTCTGACCACATCATATGCAATGGCCAATGCGTGCACACCGATCGGTCCATTGCTGTACAACGCTTACCCGCTCACATCATATGCAATGGCCAATGCGTGCGCACCGATCAGTCCATTGCTGTACAACGCGTATTTCTGACCACATCATATGCAATGGCCAATGCGTGCACACCGATCGGTCCATTGCTGTACAAATCGCTGCACTGCTCACATCATATGCAATGGCCAATGCGTGCGCACCGATCGGTCCATTGCTGTACAACGCTGCACTCCGCTCACATCATATGCAATGGCCAATGCGTGCGCACCGATCGGTCCATTGCTGTACAACGCGTACCCGTTCACATCATATGCAATGGCCAATGCGTGCGCACCGATCGTTCAATTGCTGTACAACGCGTATTTCTGTTCACATCATATGCAATGGCCAATGCGTGCACACCGATCGGTCCATTGCTGTACAACGCTTACCCGTTCACATCATATGCAATGGCCAATGCGTGCGCACCGATCGGTCCATTGCTGTACAACGCGTCCCTGTACAAATCACTCGCATATGTCACCATGGTTGTCACTGGTGAACGTATGCCAGCCACAATTACTTGCCAGGGACTCAGGGGCACACCTACAACACCACAGCCTGTCCACACTGTATCCTAAGGCATGTAAGGCTGCATTACCTGTGTGTGTATGGGGGTCAACCTGTGTTTTTTTGGTGGCACTTGGGGGCAGCCACTCCCAGTCCGTGCACGTGTTCATGGGGACAGAATCCTTTGTGTGTTGTGCACATGACCACTGTGATGTGCAACTGTTCAGTTCAGGGCATGTGGCATGGTCACATTTCCAGGTTGTGTATGTGTATGTCATGTCACATACACCCTGAGTCCCATGTGGGAAGGTATGTACGTCACAGGGTGACCCATTGCCACAATAGTGATGGTCCTCCACAGTCTGTGTGCATGTTGGGTTTCAGATGTCTCTGATTCAATGTGCACAATGGGAGACAGTCTCCACATCCACGTTGTTTGTGCATCTACTTTGATGTTGTGCGTGTGTGTGTCACAGATGTCCATATCTGTCCTGCAGAGGCAACAGGGGCCACTACCTGTGGGAGTCATGGTTGTATTGCTGACGTGTACATGATACGCCATGTCATGCCAATGTCCATGTGGCAATACAGGGTCCCTGGGAATCTACCTGTCAATGAGCTGTGATGCCTGTGGCACATCTGTCCTCACTTGTCACTGTGGTGTGTGCTTGGAACGTGACAGCAGTACATGGGTACTGTGACACAGCCTAATGATTTCCCATTGCACGACCTGGAACTTGTTGTCAACACATGTTGAACTGTGATGTTAGATGTTGGCCATGTAGGTGCCATATATGTCCATACAGAACGGCACACACATCAAGTACTTGTGTCTTGTAATGATGTATCATGTGATATTGAGTATGGTCAATGCCACATATGTGGGGTGACTGACAATCTTTCTTTGTTCACCTATGCACTGCAGGGCACCAGCTGTCCATAGACCATTCCCTGACCTTGCAACCATGGTTGAACGTGACTGCATCCGACGGTACCGCTTCAACAGGCCGCTGATTGAGGAATTGACGGTGCGGTTGGCCCCACAGTTGCAACCTGGCCGGACATACCCTACAGCGCTGACCCCAAGGTGAAGGTGATGGCAGCCCTACACTTCTTTGCCACCGGTACCTTTCAACACACTGTGGCGTCTGCTGGTGGGATGTCACAGACCATGTTCAGCCGTGTGCTACGCGATGTTTTGGAGGCAATGTTGAGATACCTGAACCAGTACATCTATTTCCCTAAACGTCAACAACTCACTGACGTCAAGAGTGACTTCTATGCCCTGGGGAGGATGCCACATGTCATTGGCTCCATTGATGGGACACATGTGGCTTTGGTACCACCACAGGCACATGAGCAGGCATACAGGAACAGGAAACATTACCATTCTATCAATGCTCTGGTGGTATGTCTTGCAGATATGACCATCTCACATGTGTGTGCACGTTTCCCCGGTTCTGCACACGATGCCTACGTGATGAGGAGTAGTCGCATCCCGAGGATAATGTCACAGATGCAGAACCAGCGTGCCTGGCTTGTCGGTGTGTACTGACTTTTTACCATTGTGTGTGTTCTGCAATGTTGTATTCCACCCTCTTTACCCAACTCAGCTAATGTGCAATTGTCTGTATGTAGGTGACTCCGGATACCCCAACATGCCGTGGTTGCTGACACCCCACAGGAACCCTGTGACACCAGCCCAGATGCGCTACAATGAGGCACATGGTCGGACCAGGAGAGTGATCGAGCGGACATTTGGTCTCCTGAAGAGCCGCTTTCGCTGCCTGGACAAGACAGGAGGGGCCCTCCCATATGCCCCAGCAAAGGTGTGCAAGATTGTCATCGTCTGCTGCATGCTACACAACCTGGCAGTGCGGAAGGAGTTGCCTCTCATCCTGGATGACGATGACCAACATCCGCCACCTGTGGAGGATCCTGGCCTGGGCCACGATGCCAGTGATGATGATGATGATGGTGATGTCCGCACACAGCTCATCACCAACTTCTTCAGCTGAATGTGAGTATCCAGAGTTGTCATGTCAATGATTTGAGTTTGCATGATATGTGTTGGTGGTGCTCTGTTGCTGTTTGAGTGTGGCCATGTGCTACTTGACTGTATGCGTGCAGCGATGTGTCCTTACAGGTAGTCTGTACTCCCCAACAGTGTTGACATGCTAACTTGGTTTTGTGTAGGTATCTTGTGACATGTATTGGGCATGAGTATTGCAGTTCTGTCCTGTTCTTCAGTGCTTTTGACTGTGTGTCATGTCTGTCCTTCACAGGGTGCTTTCAGAGTTGTTTGTTCCACTCGGATCCCCCGACACCATGATTCAACTTCCAGGGTGGAAGCAGTCGTTTCCCTACAGGTGATGTGCCCCACACCCCTGGACTTTATTTCTTCTACAATTGTTGACTGTGTGGCCACTGCCACGTGGGATTACCTTGCATCTGTAGTGGAAACAACATGTTGCAAATGTGTAATAAACCTGTGCTTCACTTTGGGATGTGCGTTGTCTGTGGTCACACATCTGACTGACATTAGCTTACTTCACCTGTGGGCTAGTTAACACAGACTGTGAATAGGTGTGGTGTCTGTGCATTCCACTGTATTTCCTGGCAACATCAGTGTAGGCGATGAGTCAGATGGCCCTGGTGTGTATGTGCTGTGTAGCCCTAGTGGTGTGTCTCCCTCATATGTGTCACGTCGCCATGACTCACATGACGGTGTTGAACTTGCTGTAGCAGTTAGCATGCACAGTGTCATTTAGCAGATCATCATCTCCATGACAGAAACAACGCTGGAATCACAACAGAGGCAAGTATGGTGTATTAGTGAGTTTATTTACATACATGTGTGAGGATAGTGCACAGGATGGTGGGTGCTGTACATTGGGATTGGAATCCAAAGTTCCCAGATGAGTTGGAAGTGTTGGTAGCAGAAATGTCCTGAGTAAAGTCCACAGTCATCTGATACATTGGTCCAACTTAAACTCTCCATGTCATGTGGGAGAGTTGGGTTGCATTCGACAGGGTGAACAGTTTGCACACAAAGGTGGATTTCCAGAACAGGTGTTGGGTTCCTGGGGGATGTACATGGCCATCGGCCTCTCAGTTCTCCTTCCTCGGACGACCCCTCTTCTTTGGGGGGGGGGACCCTCACGTGCAGGCTGCTGCGGTGCAGAGGACTCTCCGCCAGAGTCATCCTCCCTCCCTGTGGCAGTTGCAGTTGTTGCGGCACCAGATGTTGTGGGCACACAGGGAGGTGTGGCCATGTTGGTGCTAATCTGGCGGAGGCATGTCAATATGTCCCTATGCACCGCTGTCAGTTCTTGCAATGTGTCCCACTTGGACTCCATGCCAGCCATGTGTGTCTCCACACGGGACATGTGTGTCTCCACACGGGACATGTGGGAGTCCAAGCGGGCATGATGGGCAGCCTGCTGCTGTTGAATGTCCTTGAGGATCCCCACTACCTGGCTGACCTCTCCGGTGCTATTCTGGTACGCATCAGCAATGCGTACCAGTTGTGGGTCATCATGCAGTCCAGACCCCTCTGCAAACAGTGACCTCTGCCTATCACCCCTCCCACCACCCCTGGCCACACGTGCGGGACCTGCGGTGGCACGCACAGGTGACCCTAGGCCCCCTTGGGTGTTGGTACTGGGGTTGTTGTCCATTGCTTCACGGTGGGCCGGGGTCCCTGTGCTGTTGTCATTGGTGGTCCTTGGTCTGTCCGTGTCGGCGGGGGTGGTCTGTGTGTTGGCAGTTGTTGGAGAAGTGGGTGCAAGGGGTGCAGATGGTGGTCCTGCTGGTGCTGCATGATGACTCACACCGGAGGGGCCAGGTAGGTCTTCGCCATCCGAGGAGGGCAGAGGCTGTTCCACACCAGAGAGCTCAGGGTCCCCCGGAGCCTGGGACAGGGACTCCTCATCGTCTGCTGCTGTGTCCCCATCATCACCTGTTTTTGGAAGAGACACACAATGTATGTTATGTTTCTACAGGCATCAATGGTTCAAACACCTGACAGTTGTGACTGTACCTCTGGATGCGGGCCTGTACATTGCATTGTCCTAAGTTGTCACAGTCAGAGGTTGATATTGGTGTAGCACATTGTCCTGCCAACCTGAAGCATTTCAATGTGAATGTTGAGGTGTGTGCATGGCCAGCATTGGTGGTATTTGGTTGACATCCGGACCTCCTTCTCCCTCCAGCCCAGTTATCCCACCATGAAGCATGCCACCCTTGCAGTGGGTGCAGGTTGACTCTCAGGATGTCAGTCAGTGGTGTCCTGCTGTTGGTTGGTGCCCAGTTCCCAGCAGGGCCTTGTGCTCCCCACAACAGAGCACCAGTGTCAGACATCTTTGAAGTGGCTTTTCACTCCCTGTGAGGTATGCATGCTTCAGTGTGAGCTTGCTGGGCCATGTGGGTGGGGGATGTTGAGCTGTGACTACCACTCCCATCATGCTATTGCCTACACCCCCTTCCCAGCATGCCCATACTTCCTTCCTTTTGAGTGTACTTCACTGTTGTGAGTGTGACAGCAATGGCAAGATGGCTGACAGTGGTGTCCTGTTGTTTGTTGGTGCCCAGTTCCCAGCAGGGCCTTGTGCTCCCCACAACAGAGCACCAGTGTCAGACATCTTTGAAGTGGCTTTTCACTCCCTGTGAGGTGTGCATGCTTCAGTGTGAGCTTGCCGGGCCATGTGGGTGGGGCATGTTGAGCTGTGACTACCACTCCCATCATGCTATTGCCTACACCCCCCATCCCAGCATGCCCATACTTCCTTCCTTTTGAGTGTACTTCACTGTGTGTGAGTGTGACAGCAATGGCAAGATGGCTGACAGTGGTGTCCTGTTGTTTGTTGGTGCCCAGTTCCCAGCAGGGCCTTGTGCTCCCCACAGCAGAGCACCAGTGTCAGACATCTTTGAAGTGGCTTTTCACTCCCTGTGAGGTGTGCATGCTTCAGTGTGAGCTTGCCGGGCCATGTGGGTGGGGGATGTTGAGCTGTGACTACCACTCACATCATGCTATTGCCTACACCCCCCTTCCCAGCATGCCCATACTTCCTTCATTTTGAGTGTACTTCACTGTGTGTGAGTGTGACTGTAATGGCAAGATAGCTGACAGTGGTGTCCTGTTGTTTGTTGGTGCCCAGTTCCCAGCAGGGCCTTGTGCTCCCCACAACAGAGCACCATTGTCAGACATCTTTGAAGTGGCTTTTCACTCCCTGTGAGGTGTGCATGCTTCAGTATGAGCTTGCCGGGCCATGTGGGTGGGGGATGTTGAGCTGTGACTACCACTCCCATCATGCTATTGCCTACACCCCCCTTCCCAGCATGCCCATACTTCCTTCCTTTTGACTCTGCTTCCCTGTGGGGTAGTGTGCCTGTGCTGACAAGATGGCTGACAGTGTTGTCCTGGCGTTAGTTTGGCTACAAGTGCCAAAAGTGTCCCTGTGCTTCACACGGCATAACCCAGGGTGGTGGTTCTTTGTGGGATATTTAATTAGAGTGTGAGGCAATGCATTCTCTCAGGTGAGTTGTGTGGAGTTTGTGTTAAGGGTGTGTGTGAGAAGAGCTGCTGGTAACTATGGTCAGTGCTGTCAGTCCTCCTTCCCACCCAGCCAGATATCCCACCATAGAACGTGCTTCCATTGCAGGGAGTGCAAGTTTGCTTTCAGGATGTCAGTCAGTGGTGTCCTGCTGTTGGTTGGTGCACAGTTCCCAGCAGGGCCTTGTGCTCCCCACAGCAGTACCCAGTGTCAGCCATCTTGTCAGTTCTTTTCCACTCCCTGTGATGTGAGCATGGTTCAGAGTGGTGTTGATGGTCCAATTGTGAGGGTGAGCAATATCTGTGACTACAACTCCCATCATGCTATTGTCTACACTGACTTGACCAGCATACACAGAATTCCTTCCTTTCAGTGAGCTTCCCTGTGAGGTGGTGTTCTAGTGGTGGCAAAATGTCTGACAGTGTTTGTTGGTTAGATTTGTGCCACTGCCTTGCTCTATTTGTTGTTGGGTTTGTACATGTCATGACACAGTTACATATCACTATGGGATGGCAGGTATTGTGTTTGTCTAACTAACATACACATCTTGGGATGATTATGTTTTGGTTACTGTGGCTTTGCTAAGGGTGCATGGTTTGACTATCCCCTTGACAGTGATATGTGTGTATTGTCACACGATATTGGGTATATTGGTTGTGTACTCACCAGGCTCTGGGATGTTTGATAGTCCATGTACGCTCTCTGGTGGTAGGATGGCCCGCACCTTCTCCTCCCAGGGCCTGAGGTATACTGGTTTGGCAGGAGGGCCACTGCCGGTGCGATGGCTCAAGGTGTAATCCTTCTTGAGTAGGGCCTTGACCCTCCTGCGCACGTCATACCACCTGTTCTGGATGTCTTCCTTTGTGCGCAAACATGGTGATTGTGCGTTCACCCTGTCGACGATCCTCTCCCACATCTTGGTTTTCTGCGACATGGGGGTCTGTTGGACCAATGTACCAAACAACTGTGGCTCTACCCTGAGGATTTCATCTACCAGCACTTCCAATTCACTGTCTAGGAACTTTGGATTCTTCTTTGGGGGCATGGTGATGGGTGGTGGTGGGGATTGATGTGTGTGTGAGTGTGCAAGTGAGGGTAGGTGAGTGTCAGTTTTGCTGGGTGTATGTGAGGGTGCTATTAGGGAGGTGCTAATGGTGTGTGGCTTGTGTGATGGATGAGTTGTGGGTGTGTCTGGGGTTGCTGTCTGATGGTGTTCTGTGCTGGCAGGTCATTTGAATTTGCAAAGGATCATGGTAGGGATTTGTGGCCTTTATATGGGTGGAGTTGTGGGTCTGTCTTTGTTCCATTCCCCCCCCCCCAGTATTTATTGACTTTGTCATTGCTTGTTTGGCCCTTTTTTTGTATTTATTCCTTTGTAGTTTTGGGGCATGTAGGAGACGTTCTCCTGACCGAGTAGGATGCTGCAGTTGGCTCGTGCGAGCTTCTCCAAGTCTTTCAGGCTGTGTTTCTGCTGTGTTTTATGTGCGGCATACGCGTCGGTCGCGGAGTATTGGGTTGCTTTGGCTCCGTTTTGTATGCGTGTCGGTCGTACGGCTTGAGCTCCGTGCGACGTGGTCTAGTTTTACACGCATTGCATCTTACTGCGCGGGTCGGAGTTCGCGGGTACGTTTCGGGCGGCTTCATTCCTGGTGCGTGTTGGTCGGTTCGAATCGCGTGTTTTTCCGGCCGGATAGCTGGTTTCCGTGCGGTTCAGTCGTTCGGCTTGTGTTCCGTACGAATCGGTCGTGATTCACATGCATTGCATCGTACTACACGGATCGGGCAGCGCCGGTACGTGTCGGTCGGACTTAATTTCCATACCAAGTCGGTCGGTACGTTTTCCAGCCCGAATCAGAATCAGCCCCATAATTGGAAAAGGTGCTAGATAGGTGTCACCAGAGAGAGTGGAAATAATTCACCAGATGAATCCACCTCAAATTCAGAAAGAAGTCAGGAAGTTTTTGAGAATGGTTAGCTGCTGTAGAGAGTGGTTACTAAACCTTTCCCTAGTGGCTAAGCCTTTACTGAGGCTGACACACAAGGATGTGTCTGATCCGCTTCCATTGGACAACAATTGCACAAAAGCATTCCTATAGTTGAAAGAGAAAAAGTGTCGCGCCCTGGCACTAGGAATGCAAGTTTATTTAAAAGAAAATACACCAATTTGCAGTGAGAGGGAGGGCTGCGCTCTCTCAGTGCCTGTTCAAAAACATGAATGTGTTCAAAGGTCTGTGATGTATTTCCCAATGACCTTTGACCCTAACGTCACAGAAATGCCAGCAAATGAATTGGTTTGTTATGAAACTGAATATGAGTGTCTAGATGTCATGAATATATGCATGAAGCCAAGATCAGACTTTAAGGATGAACGTCTGATTCAGCCCAACAATGTCCATTTTGTAGATGGCCCATATTTGAAAGGTAACAATGACACATTAAGAGCAGCACATGCTGTGCTTCCTATACATTATGTTGTCAAAGCTTCATGGCTTTCAGTAGTTACCTCAGCCCAAAATTCGAAATTGATTGCCCTTACCATAACATGCAGTATATCTGCTCAAATGGGAGTCACTGTTGTCATGGGAGAGAGAAATGCTAATTCAGTTGCACAAAATTGTGTTCTGTTAGCATATACATTCAATGGAACTTTCACAGGTGAATTAATAGAGGCTCAAGAAATTGTTTCAGAAGCAGAACAACAGGGTTGTATCAGAACTGTTTTTGAGAAAAGTGACAACTGCATAGTAGCAAATGTGTTATTGCAAAAACTGATGCCCAGGTATAGATTGCCAGTTTCTCTGAAATCAGATCATAATGAGGTTTCAAAGATGATGTGTGCAGAACCACAGATTGGACAAGGATTGGATTGTAGCTATCTGCCTGAAGTTTCAAGCATAATAAAGCAACACAAAGACAGCACAGAGTTACACTTTGCAAAAGACTGTGTTTCAGCATCACTGAAGTGGCTTGAATATATAAATGCAAATGCACTTGTGAAAAACACAGATGAAAAGACTAGCCATTGCTGTGAAGGTCTGACTGATGTGGAGCGTGCAGTTTCTCACCAGATTGCAGCTGCTACACAAGATCTGCATAATGAATGGTGCCAAAACTTTGATCTGAGAGATGCTGTGAAATGGAAAGGCCTGTTCCAAATGATCCTGGCAAAGACTGTTGTGAAATGTGGTGGCCTTCCAAATTGGGTGCATGCCTCTCACACGCGTATGGTCCTGTGTCCCCTGATAAAACAGCTCCTCTTCAAGAAGATATGCCAGCAGTGGTCAAAAGTCCACAGAAGAGGGTCAGTCAAGCTGTAAGGGAACACACAGAGTCTGAAGCAGCACTAGAGAAAACTGAAGTGGCACTGGAAAAGCAAAAAGTGGAAACTGACTCAGATGAAAGCGGTGTCAAAAGGGTGAAAGAGTCAGATGCAGCCTCTGAAGAAGAAATTAGTGCTGTGGGCCTACGAGTGGAGGTAGGAAAAAGCTGGCTGAAAGGGTATCCAAAACGTCTGCAGTGGTCCCTTGAAAAATCATTTGCACCAATAACTGAAACATCTGAATCTGATCAAAGTGAAAATAAAAGTGAAAGGCTTGGATTGAAAAAGTGCAAAGAATTGATGGTGCTCTGTCAGAGTTTCTCAGCACCTGAGTGGTCAAATTGCATGGAAAAAGTACAGAATGCCACACTGTTTGAGCCACCCTGATGGCAAGCTGATGACAAAGAGCAAAGAAATGCTGAAACAATAACTGAGAATTGTCAAGAGCTGAAGAGAAAAGAATCTTTGAATGATGAAAGAAAAAGAAGAAGAAGAAGAAAATAGAAAAGAGAACTGTCCTGTTGAATTTTCCTTTTATTATTTTAGTTACTTATTTTAGAGAAGACTAACAGTTCCAAGAAGCTACTTACAGAACTCTGCACTAAACATTTGAGCTTGGCTATATATGATCTGATTACAGACAAAACTTGTGTTGCCTTAGAAATAGAGGTAAAATTGTTATATGCTCAGCTTTTGCAATAAAAATGTCACCTGTGAGATTAAATAAGTGTGATGATTTACAAATCATTTGAGGTATCATGATTTGTTATCATCAAAGGGTGAGTTGATGGAGCCAGATTTCATCAAGATTAAGCATCACTCTGTTTTGTGTTTCAGACAGCCTGCATTTAAAATGGCACGCAGATTTTGGTGCAAGTGAAAACACATGGCACATGAAACATGAAATGAGGCCTAGTCAAATGCTTTTAAAAGTGGCACTTTTGGTGCATGCAAAGTGAAAGACATGAAATGAGGCCTGGTCAAAATGCTTTCAGTCTGAAATGCTTGTGCTAAACTAACATGTGTTTTTGCAGTGTAGAGAAACTCGTGATTTCAGTTTCCTCTTAGCTTTGAAGATAAGCATGGAATGTGTTCTCTCCTGCCCAGCTCCTTTTCCTTGTAATCAACACTCCCTGTTCCCGTCTCAAGAGACTTTGGCTTTGTTGCATATTTAGACAATGCATATTCAGTTCATAATACATCTTTCTCATAATGTGTATTAATTAATCAACCATGCACCAACACTACACATGGGGCAAACGCATTTTGCATGAAAAGCTATCTAAAACATTAGAGCATGTTGCTATGAGTATGTATTAACTGTTTGCGCTTTGAAAATTTGCACTGGTGCATGTTTATGCTATGTTGTACATTGCACATTTTTGCATGTTGTGCACAAATGATGGAAAAGCTGCTTTAAACTAATAGCTTTTGCTAGGTAATAACTAATACAGGGTACTAGTATGGGGGAGGTAAACATAATGGGTTTTATTTCATAAATTAATATTCTTTTGTGTTTGTTTTATGTTTTTGGGCCCACTATAAAATGGCTGCCTAGGAATCCAGCATGGCTGAGAATTGTTAGCAGTGTGCTGAATGAGAGACGCATGCGCAGAAGATTGTGCCAGCTGCATGAACTGCCACGTGCCTCAAGTGAAGACACATGGGTCAAGGCCACAATGAACTGTACACTCTTGTCACCGTGTCAATGTAACAGTGTTTGTGGGAGAGTGTCATCCCTGCGTGCGATGTGAAAGCAAGGCGGAAATAGACTGATACATTTTTTACGCTTAGATGTTGCAGTATTGTATAATTATTGATGGTGATACATATGACTGTATTAAGCCTTAACGCTTCCTTTGTTAAAACTGGTATGAGTTGGATTTGCAATGAGAACAGGATGATGAGACCCTCATGTCACCTATGCTAACCAATCACAGTGCGAGTTTCTACTGAAACTGCAACATTATTAGTATAGTCAGCCAAGAATTAGAGTATAAATAATGACCCCTTAGGGGGCGTGTCAGACTTAGATTAGTCTTAGAGGAGAGATGAGGAGGGAGCAGATCTGACCAGACATCATATGGGTTAGGTACGTGAACGTCGCGGGTGCAGCCTGGGAGGAGATTGCGTCCGAGGAGAGACAGAGGGAGGTGGGGGTCTTGCTCATATTTTTTTCAGAGAGTCCTTGCACGTCATATTTTTGGCAAGGCAGATCACATTCCTCTGTGGTCTTGTGAAGGAGGGGCATTTTCAAGGAGCAGCCTCTCTGTCAGACAATGGAGAGGGAGAGAGACAGATGAACAGACCAGCGAAGAGAGAGCAGCTGAGAGATCAGGACAGGTTTTTGTCTTATGCATTTATTTCTCTTTATGGGAGATTTTTGCTAATTATTAATTATTGATTAGCCTTGCAAAACTCACTCTTGAATTATATTTTTCCTGAAACTCTTTAAAGAGTTCTGACTGACATAGAATTAGGGTTTTCCCTCCTTTATGGAGTGCTTTGTATGCAACCTATAATATGTTCTGTATTAATTCTATTTTTCCTATTTTCCAATTCTGTAACCTGATTGATATTTGACTAATGAATAAAGGGTCAGAGAAACTTAACTTTTGACTAGAAAATAAAACCCTTTAAAAATACTCACAACTCTCTTTATTGGCTTAAATTTAATTGTATTTTTGATTTTTCATGTTTATGTAAAGTCTCCTGAAGGTGATAACACGGTGGCAAAGGTCCATCACCTTTTAAAGCGGTAAACTAGAGGTAAATGATGTTTTGCATTGAGAAATTACCGTGAAATTACCGCTGGATCACAGCAGATCACTCCTTGGGCTCTGGCCTCCCTGGGAGCAGCATTAGGAGAGTGGTGGCACTCATCTTGGCTTATCCGGTCCCCAGGGACAGAGTTCTGCTTGGGGAGCAGGCCCCATGCACACCCTCTCCCCAACAAATTAAAATACTTTTTTTTTTTTTTCCAGTTTAATGCAATTTAATCCATGTTTTCCTTAGTAATCAGTTCTTTACTCATTCTTCTTCAAAAGCTTCAAAACTCTTTGACAAACATCGAAATTCCAATCTTCAAATGCATGAGAAATGCCTATCCGGCTCTTTTCTACAGCATATTAGAATCTAAAACTCGTCCTAGGTAACCACAATGATATACTCTCAATGCATTTTTTTTAGGTTTTTTTTAGTGCTACATTTAAATATTTTTTTATTTATTGAGTTTTATAGTGCGTCATACAAGACACAAAGACAACAGTGTAAAATAATGACATTGTGGAAGGACAAAAAGAAAAACAGTAGTATCAAACAACTCGTGGCCATAAGGTATATACACAAAGGGTAGATTCTAGCTTTGACAATGCATCAGTAAATATCGTATAGTACAAACAATTGACATTGAGCAGTGATTACACAGTCGCAATTACAGGGGTATCTTGCGGAACAAGGGCACGTAAGTAGATCAACAGAGGCTCCCAGATATCATGCGGACGGGAGGTCACCGGCAACTCCTCCGCATATAACACTAAGTTCTCTCTACAGTATGTCAAATCTTTGAGCCATAGTGCAACTGTAGGACTCCGTTTACTATCCCACACCATCGCCACCCGCCGCTTGGCAATATGCAGTGCACCCTAGCTAGTTTACCTTTAACACCTTTTAGAAAGGGGAGTAGTCCCAATAAACATGCCTGAGGTGAACAGACCAGTGCCACCCTGATAATCTTGGATAGTCTAGCGACGACTTCAGACCAATAATTCCTCACCTGGCTGCAGGACCAAGCTAGATGCCAAAAGTCCACCCCCGGAGCACCACACCGTGTACATGTGTCTGATTCCCTGAGACCGTATTTAAAAAGCTGGTGGGGCGTATGATAGATCTGGTGAAGGTATTTGAAATGTATAATACGTAGGTTTCCGTTAGGGGTGAGTGCACCAGTCAGAGCACAGCAGTGTTCCCAGTCTTCCAGAGTGAGCTGCGGGTCCAGGCACTCATTCCATTTATTCAGGCTCTTATTGTCAGAAAGGGCCCTGTCCGCCCTGGCAGCTCGGTATAATTTAGTAACAAGTTTGTGTCGTGTGGGGCTGGTAAGTAAGGTGTGTAATGCCAAGGACGTTGGGGGTTCCACAGGGAACATCGGGAAGTGGGCCTGCGACGCTCTCCTGAGTCTGTGAAGCGAGAATGTAAACAGTAGGGTTTGATGCTGGATATAGTCAACATCAGCAGATGCCAAAAAAGTGCCATGAGGAAATAAATCCTGCATTTTGTCAATACCCGCCTGAGCCAAGGTGCGCATGATACCCACCTCGTGAGTCACTGAAATGTCCGCGTGGTAAGCGATGGGGAGCAGCGGAGAGTATAAAGGCAGTTTCCCAGCTATTCTGCCCAGTGCCTGCCAGGCAGCAATCGTCGAATTGATGGTGTTGATCGTATTGCGGGGCGTAAGTCGGCGGCTATGCGTGAGGATGGAGCTCAGCGGTATGGGATGTGCGTCCCAGTGCTCCACCGCTACATGCGGAATGAAATCATGAGCTGCGTACCAGAAATGTGCGTATTGTGCCTGCGCACATAGATAATACAGATAAATATCAGGAGCATTGAATCCCCCATGCTTATAATCAAGGAGGAGAGTACGCCACCCCACCCGAGCCTGCTTCGCCCCCCAAACTAGACGAAGAAGCAGCGACCGCAGCGACTTAAAAAAATGTTGAGAGAGGGGGACCGGCACGTTATTAAAAAGATATAAAAATTTCGGCAGCACCACCATCTTTACAAGTGCGATGCGATCAGCAAGGGAGAGGGGAAGCCGGATCCACCTGTCTATTTGCTGTTCCAATAGCATGGTAGCAGTGCCATAATTCTCCCGGATTACTCTGTCCGGATCCTGGTGATCCCAGACTCCCAAATACTTGACCGACTCTGTCGCCCACACAAGGGGAAATTCCAGCTCATGCGGGAGTGTGCATGTGGTCAGCGGCATCACCACCGATTTAGACCAATTTATAGATAAACCTGAGAACCGAGCGAACCGGATGTATTCCCTCAGAACAGGCGCCAAATGAGTGCGGGGTTCCTGAATGGAAAGCAGCATGTCGTCCGCATATAACGAAATGATGAGCGGGCGGTGGTGCAGATTGATAGCCGTGTATTTGTGACATTGCCGTATGAGACAGGCCAAGGGCTCCAGTGTGAGGGCGAACAACAGCGGTGAGAGGTGGCACCCCTGCCGAGTGCCTCTAGTTATGGAGAACGAGTCCGAGGTATGTCCACCCATGGTGACCCGCGCCGTAGGGCGTGCATAGAGTAGTTTGACCCAGTTAACAAAAAAGGGAGAGAAGCCCATTCGTTGGAGTACGTAGAACAAATATCCCCATTCGATTGAATCAAACGCCTTGGCAGCGTCGAGCATGACAGCTGCCGCTGGCAGTTCAGGAGAAAGGGTGTGGAACAGAGCAAACAGGGTGCGAAGATTATGAGATGTGGATCGCGTGGGTATAAACCCGGATTGGTCTGGAAGGACCAGATTCTGCATCAACGGTTGGAGGCGAGTGGCCAGTATTTTCGCTAAAATTTTAACATCGGTGTTAATGAGCGAAAGTGGCCTGTATGAGTCACAATGTACAGGCGGTTTGTCCTTTTTCAAAAGGGTAATAATTATTGCCTTACGAAGAGACGGGGGAAGTACGCCTGAGTCATCGGCCTCCGCGTACATTTGCAATAAAAAGGGGGCGAGCTCCTCAGCATATGCCTTGTAGAATTCAGGGGGAAAGCCGCCTGGGCCAGGGGCCTTCTTGTTAGGGAGTGAGGCTATGGCCATGCGGATGTCCTCCACTGTGATAGGTTGACCTATGTAATCCCTCTGCCCCTCGGCAACCATGCAAGGGCCACCTGCGATAGATAGGCATCGAGTTCCGCAGTGTCTGTCGCGCCTTGAGATGTGTACAGCGACTCGCATGTCTGCTTGAACTGCTCTGTAATGTCTGTGGCGCTATAGTGGTCGTGCCCCACGGTGTCTGTGATCTTAGTGATTACATCTTGGCTCATGCGGTGTTTAATTTTCGTGGCTAAGTGGTGTCCTGGCCTCCCACCCTCCCCATACGAGCGGGCCACATGCCGTTTGGAGATGTAGCGGAGCTCTTCCTCTGCCAGTTTCTCATGCTCCAGCATGTTTTCTTTAAGGGACGCCAAGGTCGACTCACTGGGTGCACTCTCGTAGTCGCGCTCGAGGCGGGTCAACGTAGCCTCTACCCTAGCTAATTGGCCCCGTAAATCTTTTAATATGCCAGCCGACGTACTTATGCAAGTGCCCCGAATAGTGGCCTTGAATCCCTCCCAGAGCACTCCAGCGCTGTCTACAGACACCGTATTGGTGGCAAAGTATTGACTAAGGGCATCGCGAATGGTTTCCAAATAGAGAGGGTCCAACAACGCCTCGGGGCGAAATCGCCAGGTGAAGGATCGAAGAGTCACTTGGGGAATACAAAGAGTGAGTTGCACAGGGCAGTGATCAGAAAGAGTGCGTGGCAGGCTTTCCACCCTCGTCACCCAACCCGCCACCCCCTCGCTCAACAAATTAGAATACTTGAGGTTGTGCCAACCACAGATGCTTTTTTTGTTTTTCGGAGTTTTATATAGCGCAAACTTGACCCGAAGGTATCAGGTATCAGAGCGCTTTACATGAGCACCAGCTGCATTACACAAGGACACATTCATTTTTGTTAGGCACAGGGAGATTAAGTGATTTGCCCAGAATCACAGGATGTTGAGCGTCATTGCCGAGACTCGCACCCGGTACCCCAGATTTGAGGTTGACCAACCTAGCTGTTAGACCACATCCTCTCCCCTTGGCCCTGCCTCTGGAAAATCTTTAACATCCTCGGCGAAGTGCCAAGTGACTTGTTCTCAGCCTGGTCCCCCTGCTGGACCAGGCCCTTTCTGGGGCACATATGGGCAGTCTCCATAGTTTTGGGCAAGTGATGCTCCTGGTGGCCATCCCTAGCCACCAGGAGCCTTTTCTTCAGGTCCCCTGGCCTCTAAAAAACACTTTTCATAGGAGCTTGATTTTCTTCTCCATGCACCAGAGCTGTCCTCTGCCTGGTTCATGGTGCTCTTTTTCTGCTTCTGAGGCATCATGCCCAGCCACTCCACAGCCAGCCACCCTCCCTGGTGCAATCCACAGGACCCAGAGTCTCTCCAGGCTTCTTGAAGGGTACTTGTGTGCCAGTGGAGTCAAGGACCAGTCCACAGAAGTCCCAGGGGATCCATAGAGGGAGCCCAAGCAGCTCCATTTCTTCAACTGTTCTGCAGGGGGCATAAGAAGGCCAGTGCTACTGGCCCTGTAGAGACCCATCCTAGTCCTGGAGTCAAGTCCCAAAGTCCATCCTTGTAGGGAATCAGGTGGCTTCTTCTTCCTGCTGGGTATTCTTTCACTGTCTTTGCTCCCAGGTCCATTGTCGAAAATTCTAGAAATCAGGCACTCCTTGTCAAGCACTAACATGTTTTTTTCCTTGGAAACGAGATGGGAGTTCCAGATGCTGGCTCCCAACACCACCTCTGCACCACAGCCCTTTTGTGATTTGCACAGAGCCAGGACTGGGGTCCCAGAGGAGAAAGGGCTACCAAGAGAGAGAGAGTGCAAGATGAGTGGTTCCTTGTCCTTTCGTGCAGGCGCCAAGCCCTCTTGGTGTATTGCAAGAAATTCCTTCTATGGTGTACCCTAAACCAATAGAAAAGGGTTTCAGGGTTTCTACTAATACCTTCAAATTCCCTCTTTCCCACTGTTGATCTTGTTCCTCTCCTGTTCTTGTCCTAAGTGTTTTCTTGGCTGTCTTTGAAGAAGAGTTACATTTAGTTTAACACAATGCACTTATCAATTATATCACTCATGTCAATTCCCACCGATCATGGAGTACATCTCAGAGTTTCCTTACTCTGAGTCGTGGATGTTTCTAGTACGACAATAAATGTATATAGCAAATGTTCCTTTGATTCCCAAAAGCGTTAGTTCATGGTTAGAGCTACTCAGGTTACACAATAAATAACATTGCAATTTTACATATTGCACAACAACAAACCATTTCACAGGAATTCCTCAAGTGTCAGGTTAGTGTATCATATTCCTGTCATAGTCACATGCAATTATGGCAGGTTAGTTTTCACATTTGCAACTAAAGTCTAAAATCTCTTCTTTTGTCTTTTAGGTTATGCTACACCAACTGCACTCACAGTGCTCCACAGTACTAGGTAAGTTCCATATAAATCATGTGCTTTTATATAGGCGCATTACAGCCTTGTTGCTCAGTTTAGAAGGGCTCCCTAATTTAATTTTCTTTGTTTTCTTTCTTCATTGTAATTCTACTGGTGTCTTGAGTCTGGTCTCGGCTCGACGCTGCAAGAGAAGATCACAGGTGAAGGTGGAGTGTAGACCGGAATGTGATCCTTCCTGGTAAGTATCCAAAACAGCAAGCAGCTTCCAGAAAATGAGCATGGCCTTATAGAGCAGACGCGCCCAAGATGGCGGTTGCTTTCGCAAAATTTAAAGATCTCGCAAGAGTTCAGGTGCCTGTTCTTTTAGTCTACCCCAGTCTGGGTTTTGTAGAGGCATGACCTTATAGCCTTCCAGAGCTATTTCATGAAGTTGTTTTCTTGTTTTTTGTGTGTACCCGGATTCTTGCTCTTTGGGGAGGGCATACTTGCAAGGTTTTTGGGGCAATGCGAGGTTACTTTGCAGGACTGGCACACTTGGCCATTCTCATGATGGCATATCATCACTTCACCTCTTTCCCAACCCTCCTCCCAGTATTCAGGGCCAATCCAATATGGTGACTTGAAGGTGTCTGTGGAAAGAGGGTCCCAGTGTCTTAGCTCTCCCCATAGCTAACACAGGTCTCTGAGCCCTTCCATCAAAGCTTAAAAGGCAAGCCATTTTTGTGTTGACTCCAGAGGTTTGGCTCTCCTCCTTTGTTTCTCTGGGTCTTGGCTGATTCAACCCAGGTACAGTGTGACTAGCTAATTAACAGATGTAGAGATCCCCCCCCACCTCTTCCTTTCCCAGGAAATGGGACAAGCAGTGTTAGTGGCTCTTTTGTGTGGGACGCTGTTTGATCCTCCAGCTGGAGAGAAAAGTAATTAAAGTCCAGTAGAGGCAAAAGGCCTGGAATCTGATTATGAGCCACGAGGATTATATGTATGACTGTTATCGTATATTTAGTGTGCATGTGTACCTCTAGATTGGAACCTCTCTGGACCCTGTAGGCCTAAGTGGAGTTAAACTATACTTTATTGCATATTTCACCTGATAACGCTGATCCTTATCTTATCTTTTCTAAGGATCCTCAGGTCGCCAGGATCTTTTTACCTGCTGAATAGTGTAAAGGGAAGAAACTCTTTTTCAGTTATGCAATCATTTCTTTCCACTCTAGTTTTTCTACAAAGACCACTGACTCCGAATTCAGTTTCGTGGGTTTATTACAGCCAAGAATAACTGCACGTGCAAGCACCTCAACACGAGGTTAAAGAAATAGATGGGCACTAATACAAATAGCATCCTACGCAGGAGTCTCATTCGACTCAGGATAAGAAGAGTCGTTAGCTCCAGAAGTATTAGACAAGCGATAACTGCTCCAATCTCTATATTATTCTTCATTTACCTAAATAAGCATAAAACCATTAACTGTCCCTACTCTATCACTAAGGTGACATACCTACTTAACGAATTTCCCAGGCAAGAGTAAGTAAAAGGTGTCAGCTGTGAGGACTTCCTAGGAAGTACACTCACATAGCACTTTGAGCTCGATTCTAAGATGCTCCTTCACCAAGTCCCTCTCTGTCCTCTTCTCTGGTCTCCCCTACCTCTTCTCTGCTCTCCACCCTCGGGGCACTATCCCTAATACAAAACCCAATACAAATGAACACGCCTTTTGTCACGCCTCTTTGGCCAGGTCTTCTTTCTTGTACTTTTCCATCGAAACGGTTACTTCATCTTGGACGGTTGCGATGACCTTGAGTCCCAGGCACCTTCTCCGCTGAAAATATCATCCCTAAATTCCATTGCACTCCCATTTCCATGCCTCCCATCGCTCTAACTTGTGAAACAAAGAGCCAGACTTTAACTAACGAGGCATGTGTCCTTGCACCTGCAACAGAAGATACGTTCAACAGAAACCCTTTACTGTGCTAATTAAATCTACTGTCGGTGCCCAGAGAGCCTTTCCAAGAGAACCTTCTCTGCCTGCAAAATAAGCTAACATAAGAACAAACAGGCCTTTCCTGGCGTATATGTAGTCAGGCCTTTACACAATTTAAACACACAAATCTTAATCACTTCTATAAGCATTGGTTCATTACATTTCATATGAACTACATGTGCAACTTAATATGGTACACGTTTAAACTACTGCATCTCGATTACACATGGGCTGATTCATCTATGCATTATTTTACACACAATTCAGTTAAGCATTACATTTGCATGATTAAAATAGCACAATTACATTTCTTATTCATTCTGATAACTGCGGTTTATAACTACATTTTGCTGATCATTCATTGATATATATCTGGATATATGCGGGTGCGAGCTATCCGTGATTATGATGCACCCCTACAAATTTCACAAGAACATGGAGCTCTATCAGTTCCCCCCTTTGATGACTCCTGTCATCACAATTTATTCAACTCCCTTGGAGAAAGAACTGACCTAAACAGAACTCGTTGCCATTCTCCCTGGTCTGTGATTCTCCATTCTCTTGAGTCTCTGATATTGACTGTCCTGCAGTCTAGCCATTCTTGTCTCATTTTCTCTCAGAGCTCTCTCAACTCTGCCTGCTCGATACCATTTGTAAGCTTTTATCAGACCCCACAGGGAAATCACACAAACCACCACGATAAGGAGAGGTCTCAGAACATAGCCAAGGAATCCCTTTCCCAAATTCGCAAACCAGCTCCCCACGTGACCAAACCCTTTTCCCACTTTTTCCCAAGCTCCCTCTTCTGTTAAGTCCGCTATCTTCGTGTGAATAGTAGTGATGTTACTTATATATTTCTCCAGATCCTTGCTGTGGTCTGGTATATAAGTACAGCACTCTTGAACCCTCAATAATTTACAGACTCCGCCCTCTTTTGCCAGTAGGACATCCAAAGCATGGCGGTTCTGCAAAACCATTGTCCTTATCGACAACATCTCCCCCTCCACCAGTACCAATGATTTTGCTGTGTTCATTGATAGTTCGTCTATCACGGTCGCTAGTCTCCGGATCTTCACATCATTCAAAATCACTCCCAAGCTTGGTATCATGGCTCCAAAGATATCTCCCACTACGACCCCTGCACTCGCACCTCTTCTCACTCTTGAATGCTTTCCACCTTCCAGAAGTTCCAGATCCTCTGTATGGTAAATCTTTGGAAATATTATTCCCAAGTAACATGTACCATACCAGTTAGTAGGTAACCTCACATAAGCATTCTTTCCGCACACAAAATACACCGTAGGTATCACTTGTACAGGGCCCTGGAGAAAGTTCTTAGCCACATCTGCCATAGTGAAGACATGATCACACGTGCTCTGTCCCACTGGAACCTTTTCATAGTAGGTCTGATATCGTCTCACACACAGCTTTCCCCTCTGCTCTTTGTCCAAAGCTATAGGACCATAACTTCCTTTTGTCCGGTGCAATTTTTCCTCATCTGTCCAATCCACCCTACTATGCCCTGTGTCTCGTGTCTCTGTCAGTTTTCTATATCTGTCTTCTACCTGATCCACAAACTTCTTCTCCACTCCTGACAATGAGCACGTCAAATTATGTCGATGGGCATAAGCTGTGTCCAATTCCAAAGACGGTATGAAGAACTTCCTAAGTCTATCCTCTGATTTATAGTAGTCGTACTTATTCAAATGTTTGTAAGCTGGGACTTCAGGAAGCACTGCATCGTAATTGGAAAAGAAATACTCAAACTGATCCCTTTCGTAAAATATACTAAGCAAAAGACTACATGAAATTCCATACGTCAGGGGAAGATGGTGGTATCTAATACCCTCGTCCACTGAAGCAGGCAACTGCATACACACATAACAATCTTTCGCATCCATCGCATCCACATACTCGTATAGCAGCTTGGCATAGGCGTTAAGCTTAAAATCACTTCTAGACAAATCTACATGCAATATACGACTCTCTTCTATCAGCAAAGCCTTGTCAGCTCCTATGTTTACCTCTTTTCGGCTAGGTGTAGTAGGTGTAGGAGTCCCTGGCACCCCCTGCACTGCTAGCTCATGTGGAACTGTATATGAGACTACAATTACTACGATTATAGAAACTATCACAACCCCTATAAGTATGCCTACAATCATTTTAGATCTTCGATTTGGATCTCCAACCTCCATGATTTCAAAAGTTCTCAAAATGTTCTTGGTTTCAGCAATGAACACTCAAAAGTCCTTGTGTCCTCCACTCGTGACTTGCTTAACCAGCTCGAGCAACTTTGAAACCTCTGGAAATCCCCTTATCGGCCACAGTCTTAATTACATAGTCCAGAAAAAGACTTCCCTAACTTTCGTTCCTCTTCGGTGGAAAGTCCCTAAGTTTACTCTTCTGCCACTCAGACCTAGGTTATCTTCTTCTTTTAGACTTTTATTTACACAAGTTATATTTCATCCATGATAAGATCATTTGTGAGCACTTCCAGAATGTGATACAAAAGTTCAAGATACAGGATTATCATTTCATGTGAAGAAGGCTCAAACCCAAAAGACGGAAATTCGAGTCGATGCAAAACCAGTTGACGGACTTTACTCAGAAGAGGGGGATTCGGAATGGTGAGGGTCAGTATTCCTTCGACTTCGAGCCCTGGCAACAACAGCACCACCTTCACCACCACATTCGGGCTCTTGCTGACCACTTGCACAGACCTCAGTCTCCCCGTACTCACTACCCCCTGCATCGGTCACTGTGTAAGTCCACTCAGGGGTAGAGTATCTCCGGCAGGGTACTCTTGTTCTTTTCGACCTTCGCCGACCCTCTTGAGTCTGCTCTTCGTCACTTGCTTCCGTTTCAGACGTCTCAGACACTGGAGCAAGATCTCTTTCGGATGCCAACCTTAGATTCAGTCGCCTCTGTCTTTCAGGCCAACCTTCCTCAGTTCTGGTCGTTCTTCTGCCTTCCCCTTCTATACCCAGTGCACCAATTCCTCCTTCTGCTGAATCTGACTCTACTCCACCCACTGCACCTCCTCTTTCTTCTGAGTCAGAGTCGGGGTTCAAGCTGTCGAAACCCTCTTCAGCTTGTTCTAGTGCACCACCAGCTGCGTCAGCGACCCTTACAGCTTGACTTGTCCTCTCATGTGGCCCTGCCACATCAGCTGGATTTTCATTTACGAGAGGAGCTGTTCTTTCCAAGGGTGCTGAAACTCTGCGGGTATGGGAGGCGTGTACCCAGTTCGACAATCCTCCACACTTCACTGCTGTATTCGTTACCAGTATCACCTGGTACGGGCCTCGCCACCGAACATCCAAACAGCTCTTCCTCACGTGTTTTCGGACAAGCACCCAGTCGCCTGGACACAGGTCGTGGCACAGATCACTCGAGGCTGGAACAGCGGCAGCTTGAACCTGCTGGGACACAGAACGGACCACATCAGATAGTCCTTTACAGTAATCGAGAATCAAGTCATCAGTGATGTTTATCAAAGCTGTAGCTGGTACTGCTGGCAACCTCATTGCCCTTCCCATTAATATCTCATGGGGGGACAATCCAGTCCTCCTATCTGGGACACTTCGCATGCTCATCAGTACAAGCGGCAAAGCTTCAGGCCATTTCAGGAACGTTGATGAACACATTTTTGCCATCCGGGCTTTCAAAGTTCCATTGACTTGCTCCACCATCCCAGAAGCCTCTGGTCGGTAACTGCAATGGAGTCTCTGATCAATATTCAATGCGGCACAAAGTAACTTCATGATTTCACTGTGGAAGTGTCTTCCTCTATCTGATTCCAAAGAGGTTGGGATCCCGAATCTCGGGATGAGCTCCCTCAACAATAACTTAGCCACTGTGAGAGTGTCACACCTGCGTGTTGGGTAAGCCTCCACCCATTGTGAGAATACACATACCAGCACCAAGATGTACCTCAACCCATTACTCTTAGGCATTTCCACGAAATCTAACTGTATTCTATTGAAGGGCCCTCCTGACCTCCCAATGTGACTCAATGTGACTACAGTTTTCTTTCCAGCATTCATCTGTTGACATGTAACACACCTCTGACATACTGTTTCAGCCATTGCGCGAAATCGTGGATTATACCATGTCTGTCTAAACACACGCATCATTGCATCTCTACCAAGGTGTGCCGGTCCATGTATCAGTCTCGCCATCGGACTCAGCAGATTCTCTGGTAATACAGCTCTCCCATCACTGGAGACCCAAACACCCACATCCCCTCTCTCGCACCCTGCTTTGATCCATCCATTCCGTTCCTGATCTGAAACTTCATCCTGCAGTCGCTTGAGCTCCTCCCAAGTGTCTGCCATGGCCAACATCATATTGAGCTCGGTTCTTTCTTGGCTCTCTCCTGTGTAACCTTCTGTAAATATGCATCCCTGTTCTGCACAGAAGCGGGCAACTTCGTCCGCATAATTATTTCCCAAAGACACAAAATCCTCCCCCTTCCCGTGTGCAGTGCACTTCACAACTGCGATTTCCTTCGGACATTGCAATGCATCTAACAGTTGTCTTACATATTCTCCATTTCTAATGGGTGAACCAGATGATGTCAAAAATCCCCTCTGGGACCATAACTGTCCGAAATCGTGAACCACACCAAACCCATACTGGCTGTCCGTGTAAATCGTGATTCGAATTTGATCAGCGGCCAAACAGGCACGAGTCAAAGCAATGATCTCAGCTACCTGCGCGGAGCATACTCCTCCTAGGCAAGCAGCCTCAACCACCCCGGAAATGGTACATACAGCAAACGCTGCTCTTAGTTGACCGACACTGTCTCTTAAGCATGAACCATCTACAAAGAAAATTTCATCTGGGTCCATCAGTGGTTCATCGACAATGTCAGGTCTTGGTTTGGTGCAAAGTTCAGTCACGTCAAGACAATCATGGTCCGTACAATCTTCATCATCTACATTCGGTATGGGCATTAATGTCGCAGGGTTTAAGACAGAGCACGTTTTCAGAGTCACATTCTCTGCGGCGAGTATGACTTGCTCATACCTTGTTAACCTGTTATTCGTTAGGTGCTGAGTCTTAGTCCTGGTCATCAACAATTCAACCGAGTGTGGCACATGTACAGTCAAAGAATGTCCCATTACAATGCTTTCACATCTTTCAATGCTGACACCTGTTGCAGCAACGGATCTTAGACATCCGGGCAACGCAGAAGCTACTGGATCTAGAGTAGCTGAAAAGTAGGCAACTTGTCTACGGACACCTCCATGGTTCTGAGCTAAGACTGCTAATGCACATCCTTCTCTCTCACAACAGAACAGTGAAAAGGCCTTGTTGTAATCAGGCATTCCCAGAGCTGGGGCACTACACAACTCCTCTCTCAGTTTCAGGAATGACATCAAGCACTCCTCGTCCCATGGTACCGGATCACTCACATCCTTGTGCGTAAGCCTCTGCAAAGGCTTTGCTCTCAAGGAAAAACTAGGTATCCACTGCCGACAATAGCCGACCATTCCCAAAAACATCCTGACTTCCCTCTGAGTGGTGGGCACTGCCATGTTCATTATTGCCTCAATTCGATCTGGTGACACCTTCCTCTTGCCTTTATCTAATCTGTGTCCTAAGTACTGTACCTCATTCAAACAGTACTGCAACTTATTTGGAGACACCTTGTGTCCGTTCTCTGCTAAATGGTTTAACAGGGCTACTGTGTCTATCCTGCAAGCATCTTCCGTTTCTGAGGCAACCAGCAGATCGTCTATGTATTGCACGAGAACTGAGTTCTGTGGCAGTACAAGACTCTCAAGATTCTTTTTCAGGATCTGATTAAAAATCGATGGACTTTCTGTATACCCTTGAGGGATACGACACCATGTTAACACACGATCTTCCAGCCGGAATGCAAAAAGAAATTGGCTTTCCTCATGGAGCGGTATCGAAAAGAATGCTTGACATAAGTCAATGACAGTAAACCACTCAGCTTTGCATGGTATCTGGAATAATATCACTGATGGATTAGGTACCACTGGACAACAAGGGACCACTATCATGTTGACCTTTCGCAGGTCTTGCACGATCCTGAATTTCCCGCTCGGTTTCTGTAGTCCCATTATAGGTGAATTACATGGGCTACCTCTGATCTCCTTCAGAATGCCTTTCTTGACAAAAGACTCGATCACAGGTTTAATCCCTGCGATCGTTTCAGGCGACAAATTATACTGAGGCGTTCTAGGGAACTCAACATTCTGTTTCACCTCGATCTGCACAGGTTCAATCCCTTTGATTAGTCCTATCTCCTCTCCGGTGAAGTCCCACACCTCAGGTGACACAGTATCTCTCAAATCGGGTGGAAGTTCCTCCACGGTCACCATTGGATACAAGTCTATACACAGATGTTGATTAGCAACTTTAAAAGTAGCATCATCGTCCCTCATCTGAACCTCCACTCCCCTGGGTGTGCAATAAATAGTGCAGTTCAATTTACAGAGCAGATCTCTTCCCAGAAGGCAAACTGGACTCGTATCGCACACCACAAACTGATGTCTGGTTTGGAAAGATCCTATCTTTACTGGGATCGGTTCGGTCAGTGGACTGTTTATTCTTTTGTTCGCTACTCCAACAACTTGGATCGATTGTCTCGAGAGGGGTAGGTCGGGGACTACTGCTGATCTTACAGTAGACCGGGTAGCACCAGTGTCAACCAAAAGCGTGGTAGGATGACCATCAATGTCTGCCTCCACAAAAGGTCCTCTCTAGTCTACCTCCAAGACTGCTCCAAGTGTGCAGTCTTCCTCCCCCTCAGGCACCGTCAGGATAACGGGTCTGGGCTATACTCATCATACCCTTCGAACAGGGGCATCTGCTGGTAAGTTCGTATTCCGTGCGGGATCCTTGGTGGCTGTGGGACCTGTACTTGTTGGTTATGCGTCCCCCCTTTCATCGATCTGGGCCTCATTACAGTATTGACTACCTCCGTCACAGGTGCCTGAACCCCTTCTCCCTCCTGCTGCACTTGGTTGGCTGGGTTCAAAGGGCACTCGCGCTTCCAATGCCCAATCTGATGACAAAGATGACACGCAGTGGTCTTCTTCAGTGTCGCCACATCCACCCCCGTCTTGGGATCAATGGGTTTCCCTTTTCCCTGACCTTGCCCATTCTGGTTCCCTTGATAATTTCCTTGTCTCCTTCCTAGGGTCCCTCCACTAGGCTGGCCCTGCGCTGTCTGCATTTGAACGAGCATCAGTTTATCTTTTAGCTTCCGATGCTTCGAGTCCACTTCATCGCTACAATACCTCGCATACCGCAAGATTTCATCTACCGGCTTGTTCTGCCAACAGATCAAATGGTGCTGTATCATGAGGCTGACTTCTGGTCTCAGGCCTAACACAAACTTTGAGACAAACTGTCCCATATCCTTTGGGTCTAATGCATCTAATCCACTATACTGTTTAAAAGCTTGTAAAAGTCTTTCATAATATTCATGCACTGTTTCTTTAGGTTCCTGCACAGTTCGGTCTATCTTAACCCAATCTATATCTTGAGGGGAAATCTTCAGTTTCAACCATGTAATCACTTGTTCAAATTTTTTCATAACAAGGGGTGACGGGCCATTTGTGACAGCATCCCTTTCAGGTTCAACAGTCGGCCACTCAACGGCGATTTTACAAGCTGTCCACAAATCTCCCGGCACCACTATGTCAAACAAGGTGTTCAAATCAGTCCACAGCACCTTTGAGATTTTAACAAACCGCTCAAACTGTTTGTACCACTCTACGGGTTTCTCCCTCAGCCGAGGAAAGTCATTTGTAAATGCAGCCAAGTCTCCTCTACTCCACGGTACATATACGTACCCTCCGTTCTGTACTTCCCGTAAAGGAAAGTTTCCAACACCCGTTGCCCCTCCCCCCGGAGGCGGCGTTTCTCCTACAATTTTCTTTGCTATTTTCTTCTTCGATCACCTTTCCTCCCATTTGTCCAACAAGTTCCATATCCGCATCCCTACTATCAGATCTTTAGTATGCGTCCTTAATCCTGTGATCCTTTTCTCCTCCAGTTCCTGGTCACTATATTGCAACCTATGTGGTCCTTGCAATGTTTTTGTTTTGTTCAAGTCTACCTCATATCTCCTGGCTAATGCTGTCAATTTCTCATGTGCTACCCTGCTTTCCGGGTCACATCTTTTGCTATAAAAAGCAACTCATCTGGCCCATAAATCTCTATTCTCTCCAAAGGCAGGCTTCCACTAATCATCTCGTCTACCTCCGCTTTTAGTCTTACTACGTCTAGCAACCTTGCCTGTACTGCACTCCTTAGTATTTCTCGACAAGCTGCGCCATTCTGCTCATCATAGTCACCACTTTGTTCTTGTGACCTGCTCTCTTCTATCGTGTTCCTGAAGCTTGGTCTGGTTTCGGAAATTTCTCGTTCCCTGTCACCTGGCATTCTATCACTTTGGTTCCTTACTGTCGGTGTCCACATCCTCAAAGCTGACTTAGATGCGTGTAAAGATCTTGGTCTGACTGGTCTCTCCTCCTCCTGTCTAAAAGAGGAGTCTGCAGTGGCTGGTAATGGCGTACTTGTGTCTAATGTCTTTGGGAAGTGAACTACTTGTACTCCGAACCCATTCCCACTAGCACTGGTTCCTTCTTCTCCTCCCGTCTGTACTGAACTTCCTTCTCTTACTCGATCTGGGTCATATACCGGTACTATAGGGCCAATTGTAACCGGTACTGTCAGGGAGTCCGGTAATCGGGTATTCCCAACGGAAGGCTGTGTTGTCGCCCCCTCTGTTCCTGTGGAAATTCTTCCCACTACCCTCATGTTAGTCTGGTTCTGCGTCTCACCCGGTTCCACTGCTGAAGTTGATTTTCCCTCTTCTAAATCTGGATTAAATGGAGGTGGTCTCTCTGCCAGCAACCTATCTAACAGACTATCATCTGTATCACTGTCGTCCTCTTCAACTCTTGTTATTTTCCCATCTTTTATTAGCAGTGGGTACAATTTATCTCCTTCGATCGTTTCCACTCTCCACCTTTTCTCCAGTGCGTCCCACCTCGCATCTTGAAAGGCCCTGATCGATTTCTTCACCCTTTCCTGACTCTTATCTCTTTTCCTGTCATACGCTGCCCTAATCCATGCAAGTATCGCCTCAAATTGTGTCGGTCTAGGCAGTGGTCGTAAAGAAGCCATTATAGTCTTTAGCTGGTACAACACCTCTAACCTGAAAGTGCCATAGCTTGGGAAAGTCAATTCTCCTTCCCCTTCTGTCATTTTATGCCAGTTCTCAAGCCAAATTATGGTATGCAATCCTACATTTGTAGCCATATAATGTGCCGGCGTATCCTCGAGAGGAGCTTCCTCTCCACCCCGAGTAACCACATGTCTGTCACCTCTGCAAAGTTCTCGTAAAACTTTAAAACACTTCATGATAAAGCAGATATCTGTTCGCACCCAATATTTTGTTTCTCTTCCTGGTTCAATCACCAATGCCAGCGCGGCTCACACCAACCGACCTATCGCAGCGCGGCACTGTCTGACGTCACTCTTCCTCCGCTCGCAGCAGTTCCCCTCCTTGTTAATTCTCTCGTTCTCGTTCACACGTGTCCCAATCACACTCTGAAGCAATTGTCCATCCTACCGAACAATTACCTCTTTGACTGTCGGTCCACCAATGACCGATCAGCCTCTCGAGATTGTTGACCTCAATCTGGCAACTGTCTGTCCGCGAACGACCGGACAATCACCTCTGACACAATTGATAGGATCCAAACGTTCACTGTTCTACACACAACAACCTACGACCAGCGTCGGTTATTCACACACTCACACATTTGCTCCCTATCCTCAGTGGTTTGATCAATGACGTCTCGTGATCCCCACCATCTCTGGTCAACAATCTCTATTCTGGGTGTCTTCTACACCACAATATCTCTCGGCCTCGCGCGCGCTCACGGTCCGATCCTCAATCACACAACTCTCATTCCAACTCCGCAAGACATTACACAACAAATAACCACCGCAATCTAACAACCATCACCCTGTTCATACTCACTCTACCACGAACTGCTACTTCCGCCGCATCATCACTCTCCGTCTGTTTTCAGCGACCGCCGGCGTCCTCCTCCTACGATCCACTGGATCACCATCACTGGGGTTCTATGGGGCAACTAATCTCTTATCCTAATCTAGATCTCCCCTTACTATCAGAGCAAACCATCCTACTCTGCTACCAACTGATAACGCTGATCCTTATCTTATCTTTTCTAAGGATCCTCAGGTCGCCAGGATCTTTTTACCTGCTGAATAGTGTAAAGGGAAGAAACTCTTTTTCAGTTATGCAATCATTTCTTTCCACTCTAGTTTTTCTACAAAGACCACTGACTCCGAATTCAGTTTCGTGGGTTTATTACAGCCAAGAATAACTGCACGTGCAAGCACCTCAACACGAGGTTAAAGAAATAGATGGGCACTAATACAAATAGCATCCTACGCAGGAGTCTCATTCGACTCAGGATAAGAAGAGTCGTTAGCTCCAGAAGTATTAGACAAGCGATAACTGCTCCAATCTCTATATTATTCTTCATTTACCTAAATAAGCATAAAACCATTAACTGTCCCTACTCTATCACTAAGGTGACATACCTACTTAACGAATTTCCCAGGCAAGAGTAAGTAAAGGTGTCAGCTGTGAGGACTTCCTAGGAAGTACACTCACATAGCACTTTGAGCTCGATTCTAAGATGCTCCTTCACCAACTCCCTCTCTGTCCTCTTCTCTGGTCTCCCCTACCTCTTCTCTGCTCTCCACCCTCGGGGCACTATCCCTAATACAAAACCCAATACAAATGAACACGCCTTTTGTCACGCCTCTTTGGCCAGGTCTTCTTTCTTGTACTTTTCCATCGAAACGGTTACTTCATCTTGGACGGTTGCGATGACCTTGAGTCCCAGGCACCTTCTCCGCTGAAAATATCATCCCTAAATTCCATTGCACTCCCATTTCCATGCCTCCCATCGCTCTAACTTGTGAAACAAAGAGCCAGACTTTAACTAACGAGGCATGTGTCCTTGCACCTGCAACAGAAGATACGTTCAACAGAAACCCTTTACTGTGCTAATTAAATCTACTGTCGGTGCCCAGAGAGCCTTTCCAAGAGAACCTTCTCTGCCTGCAAAATAAGCTAACATAAGAACAAACAGGCCTTTCCCTGGCGTATATGTAGTCAGGCCTTTACACAATTTAAACACACAAATCTTAATCACTTCTATAAGCATTGGTTCATTACATTTCATATGAACTACATGTGCAACTTAATATGGTACACGTTTAAACTACTGCATCTCGATTACACATGGGCTGATTCATCTATGCATTATTTTACACACGATTCAGTTAAGCATTACATTTGCATGATTAAAATAGCACAATTACATTTCTTATTCATTCTGATAACTGCGGTTTATAACTACATTTTGCTGATCATTCATTGATATATATCTGGATATATGCGGGTGCGAGCTATCCGTGATTATGATGCACCCCTACAAATTTCACAAGAACATGGCGCTCTATCACACCTATAACATGTGATACAATGAAACCACCACAGACGTTCAGTAAGCACTGGAGACCTACACTATGAATGCCCACTCGCATTATAAGGCCTATCCCATATTCGTATCAATCTTTGAAAAGTCTCTTCTGTGATAGACTACCTGTGTGCAGATTCTGGGATACGCAATACGATAGTCTCACGCGCATCACTCGCACATGAACGCATATGCGTGTGCTCGCCTGTTCATGTGTAATCAGCCCAGAGCCTCATATCCTACATTTGCAGCAGCGGCTTATTGAGAAAGGCAGACCCTGGCAGTTAGCACTCTCAGTCCATTTACGGTGAATTTACTGCAAGTTTATCACGATCGATTCTCAGGTAGTGTCTGATTTGCGGGACCTCTAGCGACAGCTTAAGATACTACAGTCTGCATCAGTAAAGTGCTGATTGCAACTCTTGAAGTGCATGAATGTTTGAATGCCACTGCTTCTTTAAAAACAACACAACCTATTGGTTTTCCCAGTGTTTGTTTCCTTTTGTGAGTAGCATGTACTTTCTGTATGTTCAATTTATGTCGTTTTTTAGCCTTGCTATACATACGCCTACGTTAGAATAGTTTTGTGAATCAGACCAACAGCCTCTCAATGAATTTTAAATAAAGGGGAGATCACTGATTTGTCCTCCTCACCCCTCATTCTCAATTAAGTATATCACCCTTTTTTGCTTCTGCCTCTGACATAAATTCTAAAGTGGTAGATTTTGATTTCCAATTAAATGTTTGATGCACTTTTTAATTGATTTTCCATAAAACAAACAACGTAAATCTGACGTGATTGTGGCTTAAGAGTGAATTTGGATATAAATGGAGACTTAAATTTAAATGGTGTTTAACACTGTAATGCAAACCCTTGATTTGACAGGTTCTCTGGCACAGTCTGTAAACGCTGGAGCAGAGCCCAGAGAGATTGTTTTTTTTCTGTCAGGCCATTTTCATGCATTTTAGACTGGTCAAATGATAGGAGGGTTGTGATGAAATAGCAAATGTTCCACAAGTGATAAGCTAACGTGGGATGTAAAAAGACCAACTTTAAAATATATCCACACTACTTAACATGTATGTGGTCACCGCTTCCTAACAAGACCCACAATGAACATGCGTTGTGTCTGAGGAGTACATGTATGTGTAAGTGATCCTTACCAACTTAAATGGACACACTTGGGCAGTCGGTTTTTGTGGCACAGCCAGCAATCACTGGATATGGGCCCAGAAATGATGCTGTGTTTATTGCTCCTAAAGGTGCACACCCTTAAGAAGGTCAAAGGGAGGTAGGGTAGGTATGTAACAGCAGTTTTCCTTGTATCAGAGATAAGCCTAAGTGGTAATAAAAAAAACTAAAAAAAACCTGACTGGATTAAAGGCCATCAGCTAGAAAACGTCAAGTATACACAACCCGCTGTTGCACAGTATGAAAGTGAGAACAGTGGCATAGGAGAGAAGAGAAGGTGCTGTTTAGGAAGTCAAAGCAGGAAAAAGCACAAGAACGAAGGTGGAACTGGGGAAGACATGCGTTAACAAAAAAGAAAGGAGAATGTGATTGAGAATGTTCAGGACAGAGAAAGACGTACAATAGAGTAGAGCAAAATAAAAAGAGAAAGCAAGAGAGAGTGAAATACCTAGGAATATAAATACAGGATTAGTGAACAAGAAATAAAGGACACTCGGCTAGAGAGAAGGGCAGTGTGTGGTTTAAACATAGAAGTTAAGTTCCATTCTGCAGAAGAACATCTAGGAACAGAGACAGGCGTCCACCATGCTGCTACTCACTCAGCTGTTAATTGGTCTGTTCTTTACTCTCCTCGTTGCTTATTACTTCAAACTTCAGTGGTTGAGGAAAAGATACCCTCCAGGACCGACTCCGCTGCCCATCATCGGCAACCTGTGGACCCTGAACTTTGTGCTTCACTACGATACCCTCATGCAGGTAACGTAGACCTGGTTTCAATATTTTCGTTGCTTCTGTTGAGTGCTTAAAAGTTTCCCAGCTCACTGTGTTGTGTTTCAGTCCCACTTGATAAAAAATAAAAGCAGTCATTTCACAGACACACACACACACATAAACTCATACTTGGCTCCAAGAAAAAGTTGAAGGCATGTCACTGGTCACAGAATCTTTGTTGCCCTGTCTATCACAGTGCCACACACTTGAGTTTGTCTATGACCATGCATCCTCTGAACACGGTAGGAGAGTATCACCACTTGAATCTTCTTTTTACTTCCTCACTTGTCATTCCCAAGCTGGGTCACTCACCTTTTCTTAAATCTGTCATTCACGGTGGAAAGCGTCAAAATACACGCACTCGCATACATAAACACACTTTCCCAGTTTTACGAGGTTTGGTAAATCTGGAAATGCGTAAAAAACCATGGAAGTTGCGTAAGAACACCCACGCTATACCCAGGGACATCTTAAGGATTTTGGGGGCCCTGGGCCAAACATATTTTGGGGGCCCCTGTTCAGAACAGCTTTGAATTTATGATCCAATTTGAGCCCCTGTTTCCCACGCAGTTTCCGCTTCCTCAGCTGCGTTAGCGATCCAGTTTGCATCATAGGCATTAGCCTATATATTCCCGATGCAAACGGACGCGCACAGCTGACAGAGGTAGGATTTAGTGTTTCCTGCCCTGCTACTAGGTTTTTAATACTTTTTAAATTGTATATGTGTGGCTGAATTACTCTGTGCTTTTTAACAATTTCTCCTACCTGCGCGCACTTGCACTTTACTTGATTCTGCTTGCCTACACCTCCTTAGCTGCTCCGATTCGCATCTTGCTTTTCCTCCAGTCCTGGTCCGCCGCGGTTGATACGCCGATTGTGCAGAGGGCTGGGGCTACTATCGGGCTCCTCACTTCCGCCCACGCGGTTTCTGCTTCCTCAGCTGCGTTAGCGATCCAGTTTGCATCATAGGCATTAGCCTATATATTCCCGATGCAAACGGACGCGTGCAGTGGGCGTGCCGCTGCGCGCCAAAGGCAAGCCCGTCTTCGCCCGTCAGCGTCCCGGAGGCGTCCGGCGCCGGCCATGCTGCCCAGTTCCCCTCCGGTGAGTTTCTTCCACTATATTACAATAGGGAAAAACTGTTTAGCCTTAGGCGGCTACCATTATGTCAGTGTACAGCGGCTGATCCGAGCCTGGAGGTAGACTTTCGATGCAATAAGTGCAACTGGTCTCTCCTCCAGCCCAGGAAACTCGCACCCAAGATCCTCCCACGCAACAACAAGTGTAAAAACAATAAGAAAACAGAGGACTTAAAGGCCACCCTTTTAAATTGTCGCTCTATGCAAAAGCATGAACCACACATTTATGACCTACTGTTAGACGAACAGCCTGATCTTTTATTTCTCACTGAGACCTGGCTGTCTGAAGCCTCCAACCCTACTATCACCTCGGCCATCCCTACGGGTTATAAAATCCTTAGGAGGGACCGACCGATTGGGAAGGGGGGCGGTGTCGCCATAATTTACAATCAAAAACTAGACTGCTCTCCCATCTCGATGGAAAACATCGAGGGCGCAGAGTCCTTAGGCTTCCGCTGTTCCTTATCCCCCATCATAGCATAGCTGGTTTTCTGATTTACAGACCTCCCGGTGCAATTGGAAATTTTATTACTAAGCTTAATACAGCCACCACCTCCCTGGCCTTAAAATACAACAACTGCCTTATTCTAGGAGATTTCAATATACATATGGACAATGGAAAAGACCCTCAAACAATTTCATTGTTGGAGACGCTGCAGGCCTGCAACATGTTTCCATCTATTTCTTCGGCCACCCATGAGAAGGGCCATACCCTAGACCAAATCTTTCACAACTTTGACATATCAGTAAGCCTACCTCTTCCCATTACCTGGTCTGACCACCTCCTATTAAAATTCCCAACTCTGCCACAGCCCCTCGGGCTAACGCAGGGCAGAGGGTCCCTAATTACAGGACGTTCCATAAAATATCCATCCCGATGTTAGCAGATGTTAGCAGATGCCCTCTGTCGTTCCTCACCGGAGCAGTCTGGCTGCCCTGACTCGGACGCCCTCTCCGAACAAACATTGGTGCAGCGGTACCAGTTGTTTCCCGCTTCTCAAAGAGGTCGGCCCCAACAGCTCCATGGTTTAACGATTCCCTCAGATCTAGCAAAAGAAATTGTAGAAAAATGGAACGGAAATGGCGTAAATCCTATCTACCTGAGGACAGAAAGGTGTATAAAGACACCTTAAAAGCTCATTACATTCTCGTGAAGGAAGCCAAGAAAAACTTCTTTCAAACCAAGATAGAAAATGCCCAAAATAAGAGTAAGGAAATCTTTAGCATAGTTACATCCTTTACCGCCCCGAAAGCCGGCACAAAGGAAGGGCCATGCACGGAAGAACGGTCTAAGCAAATAGCTCAATTCTTCCACAAAAAGATCTCTGTGATCCAACAAGCCTTCACTGACATCTCAGAGGAAGAACTGACCTTCTACCTTAGTTCTAATAGCAAATTTCACCTCTTGGAACCTCCATCTTTACTAGCTTTCCCTGAGTTTCAGCTTGAAGAGTCACTGACCCTTCTCCAAAGCATTAAGTCTGGCTCTCCTACCGACCCATGTCCAGCAAATATCCTGAACCTATTAGCTTCCACCATAAACCCCACGGTAAACCAGCTCATTAATGTTTCCCTCTCCTTAGGCAACATGCCGAAATTATGGAAGAATGCTAAGATTCTTCCACTGATAAAAAAGGCTAACGCCAAACCCACAGACCCTGCCAACTACAGGCCAATCTCCCTTCTTCCGGCCCTCTCTAATGTATTAGAGAAGCATGTAAACAAGGCCCTCCAAAAACACATTGAAGATGGGAAGCTCCTTCATGAGTCCCAATCCGGTTTTAGGGCTAACTACAGTACGGAGTCCGCTCTGCTGGAAGTGACTGAATTTCTCAAGGGTAAGCTGGACCAGGGAGGCAAGGCTGTTCTGATACTGCTCGATCTGTCGGCGGCTTTCGATACGGTCCCACATGAGAGGCTCCTGGAGAGACTTGCTAACATCGGCTTGGGGGGACCGCCTTAACGTGGATGTCATCCTTCTTGGCAAATAGATCTCAGGACATCTGGCTCCCCCCTTTCTCATCCCCGGTTCCGGCCATGAATGTAGGTGTCCCTCAGGACTCCATTCTCAGTCCTACCCTTTTTAATATATATCTATCCCCCCTTGCATTTCTGTTAGAGGAAGAGGGCGCCAAAATAGTTTCCTATGCTGATGACACTCAGCTGATTTTTACATGTGAAAAAGGAACCGACTTTGACGGGGCAATGATTAGGTCTTGCCTCACAAAGGTTTTTAACTGGCTTAAGACCAATCAGCTGAAATGCAATCCTGGCAAAACTGAAGTTGTTTTCTTTGGTAATCCAGAAACGCCTGACTGGAGCTCTTGGTGGCCAAAAGATCTGCCGCCCCCGCCCGCGGAAAAGGAGAAAGTAAAAAACGTAGGCATTGTCATAGACAAGACACTTTCCATGCACTTTCAAATCCAAAATCTAACTGGCGCTTGCTTGGACATACTCCGGATGCTAAAAAATTCCTGCCACTGTTATCGCTTGAGAGCAGAAAGATCGTGGTGCAGGCTCTGGTGACATCAAAGCTTGACTATGTCAACAGCTTGTACCTCGGTCTTCCCAAATCCCTTATCCAGCACCTACAAGTGGTACAAAACGCGGCGGCCAGAGCCATCCTGAGACCTAAACCCAGATCTAGTATGACCCCTATTCTCAAGTCTCTACACTGGCTCTGCATAAAAGAACGGATCGACTTCAAAGCGATGACCATCTTCTTTAAAGCTTTCCACGGCTTAGGAGCCGGCTACCTAAATAAGTGCGTTAATCGCTACACAACATCTAGACCCCTAAGATCTTCCAATGCCAACCTGGCCATCGTGCCTAAAATATGCCGTGCCCACACTGGAGGCAGATCCTCGGCTTTCTAGGCGCAAAATTGTGGAACAGACTTCCTGAGTCTCTGAGACTAACCACAGACCTACTCTCTTTCAGGAAGAACTTAAACACCTGGCTTTTTAATAACTGATGGGTCTTTTACGCACGTTTTCCTCCCCTGTCATGCGCCAGGACACTCTAGTCTGAGTAGCTGCGTGCTTTATTAAATACACTATTTCATTTCATTAGGTCCCTGACAGTGCAAAGGAACACTCGTCCAAATTCTAAGGGCCTTATTTATGAGGCCTTGCTTCACTTTTATGCCGCCGGTGCGTCACTTTTTGTGACGCACTGGCAGCGTAAAAAATGTGCCATGTTGAGCCCTATTTACAAAGTGACGCATCTAGGCAGATGCGTCACTTTGTAAACCCCTGCACCACATTATACCTGCGCCAGGTATAATGTATGCAGGGTGGGTGTTCCCCCGCAAAAAGCCTCGTAGAAGTGGTGCATTGAAATCTATGAGAACTCAGTGCACCGCTTCTAGGACGCCATTGCGTCAATATCTTACACCTGCCTCACAGCAGGCGTAAGACTGATGCAGGCCCTTTCACATGGGGCTTGCCCCATGTGAAAGGACACATTGCTGGAGTTGCGTCTATTTTAAGACACACCCCAGCAATGCATCACTTTTGCGCCTACAGATACGTCAGAAATACTGACGTATCTGTAACTCCTTGCGACATGATGCGTCATACAGTAAATATGACGCATCCATCATGTCGCAAGGAGGGCGCACTAAGAAGTGACGCATCCCTGTTTTCACACAACAATGCATCACTTCTCATAAATAAGGCCCTAAATGTGTTTACATCTAATATTCAGGGATAGTTATGTGTGTTTTCAATATTGTAACACAGCAGCAGCTCACCAATATTACTGCAGATAATCTCTGTGACGCCCTTCCATTTCTTATATGTTAGGCCTTGTTTTGATTTAAAAGAAACTTTTTTATGTATATTGCATGAAACATAAACACAACATTTTGTCTGCAAAGTGGCTGTACTAGACTCTCACACATCAGGTACATAAAAAATAAATTAAAGGAAAACAGTATTTAAAACAATCTGTTTAAGAAATATTCAAGGTCATTAGGGAAAAACTCTGGACAACGGAGCTGACTCTGTCAGGGGGCCCCATGAAAGGCTGGGGCCCTGGGCCAGAGCCCACTTTGCCCATGCATTAAAACGTCTCTGGCTATACCTCCCTTGCACAGAGTAATGAAACACAGCATTTTGAGCTGCATTGCATTACTAAAGATTTATGAAGCCATTCAAAGCCACACAAAGTGCTTCATAAATCTGACTTAGAGGTTTCCATCACGCATGTACAACGTAGAATGGTGCAAGCAGGAAGCAAACCTCTCATTAATATGCTTCTTGGTTTGTGTAGGAAAGTGCCTCTTTCGGACATGGTTAGCCCCCATGTTTTGCCTGGAAAATGATGTCATTTCGACTGGAAGTGCACAAGGTCCCTGCCAACTAGGTCCCCTGTGCCAGAAGCTCGTTCCCTAAACTCTACCTTTTGTTTCCCAATTGGCGCAACTTCAGTACCCCTTGTGAGGCCCTAGTAAATGGTACTCGTGGTACAGAGGGCATTGGCACTGAAGAGGGCCTCCCAGGGTATCAGCACTAATTGTGCCACTCTAGGGTCCCCTCACCAAGGCCATGCACACTGCCAATGCAGACTGAGTGCCTTGGTGCAGACAAAACCAAAGAGTTGACATGGCACACATCCCTGTGTGCCGATGCCTACAGACACTGCATGGGAACTAGATAAGATACCCCTCTAGCAGGACGTATAGCCCTAAGGCAGGGTGCACTATATCCCCTGTGAGGACATATCTGCATGAGCAGATATTCCCCTGCAATTTCCATGTGAATTCTTGAATATTGTAAGTGAACAGGGAAACCATGAAGAGTACATGGGCTGGGCACTCATCATTACGAGGTCCCCAGCTCCACGATGGCTTCACTGCATTATGGGATGTTTAGTACCAAACATCTCATCTTAATAAACCTGTGCTGATTCAAGTGTCAGATTTATTAAAAATTGCACACAGAGGACCCCTTAGAGGGGTCCACTGGAAACCTACCAAACCTTAGTGTGGTCACCGACTGGTCTAAGCGAAATCCTCGTTAAGGAAGGTTAGACGTTATCTAATTATAGGAACATGTACTGCGCACATCAGTTTTAACTCTTACATTTTGTTTTCTTGGTCTTTCATTACGAGTAGCATTTGCTGTAAACTTTTTAAAGCTTTCACTACATTTTAATTGTATTGTTCTCACTTGTTCTCCCACCTATCTCTCTCTGAGCCGTCCCCGTTCCGCCACAGCTTGTGCCGTTTGAGCGGAGGGACTTGCTCAGCAGGATCCATTCATTGGGCACCAGAAGTGAGTGTCCCGCCGAGCGGCAAGTTAGTGCCCTAGATGCTGCTTCCTTCTTTCCCTCTCCTGCCCTCTTAAGGCAGGAAAGGGAGCGGACGTGCAGCGGATGCACGCAGCGGCGCACCAGCGCCGAAGGCTCACCAAAGGCAAGCCTGTCCGCGCCTGACCGCCGCCAGCCGCCAGGACCCCTGCTCGTTTCTCTCCCTTCCCCTCATTTCAGCTTTTACTAGTGGCTTGTCCACCCCTATATAATAGCGGTCCAATGCTACTCGGGTGAAGAGCTTAAAGCTTTAAATATACAACACTTGGCCCATCTATTAGAAAGTCTCGTAGCAACCTCCTTATTACCATCTCCTTCTAAAGCTGTCACGGAAAACACTCAACCCAAACATACTCCTCACTCCACACCCTGGCCTACAAACATAGTAGATGGAAACATGGCTGAGCAATCTAAACAATTAACAGGGCTCTATTTTAACTCATGTTCTATCCCAAAACATGCTCTCGAGATATGGAGTTTGCTGGACTCAGAGAAGCCAGACTTATGTCTTATTACTGAAACCTGGCTTCATGAGTCCGCCCTTCCTGATGTGGCAACTGATTTCCCCTCTGAATACCATCTGAACAGTCTTGACAGAAATATTAAAAGAGAATCAATCAATCAATCAGGGGAATTGTAAGCGCGCTACTCACCTGTGAGGATCTCAAGGCGCTGGGGTGGGGGTAAGCAACTCCGTTCAGTCGAAGAGCCAGGCCTTGAGAGTCTTCCTGAAGATGTTCAGGGAGGGGGCACGTCTGATGTTGAGCGGGAGCTCGTTCCAAGTCTTGGCTGCGATGTAGGAGAAGGTTCTTCCACCTGTTCTGGCTCTGCGGATGCGTGGGATTTCGGCGAGGTCGGCGGATTGGAGGTTTCTCTTGGGTACGTGGAGGGAGATTCTCTCGTTGAGGTATTGGGGTCCGGTGTTGAGGATGCATTTGTAGGCGTGGGTGAGTATCTTGAAAGTGACTTTCTTCTCAATGGGTAGCCAGTGGAGGTTCTGTAGGTGTTGGGTGGTGAGCTCGTTTTGAGGATTGTGGAGGGCAAGTCTGGCTGCAGTGTTCTGTATGGTCTGGAGCTTGCGGATCAGAGACTTGTTGATCCCGGTGTAGAGGGCGGCTTAGCAATAGCCTTCAGGGCTGGTTTGAAGATTAGCATCCTGGAAACGTTTTCCTCAGAGTTGGTCGAACTCTGCATGTTTAGAATTGAAAAACAAACCAAGGGAACCTGGAGAGGTGCCCTAGTCTACAGACCTCCCGGCCCTAAAAACGATTTCAGCAATCACCTGATTGAGATTATTGCTCCACACGTACTAACAACCAACAATTTTCTCCTCGTCAGTGATTTTAGTTTTCACACAGAGCTTCTTTCCGACATGGACACCTGCCAACTGATTTCTAGTCTAAACACACTGGGATTATTTCAGTTGGTGACCAGACCCACCCACTTGGCTGGCCATACTCTTGATCTCCTGTTCACTAATTCATCTGATAGTAAAGTTGAACCCCTATCCCCTTGATCTGTTCAGACCATAGTCTATTGAAATTTTCTTTACAAATAGTTACTACTAACAACAATCCTAATAGTGAACAGAAATGGAGCAGGCCCTGGAGGGAAGTCAGTTTAGCTACCTTTTCTCCCTACTTCAGCCCCCCGCTCCTAACAAGCACTGATAATATAGATCACGCAGTGGACACCTTTGAGAAGGCAATCACCCAGGCCCTCGACATCTCTGCACCATTGTTAAGGGTCAAGCTTAAGTCCAAAGTGTCACCAAATGCGATGCAGCGTGCGCAACGAAATTCGTTTTATTTATTTATATGTCTACTTACCTCTATACGGCCGTATTCCGCACTTTACTACCCCCCCACCCTGCCCCTCCCCCGCCCCACGTCACCGCCCGGCAGCACTCCCACCACGGGCCGCTACTGCTGCTACTACACTCCTGGAAGAGTTCACCATACTCACTCAAGAAGATGTTAGCACTGCCCTCTCCTAGGTCAACTCGGGTTCCCTGGTCGACCCAGTTTCATCTCATATTTTGTCCACCAGTGCCCCCGCGCTCTTTAGGAGTCTCACTGACCTTTTTAACTTGTCCTTAAACCAAACAACAGTCCCTATAAAATAGAAAGCAGCCAGGGTCAAGCCAGTTTTGAAAAAGCCTTCTGCAGATCCCAAGGAACCTAGCAACTATCACCTCATTTCCCTTCTCCCTCACTTTGGAAAGGTACTCGAGTCCCTGGTGAACAAGCAACTTACAACCTATCTAGAAAGCCACAAATTGTTGGACCCCTCCCAATCAGGGTTTAGGGCTGCCCACAGCACTGAAACATCACTGGCAGAGGTAGTCAACAATGTAAGACTTGCCCAGGACAGCAGGCAGTCAGCCATGCTTGTCCTACTAGACCTGTCGGCTACTTTTGACACCATCTCCCACAGGATTTTAGAGCATCGACTGTGAAAGATGGGAGTCAGGGGAACGTCCCTAGACTGGTTTAAGAACTATCTAACTGACCGAACTTCAATGGTACAACTGGGTACTCTGGTTTCTCACAGCTAGGTACATAAGGGAGTCCCCCAGGGATCCATTCTAAGTCCCATGCTTTTTAACCTCTATGTGGCACCTTTGGCCAAGGTGATCAGATCCTATGGATTTGACACTGTGTCATACACTGATGACACACAACTATTGATCACTCTTGTTCCCAATCCAAGTGACACTAGACTCAGATTTATAAATTGCATGACCCACATTAACACCTGGATGCAAACCAACCACCTTCAACTTAATGCCAGCAAGACAGAGATTATCCTTTTCGGGAAGGCTCATGAATTCTGGTCTAGTGACTAGTGGTCTCAGAGTCTTGGGCCGTGTCCTTCTCCTAAGCCCATGGTACGCAACCTTGGAGTGAAGATCGACAACAAGCTGTCTATGAAAGATCACGTAAACCATATAATGGGCACTGGCTATGGACTGATGCGAAGCCTACGTAAAATCTTTCAATGGATCTCAGTTGAAACAAGAAAACCGCTTGTCCAGGGTCTATTTTTAAGTTGGCTCGACTACGGAAATGCCCTGTTGGCCTCCATCAATGAAGAGCCTCTCACCAGACTCCAAGTCTTACAGAACACTGCCGCTGGATTGGTGCTAAATCTTCCTTCACGGTCCCCGTGGGCACCTAGCCTGAAAGCTCTACACTGGCTTCCCATCAGGAAGCGAATCTGTTTTAAGATATTCTGTCTGGTACATAAGACCATGTATAGAAACAGGCCCAGTTACTTTGCCAAAAAACGAAACTGGTACCTACCTAACGGGACCCTTAGGTCAGGAACCAAACATCTTCTCACTCCCCTCAGGATTTGTACCGCCAGGAATGGCGGTAGATCCTTTTCTCATCTGGCCCCTGCTTTCTGGAACAAGCTTCCATTGCAACTTTGCATGGTCATCGATCACAAACAGTTTCAGAAAAGGTTAAAACGTGGCTGTTCTGATCACTCTCCTCTCCTGCTGTCGTCTTTCTTTCCCTTCACCGGCTTTTTCGCTAGCGCTTTGAGACCCTTGAGTGCTATGTTGCGCTTAACAAAATCCTATGACTTATGACTTAAGCCAGTCTGTTACCACCAGACAGAGTTCTGACCTCAAAGGGTGAGTATCAGTGCGCTCAGAGGTTGAGAACAACGCCTGCTCTAGGCGAGGTGTTCACACCTTTCCATGGTCAGGAAGAGCCGTCTGTGACAGGAAACTTCAAAGAGGACCCCAGCCTCTCCTGATAAAAGGAGCAGTCCCCCCTCCTGTCCTCACCCCTTTTGGAGGGAAGACAGGTGGGAAAACCAAGAAAGCCAACTCCACCCCTCAGGTGCTGGAGGCTAGGTGAAGCACATTTTTCAGTGCCCACCATCTTGAAGATGGTGGGATTTATCCAGTCAGGGCTAGGGCTCTGTTCCCCTCCAATAGGAGGTGGGCCTAATAGAGGGTGTAGACACCCCAGGTAAGGGGCCCATTGGGCACTACCTGTCACTCCCTTGTAAACGCTCCTAAATTTACTATTTAGGTGGCATCTCCAGACCCTGAAACTTAGATTCCATGGACACAAGAGGAAGACGACCAAAGAAACGCTGTTTGATGGAGAACTGCTGACCTCGTGGTGGATTTTGGGCGCAAAGTCCTTCCTGCCGCCATAGAACTCAACAATCGCCTTCGTCCAGCTCATCTCATTACTGTGTGGCCTCCACAAACCTCAGAGTTTTATCAGCACTTTGAAAATCGCTAAAGAACACCCTCGAGAGAGAGAGAGATACTATCTCCCTCCAGTCGCAGGCACCATAAACAGCAAAGTCCAGTCCAGCGTCGTCCAGCTCCCCAGCCCGACCGATGTCTCTGATTGCTATCAGAAGGTATGCCTGCTCTGGAGGGTCAGCTCAGGCCTCTGCACCAAGTCTTGAGGCCCCAGGACCCACCAGAGCTGCAAGGCACCAATACCCAGGGTAACGGACCCCTTCTGCAAAAACATACAAAACCGAGTACAGGCGGATTCCAACTTTACAGTGAGCCAGCACCCTACAGAGGACTTCAGGACTCTGGAGATCCACCTCAGCAGTGGCCCATAAGCTCCAGAGTCGTCGCTCCAAGGCGCCAGCCCCTGAATGGAAAGTTAAACTTTGCGCATCTTTGTTCAGCTGCCCATCTGCACTGCGCCCAGCCCATCTGTCCTGGGCATCTTCAAACCAGCTATGCTCCCAAGGCCCCAGAACCCTTGCAACCTCTACTTTCCCTTGAGAGCCCTTGGACTTGCCTGGAAGTCCCCTTTGCTTTGCTTTTACAGATGGCCCCCTGGCTTTGTAGCACACCTGCTACAAAGTCCTCTTTTCCTTGTTTTTGAGAAACCCAGGAAGCACCAGAGAACTTGGCTTTGGCACTTTGGTATATAATCAACAAGGTTTCCTTTGGACAACAATACACACCCAGCAATGTCTATTGCAGCACCCAAGTCTCCAACTTCATCACTCAATCACATCCATTGCACTCAGAACAGGAGGATATGTCTGTATACCCAAGACTACTATTAAATACAAGACTAAAAAAGAAAATTTAAAATTATTTTATTCGTCACGAGACACACAATCAAATAAAACAAGTCTAAACAATTAATAACATTGCATAATAAAATATAAGAAACAGAACAAAATCCATAAATTCATTCGGAAAACACACTCAAAGACAAATAGCAGCATACATTTAAAATATATACGAGAGTACAAGTAATAGACCAGTAAACTTTGTCTTAAACTGATCACGCCTGAGTTGTTAGGAACACAATCCGCATTATCACTGAGACGTTTGAGTGCCTATAGAGGGTATGGCACCTAGTCTCAGTCATTGAGGAACAATTACTACGGATGTGATTGAGTGATGAAGTTGGAGACTTGGGTGCTGCAATAGACATTGCTGGGTGTGTATTGTTGTCCAAAGGAAACCTTGTTGATTATATATCTATATGGTACCCTATTCCTTTGGTATAAGGGGTCCCTCTCAGTTTTTATAAATTTGGCACTTTGGACCTTGGTCTTGATCCTTCTGATTTCCAAAATTGTAGACACACAATAACTGTCCTGCATTGCTTTTTTCCAATTGGCTTTTTCCTTCCATATGAAATATATTGTGATTAACTGCGCACAACTGTGATGATTGTATATTTCTGTGATTTATCGTATTGCAAAAAGTATTTACCTTATACCCGAAGTTCATGGTCTAAATATATATAAAAAGAGAGAGTGCTATTTTTCTAATTTGGTCTCAACTTAATTCCTTGAGTGTCAGTATCATTTATTGCCTCTGTAAGCACAAACAAATGCTTAGAACTACCCTCTGATAAGCCTAACTGCTCGCCCACACTACCACAAAATAGAGCATTTGTATTATCTACTTTTGCCTCTGTAAACCAATAAGGTTCTTTTTGACCTCTTTGCACAGTGCACCCCATTGTGGTGCACTATATAGAGAGATGGGTTTCCTACAGATTGGCTTACTGTGATACAGATACCTGCACTGCCGGCGCACCGCTCTGAGCACACTCATTCAGCCAGCGTTGGTGGGCAGCCAAGTTTGCATGACTAGGCATACCTTTTTACATTCCTTTGTTTCCCATATAAGAGGTGCTACAGCACAAGCTTGAGGGGACCAGTTGAATTCACTGTCACAGGGCACCACTTGCTTAAGCCCTGCGTTATGAGGTCAGCCACTGCCCTTCACTTCTTGCGTTAACTCTCCAAAACACAAAAGGGCATATTTATGAAATTAGTGGTGCAGGGCAGTGCAGCAAGTCCCCTTGCTGCACTGCCCTGCATCAATGGGAAAGGGCAGGAAAGCACCATACTTATCCAATATGGCGCATTCCTGTCCTTTCCCCTTGCGCCATTTTGGCAGCCTAGCACCAACGCAGGCAACCTTGCACCAGGGTGCAAGGGTGCCTGTGTTGTAGGCAGGATTTATTTTGTGCAGGAAGAGGCACCTTCAGGCACAAAAACAATCCTGAGAGGCTTTTCCTCTTTCTATGTGTGCTGCAGAATGTAGAATACAGCACGCATAGAAAGAGGAAAAAACGAAGAGAAATAACGATATTTCTCCTCAGTACGCCTCACCTGGGGAGGCATAAGATTTTGGCGCATTCCCAGGTTTACAAGTCCTGGTAAATCTGGAAATGCATCAAAAACCATGGGAGTTGCGTGGGCTCACAACACCCATTGAACACCTCCCTTGCTCAGAGTAAGGCAATTCAGCGATTTGCAGTGCTTTGCCTTACTCCAGATTTTTGAAGCCATGCAAAGTGGCTTTGCATGGCTTTATAAATCTGACTTAGAGGCGTGCATCACGCATATACCACTTTACGCGGTGCGAACGTGACACAAACCTCTCATCAATATGCCCCAAAATTGCTTTTATGGCCATCTGTCTTCACTTTTTACTTGAAGAACAACTTGTCAGAGACTGTAATGTGAAATAGTCGATTGATGAAGGTGAGTCATGCGAAAGCCTCACCTGAAACCTTCCCTAATTTCCATATTCATGCATTTTATATAACTGACACCCTAATTATTTTCTTAGAATCATTTATGGCTGAGCATGTCTTACAATGAAATATGCAAGTGGATGTGACTACATTTTTGAGCACTACGAAGTAGCAATCTTTTTTAAATTTTGTTTGATATTCACAGCTGTATGTCTCTCCACAATGTGTAGCAGATAATTCTGTTCCATTGATATTGTTAAAAGTAACATCACCATGTTCAGGAAGGTTTTAACTGATGTTTAACTAAGAGATTTTCTTTTCCCCTACCACATGCACTTTTTGCTTTGGCTTTATCACTGAAAGAATGTATTTAGGTGTGCAGAGTCATTTACTGTAAATTATAGACATGTGCATGCATACAACTTTAAGGAAAATGTTGGTGTACACATGTTCCCTTATTAAATGCTCGTTTTCTCACCCACATACGACTAGAAGTTATATTTTAGCCTATGTTCCCTTTAGGGTGTGCTACTGTTGTTATCAAAAGAAATATAAATATCTGATAACATTGCTCATTTCTTACTACAAAATACACATAAAGTCACCCTACACTGCCAAAAGAGACATGGCGGTTTGTATTTAGGACAAAAATAGATTCCCTTTTGTGAAAGCTTTAATCATAGAAACCCCAAATATACTCCCCTAGGCTAAATGGAAAGGCACTAAAAATGTATGTACAGTGAGCAATTTAAACACATTTAAAAACTGCTTGACTCTATGACGTTGTTATGAAACAATTAATTAATATATTTATGTATAAAAATATACATTGCAGTGTATCATCCATATATCAAATATTATACACAAATTAAGAATATGCACCTAATAAAATTATTAAAAGCATACTAGTTTCAATTCATCAGTCTCTTTAACATGTAAAACTCACAAGACGGCTGGCGTCCGTGACTCGTTTTTTAAAATTTTTTATGAGACACGGATACCAGCCAAATGAAGATAAGAGCCCAGTTATGGATCGGAATAGGACCAATGGATTTATAAGAGGGCTACTCCTTTTCCCAGGAGACCAAGGGTGTGTCTGCGTCCTTGTGGTGATTTGGAACTGCATCTACCATCAGGTGAAGGGCCCCTGCACAAAAACAATCATTGATGGTATTTTCATCTTCTATGTGTGCTGTAGAACGCAGCACGCATAGAAAGAGAAAAAAACGAGGAGAAATAAAAGTATTTCTCTTCATTGTGCCCCTCCTATGCCTCCCCTGGGGAGGCGTAGGATTCTGACACATTCCCGCCTTTACAAAACTTTGTAAATCTGGGACGGTGTCAGGTTCCATGGATGTTGCTTGGGAACACCTACAGCAACACCCATGGAACACCCCTTTCACGCAGAGTACTACATAAAAGGGGCCAATATTTACAAGGCAATGAAAAGTCACGCAGGGTGACTTTACACGGCCTTGTAAATATAGGCAGGCATACTGCGCCACTGGTGCATCAAAAAAAGTTACACACAGGCGGTGCAATGGCCTTGTAAATGAGGCCCATAGTCATGCAAGTTCCAGTAAAATACCTTGGGTCAAGTACATGAAAGCCACTCTGGGAGAGATTGGGTTTACAACCTTCTGGAGCGCCCGCTAGGTAGGGTAGATAACCAAGAACATCATTAAATTAGCTAAATGGCAACACAAAGACTCCACACCACATTCCTGGGCAAGAAAAGGCTCTCTGACTGATATTTTTCTCTCAGTCAAAGACTTCTTTAGCAGAAAAGATTTCCTGGACCTCCCCTAGTCAGGCAATTTCGCTATGGAACCCTACCCCTCCACTCTTTTACTGCAAGGTGGGCTAAAGTTCCCAGGACTAAAGACTGGCGTTGACCGGCCTGTGGTGTCCACAAGGAAACTTTAGAACATGTACTGTTCTTTTGTTTGGCCTACATGACCAGCAGGCGTTGCTAGATACTACCACTTTGTCGGAATCAGGGCATCAGAGAGTATACAGTTGCCCTATGTATACTAAGAATAGATTCCAGCAAGCCACTGATCTATCCACTTACCCGTTATCTGATGGCCATGTGGAGAGCTATGGCAAAAATGAGCGCCTTCTCTGGGAAGAAACCTATTGTTGCTGTGGTGACATGTGAATTATAGCGCAGTATTATGCATATCCACCTCCTGTTTTGACTCTAAATGCTCAAACTTGACCACCCCTTCCCACTTCTTCCCTCTCCCCTTCAACCTGACTGATAATTGTATTACCTTTTTAGTCTAATTACAACCATTGTATATATGGTTGTCTTGGTTAAAGGTTGCCATATTATGAGATAGTATTATCTTTTATCTGCATTTATTTAAAATTCTATTCTATTTATATTTCAATGTGTTTTATGTATTTTTATGGCTATGGAGCCAAAGTAATGGTTTTTGAACTGAACTGAAGACCAAACAGATTAGGGGAAGCAGCGGAATCAAATTTTTGAGAAGTATTGCTTTCCACAAAAGCGCTAGACTCCCAGAAACAATTATTGGTGGGGATCAGAATAAATTGGATGTAAAAATTCAACCAAACAAAAAGAGAAATGTAGAATCTTGTGGGGTTATCTGGAGAAGCATTAAGCTGCCCCTTTTCCTAAAAGTTATGGTTATTAAAAGGCAAACAAGAATTGATGCATGACTTATATTATCAAACTGTCCTGAAGAAGGCGGTGTAAGTGCACCAAAACGCCGCATCAACAGAGTCCTTTTTTTGTGTGTGTTTTATTATGTGCTCCTACTGAAATGAAAATAGACAGAGTCTTTTTTTATGTATTTTGTGATTCTATTGAAATGAAAATAATTGGTGTTTGATAATGATGTCATGTAAAGTTTTCATGTGAAAGAGCTTGATGAATTGAAAGTAGTCTGTTTTTAATACTTTTATCAGGTGTATGTTCTTAATTTGTGTATATTATTTTATATATAGATGATACACTGTAATGTAAATTCTTATTTAAATAATAATGAGTGAATTCTTTCATAACAAAGTGATAGAGTCAAACAGTTTTTAAATGTGTTTAAATTGCTCAATGTACATTTTTAGTGCATTTCCGTTCACCCTAGGGGAGTATATTTGGGGTTTCTATGCTTAAAGCTTGCACAAAAGGGAATCTATTTTTGTCCTAATTACCACAAAATACAACATTCCTCAAATACATATCTAATGAGGAGAGATAAAAATGCTTTGTAGTTCATGAAATATATTTACAGATCCCGAAAATCACATGTCCTACACTCTACCTGTAGGGCAAATAAGTTCAAGCTAAGAAAGGTTAACATTGCAAAAAATCTCACCATGTAATGCGGAGTGTGGATACTTTGGCTAGCCCTGAAATAATAATGGCCCATCAGAAACATATTGGGGGTATTCCAGAGACCAGCTAGCTAACCCTGACATTGTGATGAAATGCCACCGACTAGTAAAAAAAGCATACGATTTCATACACTTAGGGGCTGATTATGATCTTGTCAGGAAAGCATTCCTACCCTATCGGTCCTGGAATGCTTTCGAATCGGGGGAGTCCAAACGAGCGATTTGGATGTATCCGAATGCTTCCGGATAGAATTCGGTCAGACTCCTATTGACTTCAATGGGAGCCTGTGTCCCGAAGGACAGCACAGGCTCCCATTGAATGAAGTAAGGGGTGGCTGGGGTAAACCTTGCGCCCTGTGGCAGGCACCCCATAATACATGCCACACTGTGCATGGTTGGAAAGGGGGTCCCTTGGGTACCCCCAAGGGCCTGATTCCGAGGGCCCCGGGTAAATGGGGCCTGCTACGGGCCCCCAAAGACAGATTTCGGCAGCCGATTCGTTCAGGACAAACCGATTCAGAGCGGCTGTCCGAACCGGTCATCGTAATTGCTAGCTCTGAAAACAAGTCCATAGAGCTGTATGATTCAGCTCCGAAAGACTCTACCAATCCGAATGCCTGTCAGAACAGATTCAGACAGCCCTACCGGTTTACGGGCATCGTAATCGGTCTTTGGGAACTGTGTACGATTCGGTCGGCAACAAGGGTACTGAATCGGATTGGGCAAACTTGAATCCGATTCAGAGCCCTTCCGAATGAGATCGTAATCGACCCCTTAGTTTAGAGCCGTTAGGAGTGTACGAGCAGATTGAAAAGGAAAATGGAACTGTGACAGATTTATTCACCAATGCATGAATGATCTTGATAGCTATTTTACACCATCTGTCTGCATTTCAATTGACAGATTTCATTTTTTTGAACTTAAGCGAAAAGCACAGGAATCAATTGAGCGAAAAGCACAGTACATAATCGACGATTATGTATTGAAGTCAAAGAAACGTACCATTCTTTGCACGTTTGCCAACCTATATGATTATCTTATAAAGGATAGAATTGTAATGCATCTGAATTATACTAATGTTCAAGAAAGACATTGGGTGAATTGAAGGATGTCATTGGTATCGTAAAAAAGTAGAACTGTCCACTGTGCCACGGCAGCACTCTCTAACTTAGAAAAAAAGGACACTATACAAATGGCAACATCTAATGCCAATCGTTCCAAGACATTTCAAGAACAAAAAGAACAAAACGTCCAAAGAAAATAAAATTGATGGAAAAGCACAGGACAACCACAAAGGTTGCTATAGATGTGGAAACAAAGACCATTATGTTAATGACAAAGGTTGTCTAGGTTTAAAACGAAGAAGTTTGAGTTGTGGCATTGCTGAGCATTTTGCTAAAGTGTGCCATAAAAAAACAGAATGCTACTGCAAAGTATGTTATTAATGATTCTGACATATCATTGCAACGTGATGCTAACGATAATGTGTTAAGCCTAGAGTATAATGTGTTGATGTTATATACTTGTTCTAGAAAAAAGCCTTTGTGCTCTATAACCCAAGGAGGAGTGTTAGTCAATATAGTAGCTGAAATCGAGTTATCCCATCACAATAGTAAATCAGCCTGTATGAAATGAAAAATGTAAAAGCACATTAAGGGATTATTTCGCCCCTTCTCATGTTGACTCAGAAAGTTTCACAGAGGAAAAGATGATGATGTTAGGATATTTTGTAGTTAAATTTGACTTTAAGGCAGAGACCTGGAAGGCAAACTATATGTGGCAGAAAAAACTGTTCTTGGGTGGTTAGATCAAAGGTATTTAGGGATCACTTTAAATCCCAACACTGTTGATCAAGTGTTGCTATTGAAATGAAGATTTATTTTCCACAGCAATAGTGTAAGGAGGTCAGTAAGGTATTTACTGGGATGGCTAGAGAATTGCATGGGTTTCAACATAAAATTATTTTTAAAGATAATCAGACACTAGTCGCTCACAAAGTGAGGAATATTCCATTTTGTATGGATGAATAGGATAAACTTGTGCAAAGTGACATACTTGAGTGTATTGAGAAAATTGAAGGGTTGGCCCCACTTGTAGTTGCATGTCACACAAGTGGCAGAGTCAGATTGTGTATTGACCTTCAAATTCTTAATCAAAATATTCTCACAGATATGTTTTCACCACCCAAAATCAACAAATTGATGCCTATGACAAATTGACTCAAGTGGTTTACTGTAGGAAAGTGCCCCCTTTTTGCATGGTTGCCCCCACATTTCGCCTGATTTTGATGCTCTTTGACTGAGTGTGCCCTGAGTTCCTGCCAACCAGGTTCCCAAGGCCTATGTTCTTTCCCTAAAACTGTACTGTGTACCCCAAAATTGGCACCTCTCTGGCCACAAGTAAGTCCCTTGTAAAATGCACCCTAGGTACCAAGGGCCCTGTGACCAGAGAAGGCCTCTAAAGACTGCAGCACTTATTGTGCCACCCTTAGAGGTCCTGTACCTTGACACCCACACACTGCCATTGGTTTTGGTGCAGAGAAAAGAGAGTCGACATGGCACAATTCCCTGGGTGCTATGCCTACAACTCACTGCCTATGGCATAGGTCAGCCACCCCTCTAGCTGGGTGCACTATGCCACTGGTAAGGGTACAGGTGCATGAGCCCTGTTCCCCTACAGTGCCTAAGTCTATTCTTCGACATTGTAAGTGCAGTAAAGCCATAAAGAGTATATGGTCTGGGAGTTTGTCATTACGAACTCCACAGCACCATAATGGCTTTACTGAAATCTGGGAAGCTTGGTATCAAACTTCTCAGCATTTTAAACCCACACTGATGCCAGTGTGGGATTTAATGAAAAAAAATTCACTCAGAGGGCATCTTAGAGATGCCCCTGAAAAACGACCCAACTCTAGTGTCCTGGCTGACTTGCTGCTCCCCAGCTGCCACTCCCAGACATGTTTCTGGACCCCTGGGTTGAGAGCCTCCCGCTCTTAGGGTCTGGAAACAAAGCACACCCTGGGCAGAGGTGACAAGCCTCCTCTCCGAGGATGGGCAGGGTCCACGAAGAGGAAGCTTCAAAGCTTGACACCTTTGTGAGCTGACCCAGCCATTTGCTGCTCCCAGCAACTGGCCTCCACCGGTTCTGACCCCCACTTTGGGCTGGAGAATTGGTGGGAAAACCAAGATAGGAAGAGAGGTGCTCCCACCTTTGCCAACCCTACCCCTCAGGTGGGAGATGCGAGGTGAAGCCCAACTCTCAGTCTCCGCCATCTTAAAGATGGGGGGACCCAGCCAACCAGAGTGAGGCTTATGCCCCCTCCCACTGGAGGGTGGCATAGTAGGGGGTATACCCACCTAAGGAAGGGACCCATTGGTCCCAACCCTTAGCTACGCCCCTATATCTAGTATTTAGGGGCAACCCCGAACCTTGCCTCCTCAGACAGGAAAAAGCAAGAAGAAGAAGGACGAGGAGGAGGACACCAACTGACTTGGTCCCAGCCATACCGGCCTGTCCCGGCCTCGACCTGCTCCAGCAGAATCCCGGTGTGTCCTGCAGCCAGCAGCCCCTCCAGAACCCAGAGGACCTGCCCTGCCTTCCCCAACTAGATTTTGTCTCCTGTGAGCACCTGATTTGCTCACCAACAGACTCTGGCTCCGGCCAAATCTGCACCACTCTGCACCTGACGTCCCTGGCCCGAGATAGAGTGGCCCAACACCAAGAGGGAGTCTCCTCAGCGATCCTGACCTGGGATCTAGTAATCCCTGACCTACCTCAAGTCTCCAGATGGTGCCTGCAGCCCCTTTCTGGACGATCCCCCCGACAGCTTCCAGAGCCGGTAAGAAAATCCTGAATCCAAAATACACCCCTGCACCCGACGCCCCAAGGCTTTTGGTGGCCCAACCGACGGTGTCCTGGCATCCCACGACATCCCAACTTACCTCTCCAACCAGTGCTTGCCTCCAGAAGATCTTCTTCCCTGAGCCTGCAGTGTTTGTTGAAACCGGACAATCCCCATTGAAAACAACGGAGCCAAAACAGCACCCTGCTTCGGCCGCCCCTGTGCCACTGTGGGTGCACTTTGTGTGCTAACTTGAACCCCTTTTGCCCTGAGCTTAACCCTTGGAGCTTTGCTCCCTCAACCTTGTGGCCTGCTCATGAGCAGCCACCAGCCGGAGGCCCCCTATCCACCATTGAATACCATTGGGCCTCAGCACTCTGCACCCAGCCGTTCTAGTGCTGCTGAGGGTGCTTTTTGAGTGCACCCTTGACCCTGGGGGAACCCTTGTTCTAACCCCAGAAATTCAACCCACAAGACCGTTTACTTACCTGCAAAACGATAACCCCATTTCCCTCCATAGTATTAAAAAACTGTTTTACTCACCTTTTATCCAGGAAATGTCCCAGTTTGATATCTAGGCATATCACACTGAGTAGAAAAAGTAATCTAAAAAGTAATTGCAAAGTAACTGAAAAGTAATTTCAACTGTTTCTGAACATTTGACCTATCTGTATCTACATTTAACTGCATTCAACTGTATTATCAGAAAAGTACTATTTTTACTTACCTGCACAAAGTCTGGCTTGGTATAAAAGAAAAATACAACAAAGAAATATTTTTAATACAAACTATTGGTCTGAGTTCAGTCTTTGTGACATCATTTCTTGCCTGAGTGTGTACAATAAATGCTTAACACTACCCTCTGATAAAGCCTTACTGCTTGCCCACACTACCACAAATAGAGAGTAAGGTATTATCTACTTTAACCTCTGTAAGCCTTTGGAGATCTCCTGAACTCTGTGCACACTATATCTTACTTTGGTATAGTGTATACCGAGCCAGATTCCTACAATGGTGGATCAGCGGTGGGATCTACAACTTTGCATTTGTTGGACTGACTTGGTCAACACCTAATCACACGACAGAACTCCTAAATTGTCTTTAAATTCAGAATTTTTTTAGTTGAAAATTGTTCCAAAATAGCCAAACGTCTTGTTAGGACTAGGCCTGGGCGGTGAACTTCGCTCCGTTCGCGGAGTTTTCTGCACTCCGCGGAGCTCGCGGAGTGCAGAAAACTCCGCTTCGCGCTGTGCAGCGGAGTTTTTCCTCCGTTCGCGAGCGCGAGCTGCCGCTCGGGTAGATTTTCTACCCGAGCGGCAGGAATACCAGCACAAACTGCAGTTTGCACTGCACTCCGCCACTCGCGGAACTTCGCGGAGTTTTTTGTAACTTAGCGGAGTTCCGCGTAGCAAAACTCCGCAAACTATGCCCAGGCCTGGTTAGGATCTTGGTTAAGTCCCTTTACAATTTTAGAAACATAAAAATTCACTATAGTTAGGGGTAAGAGGGTTTAGATTCTTTTTCTAGAATGTCTTTTAATAAGAACCCAACTGTTAGTGAAAACTTACCAAATGACATAGAGAATATGGTTTAGGAGCTCAACCTCACCCCTTACCTCTACCTGGAATTCAGGGAGTTAAGGTCTCCATGTAAACTTAAAAACATTACCATGGGGTTCCATCCCTCCAAATGAAAGCTCCAGGAACTGTTGGCAGGGTATGTTAAGGACCACCCCTCTGAGCAAGGTGAAGACCTCTCATATGGGGAAGAGGATGGAGGGGATGAGGATAACTTCTAACCCCCCATACTTCCCAGGGAGAACAGGGCCCCTGTGCCCCTGACTCCAAGAATACTACTCACAGCACCTAGATCCCACACAGGTGGGTCAGGTGCTTCTGAGTCCATTGAGGACAGCCTCAGTGAGGAGTCCAACCTCTTAGTGAGGTTGACCAAAAGATTAGACCTAGAGACCAGACTCCTGGCTCTAGAAAAAGAAAGAAAGAGCATAGATGGGCTTAGCTCCCATCAATGGTGGCAGCAACTTAATAAATAGGGACATCGAGCAATATTATGATCCCCAAATCCCCAAAAGGGATTGTCCCCAAATTTGAGGAAGGTAATGACATCACCAAATGGTTCACATCTTTTGAGAGAGCTTGTGAAATGAGAGAAGTGATGAAGTCACACTGGGGGCCTCTCCTTTGGAAATTGTTCACTGGTAGCTGCAGGGACGGACTCCTGACCCTTACTGGGACAGATGCTGGGTCTTATGACCTCATGAAGAACACTCTGATTGAGGGCTTTGGGCTCACAACTGAGGAATACAGGATTAGATTCAGGGGGGCTCATAAAACCCCAAACCAGTCCTGGATTGACTTCGTAGACAACTCAGTTAAGAAACTAGATGGATGGTTAACTGGAAATAATGTGCATGATTTCAATGGACTTTACAATCTTTTTATGGAAGAACATATTTTGAGTAATTGCACTACTGAAAAGTTGCATCAACATCTGGTAGACCTAGGTCTAATTTCTCCCCAAGAATTGGGAAAGAAGGCAGACCACTGGGTCAAGACTAGGGGAACAAAAACTGCCACTGAAGGTGACCAAATGTAAGGGGTTACCAACCTTCCCAGGGGAAAGGGGGTGAGAACCCCAAAGACATAAACCAAGAGTCTTCAAAAGGGCCCCAAAAACCTGCTCTGGGAGGTGGGTCCCAAAACTCTTCCCAGTCCAACGGTAGGTACAAAGGGAAAAACGTTGATCCCCAGAAGGCCTGGTGGTTCATCTGTAAGAAGTTGGGACACTTCACTGGAGATGCTACTTGTCCTAACAAGAAGCCCCCTAGTCCTCCTTCAGTTAGTACTGGTATAGTCAATCTCCAGATAGGATCAACAGTGTGCCCAGAGCAAATCAGGGTCCACACTGAAGCAGTTCTAGTCACTAAGGTTGAAGTTGAGTTTGCCACTTTAGCTGTGTGGCCTCCCAACTTAAAGAAGTATTTGCAATACCCCTGGATAAATGGGACTAGGATAGAAGCCCTGAGGGATACAGGTGCCAGTGTCTCCATGGCGAGAGACACCCTGGTTTCCCTAGAGCAATACCTGATTGGAAAGTCATGTCAAGTCACCAACACTGACAGTGTTACTACTAACCATGCCATGGCTATGGTGACATTAGACTGTGGGGGGGGGGGGGTTACTGGCCTGAAACAGGTAGTGGTCTCTCCAAAACCTCCAGCTGCCTCTCTTCTTGGATACAACCTGGAGACCTCAGCATGGGCTGAGGTAGAGTTAAAAACTCATGCAGCAATGCTGGACATCCCTGAGATTGTGTGTGTCAATACTAGAACACAGAGCCGAGCACAGTGTGAAAAAGAAGTGTTGGAGCCTGAAAGAATAGCCTAACCTTTCAAGAGAAACGGTAAGAAGACTGGGGAACCAGCTTCTGGACAGCAAACAATTCAGGACCCCTCTCCTCAGGGAGAGGACTTGTCAGCCACAGAGGGAATTGAGCCCATGGAACTTGACCCTTACCAGGTTGAGCTCTTAGGTCCATGGGGACCCATTAGGGAACAGCTGTGACTTGGATAGCAGACCTGTCCAACTCTTGAAAGCCTGAGGCAGCAAGCTGCTGCACAGGAAAAGGGAGATGTTGTTGGTACACACAGAGCCTATTGGGAGGAGGGACTTGTGTATACTTGGCCAGAGACCCTAACCCTTGGTGAACTAGGAGAGTGGTAGTGCCTCAGATGTACAGAGAGGTTTTTTTGCTCACTTTGGCCCATGACATCCCCCTAGCTGGGCATCTTGGAGAGACCAAGACTTGGGACAGGGTAGTTAGCCACTTTTACTGTCCCCATATGTCCCAGAAGGTAAAGGAGTTGTTCAGCTCCTGTGTCACCTGTCAAGCCAGTGGCAAAAACAGGTGGACACCCAAAGGCCCCCTTAATCCCACTACCAGTGGTTGGGGTTCCCTTTGAAAGGGTAGCTGTGGACATAGTGGGTCCACTTGAACCTACCACAGCCTCAGAAAACAAGTTTATACTGGTGATAGTGGATCATGCCACCAGGTATCCTGAAGCAATTCATCTTAGGACTACCACAGCTCCTGCAGTTGCCAAGGCCCTCATTGGTGTCTCACCAGGCGGGCGTTTCCTAAGGAGGTGGTGTCAGACAGAGGGTCAAACTTCATGTCTGCATACCTCAAGCACATGTGGAATGAGTGTAGTGTGTAGTACCAGTTTACTACCCCCTATCATCCACAAACCTATGGTCTTGTTGAAAGGTTTAACAAGACATTGAAAGGCATGATCATGAGGCTCCCCGAAAAACTCAAAAGGAGATGGGATCTCCTCTTGCCATGCTTGCTTTTCGCCTACAGGGAGGTGCCTCAGAAGGAAGTAGGGTTTCCTCCCTTTAAACTTCTGTTTGGCCACCCTGTTAGGGGACCACTCTGTCTTGCTAAAGAGGGTTGGGAGAAGCCTCTCAAAGAACCCAAACAGGATATTGTGGACTATGTACTAGGCCTAAGGTCCAGAATGGCAGAGTACATGGAACAAGCTTCCAAGAATCTTGAGGCCAGCCAGGAGCTCCAGAAGCACTGGTATGACTTAAAAGCTGCACTGCAAGAATTTCAACCAGGGCAAAAGGTGTAGGTTTTGGAGCCTGTGGCACCAAGGGCCCTCCAGGACAAGTGGAGTGGCCCTTACCCCATCTTAGAAAAGAAAAGTGAGGTCACCTAATTGGTGGACCTGGGCACAAGCAGGACCCCCAAAAGAGTGATCCATGTAAACCGCCTAAAGCTTTTCCATGACAGGGCTGAAATAACCATGTTGATGGTTACTGATGAGGATCATCAGACAGAGAGTGAACCTCTACCTGACCTCCTCTCTTACAGCCCCAAAGATTGGTCAGTGGATGGAGTGGTCTAGTCAGACACCCTCACTGCCCAAAAGCAGGCTGACTGTAAGCAAGCCTTACAGCAGTATGCTAAGCTCTTCTCCTTGACCCCTGGTCAGACCCATTGGTATACCCATGATGTGGACACTAGGGACAGTGTACCTGTCAAAAATAATATCTATTGACAGTCTGATTAAGTTAAGGAGAGCATCAAAGCAGAAGTCAGCAAGATGCTGGAGTTAGGGGTGATTGAACCCTCTGAGAGTCCCTGCGCCAGCCCAGTGGTCTTAGATCCCAAACCTCATCCACAGGGTGGAGAGAGAGAAATTAGGTTCTGTGTGAACTACAGAGGTCTCAACTCTGTCACCAAGAGAGATGCTCACCCCAAACCCAGGGATGATGAGTTGATAGATAAATTAGGTGCAGCCAAATTCCTTAGTACCTTTGATTTAACTGCAGGGTACTGGCAGATTGACTTGGCCACAGGAGCCACAAAAAACACAGCATTCTCCACGCAGGATGGGCATTATCAGTTTACTGTTATTGGTTTAAAGAATGCCTCTGCCACCTTCTAAAGGTTGGTGAACCAAGTCCTTGCTGGATTGGAGGCCTTTAGTGCAGCAAATCTTGATGATATTGCTGTCTTTAGCTCCACCTGGCAGGATCACCTGATCCATGCAAAAACAACAATTGATGGACAGAATGCAGAACAATGTCATACATTCACCCCAGTACAGAGATCTGGGCCTAAATCCATCGTTTTTTTGCTCACCATGCCATTCCAGTTTGAACCCAGCCATATGCAAATCAGTCTTGACCCTGATCCACCTGGGGAAGCTCTTAAAAGCCTTGCAAACTGCAGGCCTAACCATCAAGGCATCCAAATGCCAGATAGGGCAGGGCACAGCTGTATATTGGGCCACCTCGTTGGTGGAGGCCAAGTGCAGCCCATACAACCCAAAATCCAGGCTATCCTGGACTGGGAGGCTCCAACAACCCAGAGCCAAGTCAGGACATTCCTTGGCTTGACTGGGTACTACAGGAATTTTGTAAAAGGGTATGGATACATTGTGACACCCCTCACAGAGCCCACCTCCAAGAAGAAGCCCAAAAAGGTAAACTGGACAGTTATCTGTCAAAAGGCGTTTGTTACCCTGAAAGAGGCAATGTGCTCAGCACCAATTCTCAAAGCTCCAGACTACATCAAGTAGTTCATTGTGCAGACTGATGTCTCTGAGCTTGGGATAGGAGTGGTCCTATCCCAGAACAATGATGATGGCCAAGACCAGCATGTTTCTTTTATAAGCAGGAGGTTACTCCCCAGGGAGCAGCGTTGGAGTACAATTGAGAGGGAGGCCTTTTCTGTTGTTTGGTCCCTGAAAAAGTTGAGACTATACTTGTTTGGTACTCACTTCCAAGTTCAAACTGACCACAGACCTCTCAAATGGCTAATGCAAATGAAAGGTGAAAATCCCAATTTTTTTAGGGGGGTCGATCTCCCTACAGGGAATGGACTTTACAGTGAAACATAGACCTGGGACTGCCCATGCCAATACAGATGGACTTTCCAGGTTCTTCCACTTAGACAATGAAGACTCTCTAGGGAAAGGATAGTCTCATCCTCTTTCGTTTGGGGGGGTTGTGTAGGAAAGTGCCCCCTTTTTGCATGGTTGTCCCCCACTTTTTGCCTGATGTTGATGCTCTTTGATTGAGTGTGCCCTGGGTTCCTGCCAAACAGGTACCCAGGGCCTACGTTCTTTCTCTAAAACTGTACTGTGTACCCCCAAATTGGCATCTCTCTGGCCACATGTAAATCCCTTGTAAAAGATACTCTAGATACCAAGGGTCCTGTGACCAGAGAAGGCCTCTAAGGGCTGCAGCACTTATTGTGCCACCCTTAGAGGTCCTGTACCTTAACATCCACACACTGCCATTGCAGTGTTTTGGTGCAGAGAAAAGTGAAGAGTAAACATGGCACACATCCCTGTGTGCCATGCCTATAACCCACTGCCTATGGCATAGGTCAGCCACCCCTCTAGCTGGGTGCACTATGCCACTGGTGAGGGTACAGGTGCATGAACCCTGTACCCCTACAGTGTCTAAGTCTATTCTTTGACATTGTAAGTGCTGCTGTGGGTGCACTTTGTGTGCTAACATGAACCCCAATTTGCCCTGAGCTTAACCTTAGGAGCTTTGCTCCCTCAACCTTGTAGCCTGCTCGTAAGCAGCCACCAACTGGAGGCCCACTAACCCCCCATTGGATAACATTGGGCCTCAGCACTCTGCACCCTACCGCCCTAGCGCCGCTGAGGGTGCTTTTTGAGTGCATCCTTGACCCTGGGGGAACCCTTGTTTTAACCCCAGAAACTCAGCCCGCAAGACCGTTTACTCACCTGCAAAACAATAACCCCATTTTTCTCCATAGGATTGCATTGACTGTTTTCCTCTGAAAAACTTCTTAGTGTTGAGGCTGTTTCGTATGGAATCCTAAGAAACTGTGTTTTGATCAAAACAGTTTTACTCACCTTTTATCCAGGAAATGTCCCAGTGTGACATCTAGGCATATCACACTGAGTAGAAAAAGTAATCTGAAAAGTAACTTAAAAAGCAATCTCAAAGTAATTGCAAAGTAACTGAAAAGTAATTTCAACTGTTTCTTAACATTTGACCTACCAGTATCTACATTTAACTGCATTCAACTGTATTATCAGAAATGTACTATTTTTACTTACCTGCACCAAGTCTGGCTTGGTTCTAAAAATAAAATACAACGAAGACATTTTTTTGATACAAACAATTGGTCTGAGTTCAGTCTTTGAGTGTGTGACATTATTTCTTGCCTGAGTGTGTCCAATACACTACACTACCCTCTGATAAAGGCTTACTGCTCGCCCTCACTACCACAAATAGAGACTAAGGTATTATCTACTTTAACCTCTGTAAGCCTTTGGGGATCCCCTGGACTCTGTGCACACTATACCTTACTTTGGTATAGTATATACAGAGCCAGCTTCCTACATTTACCTCCCTTGATTTAGCTTTATTTTACCATCAAAATTGTTCTTCATCCTTAAAGTAAACATTTTACTGCCTTAATAGCACCTTTTGGATGCCGATTTGACTAGCGTAATTGGCTGCTGTATTCCAGCGTCTTATGTATCATTGATTTGAAGACCATGCAGGTCACGATTACATTCTCATCATGTGGAGAGACAGAGAGGAATAGGACTGAAGGGTATGGAGTGTGTTGTCAGTGTTAAGTGATGAAGGGCTTACTGGTGAGCTTAAGAAAAGTAAATTTGCAAATAATTCAATCACTTATTTAGGCCATGAAATTACTGATGTGAGGTGTCAACTGAAAAAAGAGTTAGTTAATCAATTAATAATGCCCCACCAACTACTTCATAGGCAGATTACAGATCATTTCTTAATTTGGCAGAGTGTTCCCCAACGTTTGTGAAGGATTTAGCTATGAAGCCCTATGATTTAAGACAACACATTCCTCTGGATTGAGGTTCATCCAGGTAGTTTTTAACATATAAAAGATACATTTTTTTTACTGTCATTCCATTACATGGCTTTGATCCTAAAGTCAAAAAGATCATAACCACTGACGCAAGTGGTAAGGAATTGGGTGTGGTGCTTTCAAAAATTAAAAACTAATCACATGAAGTCACTATTTCCTGTGCTTCACATTCATTCTCCTGTGGGGGAGAAATGTTCTACTATAGAGAAAGAAATGTTGGATTGCGTGTGGAGGGTGAATAAATTCAGACAATATGCATGGAGATCAGAATTTTGAATATGCACACATCATAATCTGCTTACCAAGATTTTTACCACAGCTGGTATGGGAAGGGCCTCTGATCGGTTAGCCAGAATGTCCTTTGGACTACAAATATGTGCCAGGAGTCAAAAATGAAGTTGCTGATTATTTGATTAGAGCTCCCTTGCAAGATGTGGAACTGGAGTGTGGTCAATGGCAAGCCTATTTTGCTGCGGGTGCGAATGAGGTGATGACAGAGGATATCTCGAGAAAGCAGTGGATGGATGGCTATGAGAACGATTTGATTATGTGTGAAATTGAGATGCACCTGATTAATGGATGGCCACTTAAAAATAAGTTGAATGATACATTTGGGGTTCCAACAGTGCTTCAATTTTTTTTAGTGTTAGTTTTTCGTTGTGGGAGAGGGATTCTAATAAGTCCGCATTTAATTTTAGACCAAGGTATTTAATGTAGTGGGGCTGCCAAGCTAGACCAGTGGATTTGAACAGGTCACTCGTCCAAAGGTTATTCAAACCCATGATTTCAGACTTGTCTTTATTGAGTTTATATCCGGACACACAGGCATAATCCTCTATTGACTTTAGCAAGGCAGGGATTTAGTGAGATGCGTCTTCTGTCAGAATTAGTATATCGTCCGCATATGCGGCCACTTTTATTTTCGTGTTATTGAAAGAAACTCAATCTATATCTGGATTAACCTTGATCCTGCAAAGGAAAGGTTCTAGTGTCAAGATGAATAGTGGTGGGGCTGCATCGAGACCATCAAAATGATGATCACACCGATAGTCAACTATCTGATTAGTATGGTACACTTTGTTCTATCAGAGGATTTTCATCACAAGCTGGACAAATTATTAACAAGATTCATATGGCAAAACAAACGTGTGAGAATATCTCTCAAGAAATTACGCTTACCAGTCCAGCTAGGCGGTGTTAACCTGGCGGATTTCAAAAAGTACCAAACCTCCTTCCTAGCCAGACAAGGCTCTCTTTGGTTTTCCCCACCCCCTGACTATACTCTTACCTGGCTATTAGTCAGAATTACTCAGTGCACTTCACCTTATCGCACTTTTATCTAGTAACATATTACCCCTTACCTCCGGAAAATACATCCTCTCCAATACAAAAGAGCTCTGACAAAAATCGATGAACTCCTAGGGACCCCTCTCACCCATTCTAACATGATGTCATTATGGAACAACGCAAAGATCAAGATCAAAGGGAAAACCATATCCTGGAAATCATGGGCATCAAAAGGCATCCACTTCCCAAGACAACTAACCTCCTCGGGTGCCCCTCTCTCCTTCAGAGAATTTAAACATCAATACAACCTCTCAGATATAGACTTTTATGACTTTCTTAAACTCAAAGGAAGCTTGTCCAAGTTAAACTCCCTTGATAAAGATCCCTCCATCATCAAGACAATGATGGCCTTTAATACGTCAGGCCACCAAGCCTCTAAGTTCTACCACCTCTTATTACCTAAATCCACATCCTCCATGAAAACTGTTTTAGGAAAATGGAATAGTCATGGAAAAAACCCCCTGGATAATGGAAACTTATTTGGAATTCAGTCGTATCCCACAAGATCTCTCCCGCACTCTCCCAAACAAAGTACTGGCTTCTGCACAGATCCTTTTGGACTCCGTCAAGGATCCACAAAATGTCTCTTAAAGATAACCCTTTACGTTGCAGCTACTGGGGACCTTTGTCATGTTCTATTTTACTGCAGTAAGGTCTCCTCCTTTTGGGACAGTGTGTTTGACTATATCTATACTATCTGTGGGGTCCGTCTTAACAAGGAATTTCCCAGGGACCACTACCCGCCCTTAAAAAATGAAACAAAAGCGTTTCATTTTTCTTTTTTGAAATGCATCCCATTTTCCTTTAAGGACAACGGGCTGCATTAAAAAAAAATGCTTTATTTAAAAGCAGTCCCAGACATGGTGGTCTGCTGAGGCCAGCAGGCCGCCATACCTGGGAGGGCCTGCCATTCCCAATGGGGTGGAAAATTGCGAGTGGCTCATTAATATTCATGAGCCTCGCATTTTGCGACTCCATTGGGAAACGCAATGCAATCAGTGTCTCTGACACTGTAGTACATTGTAAATTGCAACTAGCAATTTGCGACTCGCAATCGAGCGCAAATTGCGAGACGCAATTTACAATGGTCGTACATCTAGCCCAATCTTCTCTATGACAAAACCTCTCTGATCCCTCGCAGATCATGGTCTGCCCCCTTCCTCATGCGCTGGGCGGGTGTCGCCTCCTGGTTTTGGACATTGGGTTAACTTTCTATCATCTCACTCCTATAATCTGCGTGCCCACTTTGTATCCTTATTATCATCAAGGATGGACCATTCAAGCGTCTACACTTAAATGTGTTATTCTCTGACCTTAATCACCCTATACTTGACTGTTAGAAGCATACCCAACTACTGGACGGCAAGAGGTCCTTCAGTGAACCACTGCATAATTGCCTTCATGTTTCTTTTGTGTGTTCCTATTTTGTATTATTATTGCAGTGCTATGTATATTGTTTCCACATTTTGTTTTGTTTCTTTCTTATGTAAGAATCTATGGATGGCCATCGGATTATGCACAAATCTGAACATTATGTATCTTGCTATAATCCCTTATTGCAATTGTTTTTCCTTTGCTTTGCTTTGTTTTGGAAAATCTAATAAAAACCGTTTGAACATAAAAAAATAAGTTGAATGGCAATATCAGACACTTCTGAGAGATAAGGAATGAATTGATGTGGGAAGAGGATGGTTCCTTGTGAGAGGCAATAGAGTTAATCCTCCACAGCAGAGGTGAAAGTGGGCAGGAGAACAAGGGAACAATGTTCCCAAGCTTTATTCATTTGCTCAAAATAGTTCTTATACTTTTTATTAAAAAACCAACTGTTCCTGAACGGTTGAGTTCCCTGGGGTCCAAAGGGGAGAAGAAGTCTCTACTCTACTTGTGAAGTGAGAAAAGAGAGAGACAGCTGAAAAAAGCAAGCAGTCTCTTCAGGGTGCCTGCTCCCTGAAAGAAAGGTAAATATGTGCCATTGGTTAATCAGCAAATCTAAAGGCTACCTGAGAGCTAGTACAGGCATTAAGTGATAGAATATGGAATCTATACTTTTAATTGAAAGCTATAAAAAAGATTTACACTAGGTACAGTAGCGTCTTACTAAAACATTACTTTTGAAAGCACTATAGGTATTTAGGGATAATGATACAGATTATGATTATATCACTGGCGTTCCATGCGACATGCTGTTTACCCTAACATAATAATGAAGCATTGAAGTCATATGGTTGACATGCGTCGGGACATGTTGGCTGATACTGACATAGTAATGTCCAAGAGTGATATATTGTAGATGTTTCACGGAAAATGCTGGGCAACTTTAACAAAACAGTAGCCTGTAAGCTATATATTGTAGTTATTCCTAGAGACATGCTAGCAAACCCAGAGTTACTAAAAGTAGTATGAAAATCAGTAAGGCATGTGACACTGTATACCTACATTTTCTTTACTGGCTGTAAGCCATGTACATCTTTAGTCAACTTTTAGATTGCATTTTATTAAAAAGTTCACTAGTTTGCTGCCAATCTTTTAGTGTGTTCTTGGGGAAGGTGAGTCCCAACATGGAATAGGAAACTAAGGCATGCCTGGGCTACCACAAAAATACTTCTGAATTCTAAAAATGAATGTAAAAATATGCTATAAAATGCACAATGTGGCCTTTCTTTAAAAAACATATATTGTTACGGGAGAGTCCTCTTCTCCTGAACATCTCTATAAGAGGTTAGGTTCTCTCACGACTTTCCCCGAAATTCAATGCACCACCACTTTCAAAGTTCACCAGCCAGCTGCTACCTCAATAGACTAATGTTGCTCAGTTATAATGATATTTTTACTGCTCCATGTTTTCCTATGGGTGCAATTTTAGGCCTTCAGTATACCAAGCATAAACTTTTCCTAAACTAATCAAAGCTCACTACAAAATGACCTCAATCAAAGGTGATCTAAGGCATAAAGGGGATTTCCCATAGGTTATGTCCAATATGACCAAGGATTTTGATTGCTTGTCAATGCTCTGTGTTGCTTTATTTTACCCCACCACACTTCAAAAGTGTGACAAATTATTGCAAGAGGTGTTCTCCATTTGATGGTTCCACTGGGGTTCAATTTATTACTCTCAAAGGGGACCTTTGAGAGTAATAAGCAAGCACTCAGAGTAAGTAGCAATGTGTACTTCTTTGAAAATGTTCAGCCAGGTTTTTGCCTGAGAGATTCATTGGGGAAGTGTTGGTCATGGACTCTTCTGCGGTGTGACCCCAGATTTTTGCCTTCTTTTGCTGAATCTGTTTTTGTTGGATTTTAGGATTCCGTGCTCTTTACTCCTGTTAACCAGTGGTGAAATGCTTTTGCTCTGCCTTCCAAACATGGTTAAAGTGGGATGCACCTAAATAAATTATTTATTTTGCTTATAATTCCCTAGTGAATGGTACTACATGTACCCAGGGCCTATACATTAAATGCTACTAAGTGGACTGCAGCACTCGCCTTGCCACCCACTAAAGTAGCACTGTAGACATGCCTCAGGATTACCACTATAGCCTGCAGTGCAGTTGTAAACTGCCATTTCGACCTAGCAAGACAAACCTTTTACCAAGCCTATCTTCCTTTGTTAATACATATAAGTCACCATCAAGGTAGGCCCAAAAGGCACATTGGGCATGGTTCATGGAATTTAAAAAGTAGGATCTGTGTACTTATGTTTTACATGTCCAGACAGTGAAAACTCTTAAAGTCGTTTTCCACTGTAGCAGGGCTAATTCTCCCATAGACTAACACTGGGTTACGCTATGACACTTAATAAGTGATAACTTCAGTTTAGGAGCAGATAGAAAAGTACTTCTTCCACTCATATGAATTGTAGTTTAAAATCCCCTTTAACGGTAAAGTTAACTTTAAATTAGTATTCTGAAAAGGCCACTTTAAAAACTTAGCATTTTTCTACCTAAACCAAATGTGTCTTTCTGCCAGTGTCCATGGTCACATGACAGTTAATGGCTCTCCTGTGGTGTGATGTTCCATACAGGGGACCAAATGGCCTTGGATGTGTGGGAGGGTATTCTGCTCCTGAGAAGGATGGCCTAAGGAGGTTCTACTCAGCCCTTCATGAGCTTAACAGGGTAGCATGAGGGCTGTGCCCACCCCATCTTGACTTATGAAGCTGCCTGCCGTGTCACAGGCAAATCCAGCCCACACTGGGACCTGGCTGCCTTTTTTGCCCAAGTTGGATTGGAGCCAAACCCATGGAATAGGGAAGAACTGACCAGAACCAGTTTACGGTTAGACAAAGAGAGTGACTTCCGCACACAGGCTGGCACAGTTTATAAAAGTGGCACCCTCAGAAACTCTCATCAGAACACTCCTAGGCATGTGAATATTCAGAAGAAGGACTGTCTTGATGTCTGAATAAGGAAGATTGGACCTGCTTGTCTTGAACCCAGGATTGTAGAAGTAACTCCAAGGGTCAGTTGGCTGACTTTCTGTGTGAGCACCTGGGGCACAACAAGCTTCCTGATGCCTTCCCCGCAACTTCTCAGATGATTAGCACCAACTAGACCTGCCTAAACCCTGCTACTGGCCTCTGCTGGAGGGAGTCCAGAACGCCAAGAGATGCCTCCCCAGGTCAGAGTGTACTCCTCCAGCCTGCAAGAACTGGAATTCAGGTGAAAATCCAGAGGTTCTGGGCTCGTTTCCTAAAGAAAAAATCCATGGTCGCAAGCATGAGCAGACTTCACCGAGGCAGACACAGGGCCTGCAGCGACTGCCAACTCAACCTCCCCGGCTACAGACTCCAGACTTTACGCGCACTGTGTTCTTTTTTTTACCAACCACTGCCGCACTGTTCCTGCCAACGTGAATCTCTGACTGGTGAACAGCACCTCGCACCGACAATGACATCCTCGCAGTCAAAACTCGACCATCAACAATGTCTTTGTGCCAACAACGACTTTCTTCGCAGTCCCCCACCAACACAAACCACTTCTTGGGTGAACTGGACTGAGTTAGAAGGTAAACTTTCCATTGGGACAAACCTAGTCCCTGTATCCGACCAGCACTCCATCACGGTTCACCTGAACGCTTAACTATTACCTGGTACAGCCTGACCAGACAACCACGATTGACGATTTTTGCTTCTTGTCAATATTTTTACTTAAGATTTTGAAAATTCATTACTCCGGTTCCACTTTTTGGACTTTTTGTTGTGTTGGTGTCATTTTATTTATTAAAATGTTCTTCGTCTTTTTCTGAATTGGCTTGGGATTTTTCTTTTGTTGTGTTTTCCCTTTATTACTATTTCAGTGCTGTATAAATAATTTACACATTATCTGTAAGTTAAGCCTCACTGCTTTTGTGCCGAAGTACGAGAGGGTTAAGCACAGGCTTATTTAGTGACTTTTGGATCACCCTGACAGGGACTGTGTTTATTACTTGAGTGGGGCTCTCACCACTCTTAGCTAATAACCCAATCTCTAATGAGCCTCTGTTAGTTAGTTCATAACAAGCAGTAGTTCATTCAGCAGAATGGTTTAAAGTGACTCTCTGTAACCATTTCAAAAGTTATGTATACCTTTCAATTTGTATACACTATTTCGACAGGGGCATTTGAGTTTCAGGCCAGCCAACTTTCAGATACATTTCACCAGCAGGTCTTAAAGGTGTGGATTCTGTGGAGGGGGCGGGCCATAAGGCCATTGCTATTATGAGGCCCAAGGGGGCTGGGTTATCGAGTGGGGGCTTTGTGCAATGAACTGCCCCCTATTCCCCTACCATACAAAAAAAAATTCCTAGGCTACAGCCAATGTCCTGGGGTAATTTGGGAAAACCCCCATGAACAATAGCAGTGCCCAGTCTCCAAACATGAGCTGGAAACTCACACTGCACAGGCATTTCCAGCTCATGTTATCTGCCACCATGTGATATTGGCTCCTCGCTGGGAGACCGTGAAAGTGGGTTGCAATACAACATACCTCATCAATATATCATGAGGTAGGTAGCAAATTGTGACACACTGCAATTGGAAGCCATCACAAGGCTGGGGTCAGTAGACTACCATGTCTGTAATCCCATAAGTGAAATCAATGTTTTTTCAATGCAGTCTGTTTTCCTTAAATAAAACAGTGCTGTATTTAAAATGATGGATTAATTTCATCTGAGAGTTGGCAGTGGTCCACCGTGTACTACTCAGCAAACATTTTTTAACATTTATGAAGGGAATGGGTTAATGCCTCCTTTGATGTGTTGGTAAAACATCAATGTTTTTTAACCAGAATCCGGATGCAAAATATTGATATATAACTTAACAAATTGCTATTTGGAAGGGATGCCCTAAACAGGCCCCTATCAAATTGTGATTTGTTATAGTTTTCTAAACCCATTTTGTGATTCAGTAACGTTACCAAATCAAAAAATGGGTTTAGTGCATAAAAAAAATATATTTTGCAGTTGCAAACCCTATTATTTTGTGAATACACAGCTTTTTTACCTCAAAATGTCTTTGGACATCAGGCTCTATATTATTTAGTATAATCCTTAGTAAGTCCAAACCATCTACTGACATTGGGTGAGTCTGCTGTTGGTTGAAAAGTTTGGTGCAGGTTCCCATGCTTCAGGGTTGGTTGGCCACTGGTTTAAAATGCCTCATACTAAGGTGGGAGTCATGATCATGGGCTGTACGGAGCATCTTACCTAAGATTTAAAATTTTAGTTCATAATGAGGGCTTTCAATCACACGTCTGCCTGTGGGCATCTGTGTCTACATACTATCATAATAATGGTAGAAACACAATATCTGTCCACTTATAAGGGTTTTCTCCGCACTAATTGGTGACAGACCAGCAGAATTAGTTGCAGAAGAGTTCAGTTTTGAGTAGTTTCCTAAAAAGGAGAAGATCCGCGCACTTCCAAAGGTGAGAGGGTAAGTGATTTCAAAAAAGGAGAGCCAGGTAGGAGAAGGCTTTACCCCCTATACGGGCCTTCCTAAAACGGGGGGGCAATAAGGAGGGATTTCTCCCCAGAACATAAGGATCTGCTTAGCTGGTAAGGGATACGTTTTTCAGTTAAATAGCTGTGTCCTTTGCCATTTAGCACTTTATATACTATGCAGCAGCCCTTGAACTTGCAGAAGTCGCAGAAGGGGGAGAGAGGCCGTTCTGGCTGGCATGCTCTGGACCAGTCGGGCTGATGTATTCTGAACCACCTGAAGTTTTTTCAATAAAGATTCATTTGCTGCAGCCAAGAGTGCATTAAAATTGTCTAGTCGACTATTAACCAGTGCCTCAACAACAGTTGTTCGCACAGATAATGGGAGGAGAGGAAATACTCTACGCAAGAGACACAACATATGAAAGCATGTGCCAGTGGTAACCGTTACCTGATCTTTCATAGTAAGAGACTGATCCAAACGAACACTCAGATTATTAACCACTGTCTTAGGAACAGGTGCTGTGCCTAAGTCTGGTGGCCACCACTCTGCAGACCAGAGCGTTTGGGCCTTGCCAAAAAGCATAATCTCTATCTTACCAGCATTCAGCTAGAGAAATGTTTCCGTCATCCAAGAGGATATTGCTTTCATGCCGTTAGGGAAATCGTAATGTATTTTCCAGCAGTGCTGAATTGTGTTAGGCCTCTCTCTTTACCACTATAACTGTCTAGGTCTGAAAGGTATGCCCTTTCCATCTAAGCACGTTAAGGCTGGTTGAGTGTTGTGGTCTGCATCAACAAGTCTCAATTTATGTATTCCTTTTAAAGGAGGGACATGATATGCAATTCTTCTGTGCCCTCCAGGGTCTGCTGATACTAGCCTGTAATGTTAGTTTGATATGAATCCTTAGGGGTATCATCCTGTGTATGTGTGACTGTAAAAATCAGCTGTAGGAGGAGGCTGACCAGGAAGCTAATCAGCTTCTGGTAGGGCATCTAGAAAACTAAACTCATCTTCATCCAAACTTTACTACTAATAAAGGAGCTAACTACATAAATACAGGAGCTTCTTTGTAGGTCTTTACACTGGGGCTGATAGAAAGGCTCGATTGCAGTGGTCTTCTAGAGGACTGTATGTGCTGATTCCACCTGCCCAATGTGAGATCACATTACAACATTTTTAGTTCCCTGTTGCAAAAGTGCTTATGCTGTCATGGGAGAAGCCCTTTCGTCAGAAATGTAATGCTGATTGTGATGTCATGTGAGACTTTTTGGAGTTTAAATTTGCATTACACAAAAACAAGCCCACAAAGAGAAGTTTTATTTATATGAAACATAAATAAATGTCTCTGACACAGGGGAAGTTTTCCTCTTGTGCATCATGAACATTGTTTTATTACACCTTTGCAAGCTGGTTATGTCACAGAGGAAAGAATAATTTCCAAAGGTCCATTCTCAAATGGCCGTGCCTTCCAACATCATTGTTCAGCGGTCCTTTGACAGATGGGCTGCCAGTCAAAGATTTTCGAACAGCTAGCTCCACCATCGGACACCTGGTGTTCCTCCAACTGTAAGTAAAGTGGAGGAACTATTGGGTTGGTGAGGCGGGGCACTACCATTTACATCAGTACGCTTACAAACCCTAAACAAAGCATCAAGGCGCTTTTTATTGATTTAAAACATTTATTTAATATTTTTTATCTAAGGGTAGTTTTTACCCAAGGGATGTCCTAGAGCTTCACATTTATACACAAGATCTTAGGAATGCATTCAACAAGAAATATAACAAGAGTACTCAAACTATGAATATGTCCTACATAATGATTAAAATCCACTGAAGGGGAGGGATTGGTAACAGAAGGAGGCCTTTAGTTTGACAGAACAGGAGCTCACATATAAATTGATGGTGTTCTGCTCTGGCAGTCCCGTGGGCAACCCCCACTGATTTAGACCTAGGGTATCTCAAGATCAGCCACTGATGCAGAAAGTGCTGACTCTGTTGTGATCAATCATAAGTGGTGGCCCATAAACCACAGAGCCCTTGCCCTTGATATGTCAGAATGATTCCTTATTTATGGCATGCTCCTGAAGCATATTATCCCAGCTTGGGTCTGCCATTTAAGACATGGAAAGGCCTGGGCAGGAAAAATCTCTCTAATGTAAAGAGAAAAAACTCTCACCAGTGTCATTGACTTTTTGTATTGTTTAGCAGAAAAAAAGCTTGGTGGGCATCAAAATACATCATCTGGCAGCCTTTGAAGTTTTGTTGAATGTGTTTCCACTGCACCAAAGTTTTTTCATGAGTAAACATGTTTTTACTCCTGTATATATACATTGAAAAAGCCACACCTAGGCATTGAGCAAGTCACAACTATTCCAGAAACGACTTTGTGAATCAGAACAACTTTGAGACTTTGTCAATAAAATTAGGGCTTGACAGATGGCCAATGATTCCATTCTCGAAAGTTGGAGAAAATAGTAGATTTTGAAATGCAGTGTGTAAAAATTTAATTTGCAATGTGTAGTGTGTTAAGGTATATATTTGGCTCATATTCTGTCCTCTTGTTTACATTAACCCTGGGCAAAGCACTACGCTACGCTCGCGTAGTTTGCGAAGTTTGCGCTACTTCGCGAATTGCACGTAGCACAGTGCAAACACGCGTAGCGTAGTGCAGCGGTCATTTTTTGCTTGCTCGCGGTCCTCAACGTCAAGTTGGCGACCGCGAGCAAGCAAAATGACATCCCAGCGAGACTTTTTCCTCGTTCGCGATTAGCAACATCAAGTTGCCGATCGCGAGCGTGGAAAATAAACCTCCCGGCGAGATTCTCAACGCGGGGAGGTCAGGTTTCTCATTGCGAGTGGTCGTGTATGCTCGCGACCTCTCGCGATGAGAAACTACCAGTTCGCGTTGAGAAAGCTGCCGCTCGAGTAAAAATCTACTCGAGCGGCAGTAAAGACAGCTCGCACTGTGCAAGATGCCGTTTTCAATGATTGCACAGTGCGGACAAGCATCCGGCACTGTGCAATCATCGCGAACAGCGCACTACGCAGTTTGCGTAGTGCTACGCGTAGCTCGCGTAGTGCGAAGTGCACTTCGCGTAGCTTCGCGTAGAGCTACTTCGCGAACTACGCCCAGGGTTAGTTTACATAACCTAGAAGCTATGTGTAAGACATTTGGCATATTAGTTGAGGTGAGTGAGTAGGCACCTCAAATAATAACAATTCTCACCAGGGAGAACTCTTAAAATCACTAAATTAACCTGAGCTCAAACCCCTGGTACCTATGGCACAGAGCGGACAGGCTTAACTTAGAGGTAGTATGTGGCGTATTTATGCAGTACTAAGACAATAAGAAAGTCAAAACACAACACAGAGTGGAATTTAATAAATAAAATGACACTAAATTAATAAATATCGAATAAGGGAAAACAGTGTATTGAATTTTTTAAGTTTAAATGTGAAAATAGTGCCAAAAAGCATTAAGTGCTAACTGTGGTCATCTGGTTGCGCTTGACCGATACCTAGGCACAAGTCAAGGCTGAGTGCATTGGAGCACAGTTTGGATAAAGAAACAAGGTTTGACCCATTCAGGCGAACCTTCAGTATGTCGACAGTGGAGACTACCCTCCAATGCTGACTTACACCTCCGACAGCCCAACAGAGTAAAGACCGTCGTAACTTTTGTCATTTGTTTGTCTGCCATATTCAGAGTGGGGAAACAAATGGCAAGTTTTCACTATCCACCACCGCCAGTTAGAACCTGGTGGCAATGGGCAGTGAAAAATTACCCTACACCATGGGTGGGAGAAAACTCTCATGGCAATGGGGTCATTGCTTTTCTTATTTTCAGAAACAAAATCACATATGGGGATTTTGTTTTTGGAAATAAATAAAAACATTGAAAGTTTGCATATGGATTTGTCAGGTTGACTTTAGGCTTCTTTGGGATGGGAGTGACTTGGCCCGTTTTGAGGAAATCTGGAATCCTACAGTGTAAGAGAGATTCTTAAATGACCCGGGACCAAAGTGGGAGAATGGCTGAATTAATATCTTTTAAAGATTTGGCTGGTAGTGGATCGCTGAAGTGGGTGGAAGGTTTTAAGGATGCCATAGATTGGAGCAGCTCTGTGTCATCTGGAAGAAGAAAAGAATTCCAAGATGTGTTGTTTTTGGGAGCGCAAAGTATGTGGTAGGTCGGTGCACTCGCTACCGAAAGTTCCTCTGATGATGCGAGGGAGTTCAAAGGCCGCAAATTTGGAGTGGCAAGTTGCAGCTCAAGTTCAATTTTCCTTGCATTTTCAGAGAAGTGTGCTGAGAAGTCCTCCACACTAGGAAAAGAGGTCATTGGAGCCGAGATATGGTTTGTAGAGTGGTTAGCTTGTTGCTTGATGATTTCAAATAGTTTCTTGGGTCTGTTTTTAGCACTGTGAAGCTGAGCCCTGAAATGATCGGTTTTAGCATTGCGCATATGTTTGTTGTATGCACTTCTCATCTTCCTTAACTGTTTGAGGAATGTGGAGGAAGAGTTTCTCCAAAGTCTCTCTGAAAGACTAAGTTTGCGACGTTCATCATTTAGGGAGCCATTAAGCCAGGGTTTGGATTGTTTGATCGGAATCCTTTTGAGTTGCTTCGGAGCAATAGTGTCGAAAATACTAGTCATAGAGTTAATGTAGTCCATCAGTAAGGTCGTCCAGGTTTGTCATGTTAGGGGGTGGCTGAAGACGATTCATGCTAAAGGATGTTAGATCTTTAATGTTGATGTCTCTCAGATTACGAGACAGTTGTTTGGTTTTAAGTGGTTGGCCCTGTCTACGCAGGACCTTTTCCAGGAAGTGGAAGGATATTTGGTGATGATCGGACCAGTCACAGGGTAAAATGTAATCAAATTGTTTGATGTTGTGTTTAGCTATGATAAGGTCGAGGGGTGGCACCCTTGTTGTGGGTAGGTCCCTTGCAGACCTGGGTGAAATTGAGGTCGGAGAGGAAGGCCTTAAAGGAGCAAACTAAAGGATCATTGTGTCGTTCCAATGACGGTTAAAGTCTCCGAGGAAGATATGGCTGTGTTGGTCCGAGCATGGGGTAATGGACTTCATAATTTGCTCGATGAGGAGCAGATTATCACCTGGTGGATGATAAATCGTGTGGAACACAGAGACAATCTTGCCGGTGTTCCAGATTTTGGTGACTAGTTGCTCACAGGAGGACATCAAAGCATTTTGAGTTTGTTTCAACATGAGGCTGGACCGATGGATGCAAGCAAAGCCCCCCCCCCTCAGTTTTAACAGGTCGATCGCATCTGATAATATCATAATCAGGAGGGATTAAGATGTCGGGAACTGGGGAGGAGGAGTCATTGAGCCAAGTTTCAGTAAGGATCAGGAGGTCCAAATTTGCATAATGATGAGTTCAGAAATATCTACTGCATGTTTCACTGCTGATCTGCAGTTGAGAAGCTTTGATGTGTGAGTTGGTAATGACCGCTTCAAGGTGAGACGTGGTGATCTGAAGTAGGTTATCCCTATTCACAGATCTAAGTTTAACACTAGGTTCTCTACCAGGGTCGGAGATAGTTGGAATGTTGATTGTAGAGTCAGAGGAGACACACCCAGAGCCATTGTACGATAGAAGAAGAGCAAGGGTGTCGTCCTCCGACATCTGAGGCAAAAACCTAAGGGGCCTAGACTGGTGGTTTAGCAGCGGCCAGGTTCTCCAGAAAGGGCTAAGTGGGTAAATGAGAGAAGACATTTTATCCCCACCGTGTTTAACCCTTAGTGGAGGTCTGGGTTGATCCGTCCCCAGGTAGGGATAGAGGGCCCGATTCACAAAAGTAATCTGAGACAAAATCCTAACTTTACGACTTTCGGTATTCACAGAAGGCATTAAGGAGTAGTAACATTAGGATTTTCTCTCAGTTAATCTTAAGTTTTGGTCTTAAGTTAAATTTAAGACAAACTTAAGTTTAACTGAGACAAAATCCTAACTTTACGACTAGGATTTTGTCTCAGTTAAACTTAAGTTTGTCTTAAGTTTAACTTAAGTCCAAAACTTAAGTTTAACTGAGACAAAATCCTAACTTTAGTACTTCTAAATGCCTTCTGTGAATACCGAAAGTCGTAAAGTTAGGATTTTGTCTCAGATTACTTTTATGAATCGAGCCCAGAGTCTCCAAAACTTCTCCATCTTCAGGGAGTAAGGAGATCCTGCTAGAGGTCAGCCATCTTCTCCTCAATGTAAGGGAGGCTATCGCAATCAGAGGCCAGCCTAGAATAAGATAATGGATAGGACCCCTTAGGAAGAGGGGATTTGGATGGCAAAGTATATTCTTCACACAGGTTGCTGGGGGAGATAGAATCCTGCTTGAGATTGGTCTTGATATCCCCTGAGGGAGGAGGATTAGCATGGAGAGCAATAGGATTCAGTGTAAGCAGATGCATAGATAATCCTTGAGTAGGATTGGTGAAGGGCAAGGTGATTTTATCCAGTGAGATAGGGGACGCACTGGGGGAGGAGATAGGAAGGTGTGGGTAAAAGGTGAAGTACTGGGGAAAGGAGCTGGGCCTTCAAGTTGGTAATACAGGAGCCAAGAGGTAGATTATCCAGGTTGTCAGGGTTAGGTATGTGGGTATTACACTCACCCTCCGTGAAGGGGGAAATAACAGACCGGGTCATAGGGAATGAGGGGTAAGCGGAGCGGGAGGAAACAGAGGCGGCGGGACCAGAAGGTTCAGCAATTGTGGGGAGACTGATATGATGATGACTAGCAGGATTTGAGTTATTAAGTGTATTTTTAAACCTCATAAATATTCTGTCAAAGCACTTGAGATTCAGGTCGGAGTCTTGAATGAGGATGTTGCCATTATTGTAGAGGGAAATGGTCAGATCAGCATTAAGGACAGGGGAGGGTAGTATAATTATACAGAAATCGTGGGGCATTTTGCTCAGCGGTTCGTAACGAAGCGAAGAAGTTAGGGCTCTTCTCCACTGGGCTCTTTTGGTTGTGTAAAAAATGAGGTCTGTGACCACACTACCCTTTAATGTGGAAAAATAGGTGTCAGAGATGAGCGTTTCCGGACATTGTTTGAGCAGATTGTGTTTGAATTTCTTTGCCGCTTTCTTCGAGAGGTTGGGGGGGTAGACAATCTTAAAAGCATTCAGGCCTACCTGAGCAAGGAAGTCAGAGGAGCTAGTAGTTGGTTGAGCCATGGCGAGGATAGCGAGCAGATTAAAGGCGGTAAGGGAGGTGAGGTAGTCCACTTTTAGGGGCGCAATAATCCGATCATGGGTTGCAAGTACGGCTACCAGTGCTCCCAGCAGCACTTGCTAGTTGTTGAGATGAAATTCAAGGGTAGTACGAAATTGCATCTTCATATGAAAACAACAACTCTCATTAATGTAAGATGTATCAGATTAAGCTACAGAACAGAACAAGGTTACTATAACGTTCCATGAAGGCCATAGCCCAGACAGATGTGCGGATGAAAGCTGGAAGGCTAAGAACACGCAGGAGCACACTCCATTGACAAACAGAGTATCATATTTAAAAACAGTGCATTGAGCCTTGTTGCAGCAAGGGTATTCCAAGACGGCCACCCCCAAGTAGTAAGGAAGTCCTACCTTTCTTTCTCTGCCCCAACTACTTGGACTTGAGTCGAAAGTCCTTTAACTATTTTGAGCATGGCTGGTCTAACCACCAGTATCACTAGGGAGACTGTAGCTTGTCAGGAGCGATCACCAATGTGATCCAACAGAGTTTACTGCCATACAGCGTAGCCAAAAACACAGAACAAGCAGGTGTCTGGGTACAAGTCACCTGAATGAGCTTCTTTCTGAGAGCGGTCAGAATCCAGGGAAGTAGTGCATCAACGAGGAGGTTGCATCAACATTGGTTCGGGCAGAAGGCACAACCACTCATATATCGTGAAAACAGATTCACCCGTGTGATCAGCTACTCTCTGCTGCAAGCATAGTACGGAGAGGACGGGCAGCATCCAGGCGGCTGCAATACTCAGTCTTCCAGTCAATAATGACTGGAAGCGCTGTAACAGCAGTTCCTGCCAATGTGAGAGATGTCCACTGGGCCATGGAACATCTCTAAATTTGGGGGCAGGTACTTCCTCAGGGTAATGGAGTACTCTGTCGCTTTGCCAAAGTAAATTCGGTCAGTAAAACTCCTAATATGCTGATACTCTCCGAAATGGAAGCAAAAAATCCTCAGCCAGGCAAGGCAACATGCTATGGCCGAAGGAGGCACCATGTCATCAGATGTCCTTTGTCCGAGGTCTCGGTAAAGCCATTGACTTTTGGCGGGACTCCGAACGGGAGGAATTTGAATTTCGTGCCCAGAGAAGGTCTCTCGAAGAATACTTTACGTGCATATGGCAGTGTAGATTTCTACCTTCTCTCTTAGTATCTGAAATGGAAGTCAGAAATCCTCAAAAGGGCAAGACTGCAGGCTGTGGCTGAAGAGGGCTTCAGGAGGCCAGATACTATTGCTTTTAAGGTTCGGCTGAATCAGATTTGCTGCAATGAAGAAGCTCTGAGCAGGAGCAACCGGGATCTTTGGCCCAGTGGTAACACACCTTTGCCGGATCGACTTGATAGGTTTGTCTTGGTCTTTTGGAGGTCTTTAAAGCCAATAAGTGTATAAGATCCAAGTTTCAGGAAAGGTTAGGAGTAAACTTTGACAGCAGCTAAGGGTCCAAGACCCTGGAGACAGAACTTGGGGGTGAAGACTCACTCTAGCAGACGCCAACAGCAGGGTCCAGAGCTGATCCACTTAGAACTGGTCAGTGGAAAAAAAAACCTCTGGTTTTAGCTTATTGTCTCCCTGTAGCCATATGAACCTTGAAGTTCACTTTTTTGTTCTGGTATAGGAGGTAGAGCAGGTCTACTCTCAAAGCTCTTCTCAGGTCACAGACTGTAGGTTCTGCCCTCTTCTGTTCTTCCACAGGTCCAGAAAGGAGGGTTCTGTGTGTGCCACGTTTGTGCCTGGTACCAGCCTGTGAGTGGGGGCATCCCTTGGCCTCTCCCTAACCAATTGGATAAACTTTCCAGAAGTATCCCCACCCACTTTTGCTACATTTCCTGTGTACCCTACTGCTAACAAGCAAACAGTGCTCCTGTTAACCTCAAACCAAGATTTCTGGGCACAGTCCAAATGGTCAGTCCACAAGTGGAAAAGACCACTTCCCCACACCAAAGGCCTTAGTCTCAGGTCTGGGAGCAAGTTCACACCTCATCAAAGGAGCTTTTCATCTTCTATGTGACAGTTGCAGCTAATATGAAGGGGCATCTAGAGGATTTAGGCAGGGAAATGGTAACTTTTCTAAAAGTGTACTTTCCAAAATATATTTGTTACAAATCCAACTTCACCAATGAATTGGACTTGTAATAAATATTTCAAAAAGTCCAAACATAAATTTTTTAGTTGTTGCCAATCCGCAGATTACACTACTAAATGTAATATTGTATCTTAATGCTTTGTTATGGAAGCAGTGAGAAAACAAAACAAATATCGGCACATACTGATATAGAAAGAGTCCTTCTGGTGATGGAACAGTGTGTAGATTTGAGGGAAAGGACAGGAGAAACGACTCGGAACAGAGTTGTATGTGCAAGTGTGTGGCAAACTCAGCAATTTGCAGTTAAAACCTTAACAGGCAGGCTGTACATGGCAGCCCCGTGGTCATGTTGGTATTTGCATTGCAACTGCAGTGGGTAGCACAACTGCTGCAGCAAACGTACAGGCCCTGGGTACCTTTTGGTCACCACTTACTAGGGGTTTATAGGTAAGTTAGATATTTTAATTAGGGATATCCCAATTCATCATGTTGAGAGGAAGAGCACAGGCACTTTACCCTTGGCTAGCAGGGATAAAGTGCACAGGGTTCTACAGCCAGCAAAAACAGTCAAGGCAAAATTCTGTGAGTACACCAAGGAAAGATGGTAACACACGGTACACCTCACAACCTGCTCCATTGATGACTTTTTTGTTATTTTTTATTTATTTTAGTTTTATATAACGCTGGCTAGACCCGGAGGTATCAGAGCGCTTTACATGAGGATCGTTACATTACAAGTTACAAATTACATCCGTTACAAGAGCATAATAAAAACATTACGAAAAAGAACAATGTTATAGTAGTTCATAGGAGGGAGGGGGCGGAAGGAGACAGAGTGGGGAGACCAGGAGAACTATGCCTAATGTCTGACTGGGTAGGTGACGGGCGAGGGGGAAGACCAGGGCCAATCTCCTCTATAGCTGTCTAGCAGTTCCACCGGGCATCAGCCATGTTGTTCACGTATCCGCAGTCGGGAATAACAAGAATCAAACATAGGAGGACAAGACCTCAGTAGAGGAAGGAGGGGAAAAAAAGGGTGGGGAGAAAACACAGGGGGGCAGATCAGTTCAGGTAAACCGGCAATGGAAGGAACGTGTCTCAAGGGGGCCCAAAAGTTAGAGCAAGCGGGACCAAAACCCAAGTGGGGCTACATAGAAACTCGGACCATTGTCAATAATAAACACCATGCAGGGACATCTCGGCATCAAATTTGAAATAGTTTGAGAATGGGTCCCAGGGGGGAGATCCTTAAGATGTAGAGGCCAGGCGACATACTTTAGGGAGAAGGGGATAGAGGACAGTGTCTTATGAGTCTTGCAGCAGCTTCAGTTCAGATCTTGGGTGTTCCCATCACTCATCACATACTCTGAGATCCAAAGAAACAGGCGCCATCCTGAGGTCAGGATCAGCACCCAAGAGAAACGCGGTTTCAGGATAGAACAGCCCAGCAGCAGTTCAAGTCCTAACAAACAGGCACCACCGCTGAAACGCTTGCCCAGGACTATAGGATTCTGACTGCTAATGCAATGACCGATCGATAGTACCTTGGGTTCTCCTTAGTGTTGAGGGCTACTACCCTGAGTAAGGTGACAGAGGTTGTAAGTAGCTATCCAGCCCTGTGTGAAATGGATATTAGTGACTTTCCATAAAAGGGACAGCTGTCAGTGTTAGTACTTTACCCGCCTCTTGTTTGTTGATTTATTGCATGTTTACTTCCTTTCCCCAGCTTGCGAAGACCTATGGGAACATTTTCACCGTGTGGCTGGGTCATAAACCAGTGGTGGTGCTGAATGGATGCCAGACTGTAAGAGATGGTCTAATCTCTCACTCTGAGGAGCTTTCTGGACGCCCTACAACTCCATTGTTTGAGGAAATGTCAAAGGGCAAGGGTAGGTAGCTCTTGCTCCACAATGGCACAGATTATACAGCAAACAATAACTTGTTTTTGTGTAGCTCTTATTACTGCAGTTCTAGTATTTATAAGTGCTGTAAGTAGCAGTTTTTACTATTATGCAATGTAGTGATATTCAATTTGCCAACCTTGGAGGAATGAGATGATGCGTCCCTTGCCAAGAATTGAATATGTGATCTGCAGGTGTCAGCATATTTCAGTGTCAAGCTTTTTACTCACTGAGCCAATCTTCTAGCTCTGAGACCACCAGAAGGCAAAGAGATGAATGAGAAGAAGGTGCCATTACCTGAGGAATGAATAGATGGATTGCCTGAACATTTCATACAATCATCTATGTACCACCATACCATTCTGCTTTCTGGAATGGTGACTCAGTGCCTGGTACAAAGATAGAGTAGTAATTCACCTCTGCATGTCTTAGGTGCGTGCTTTGTAAATAAATCTTTATGAGTGTAAGACTGATTCACAGAGCCAACTCACACAGACCTTTCTGTGAGAGGGTTTGACTTTCACCTGGCTTATTTCTGCTGATGGAAAAGACCTTTGTAATTGTGCACTTAGTCAAACAGTGCAATGCTGTTGCCAAACCACTGCACTCTGTGTAGCAGTCTGCCTCTTAGGATACTTTGTGTGTGGTCTTCACCTTCCCAACAGGATATAGACCTCTGCTATGTCTATCTAGACTTCTGAAGTGTGAGCTATTGACTGATGGATTGGCAGTGGTGGTACACAAAGAACCTTTTAATACTGAGCTAGAAGCAGAAAGCGAAGAGAGCTAAGAAGTGGTCAGAGTCATACAGGCGAAACAATAGGAATCTAAGTGCTAGAATTGTGTACATATTACAAATCTGAGTGGTGTCTATGCTACAGATAAAAGGGCTCCTGAATGTGAAATGAAGGGAAATGGATGTGGACCCTCCAAGGCAGCTGCATGAGAGGTGTGAGGGGCAGCAAGAGGTGATGATGTTAGGGGAGAAGATGTGACCTAACGGCCAGAGTTATTAACTGTGGAATATGGGAGCCAGATTCAGGTCCCAGCATCGGCTCACTATCCTGTGATTCTAGGCAAATCACTTTATCTCCCCATGCCTAAAAAAGCCTGACCTTGTGTAATGGTAACCTGGTGCCCATATAAAGCACTCTAATGCTTTTGGGCAAAGTTCGTGCTGTGTAAAACTACATATAAAAATACTTATAACTCAAAATGATAGTTGATGACGAATCAGTCTCTCTCGTACCATTTTGAATAGAGCACCTTCACAAGTATAACAAAAGAAGGTGATAGCATTCTTTAGTCACACCTAAAATTAATTAGGATATTTGACAACAAAGACAGTTTTTTTATATTTAAATCCTTAGGAGTTGTACTTTCTTCTGGACACAACTGGAAGCAGCAGAGACGCTTTGGACTGATGACCCTAAGAAATCTTGGACTGGGGAAGAAAATCCTAGAAGCGCACATCCAGGAGGAGGCCCAGAGCTTGGTAGATTATTTTGCAACAAAGAAAGGTAAATGATATGAGGGTGCCACTTTTGTGATAATAAAACATGTGGGGTCATATTTCAAAGTTAGAGGCACACTCTTTTACAGCGACTGTAAAAGAATTGGCACAGAGATCTTTGCACTATTCCATTTTATGGCCCTTCCAGGCTTGTTAATACCAATGGATGTTCTCAAACCAAATGTAATTAAGGATACTTGATTAAAGTTAGGGGAGTAAGGGGTGGAGGACATGTTGAAGTAAGTGGAGAAAGAAAACAGCAGAAGGGAGAGGAAAATGGCAGGAGAATAGTCAGCAAGATCACCTTGCTTCAGAGGTTGACAAATCCTGACCAGCAAATAGGGAATTTGCCGCTTACATATACAGACAGCCATTTCAACTCAAATCCTTATTGGGCTAGGGAAGCATCAGTCAGACCTCGAACATAGACTATGCAAAGAGTTTGAACACTCCAGCAGTCAGTCCAGCTGCTCAAATTAGACTCTGTGCATGGTGCCTGTCCTGCAGCAGGGACATCGTCATCTTGTCACCTGATCTGCCATGGTGCATTGCTAACTCCATCTTCATTGGCATATGCACCACCATGTTTGGTGGAGCGAAGTTAGTGGAAGAGAGCCATTGACGGGATGGCAACAATGAATAGTGTGACCTTCAAATGTTTGGAAATACCTTTTAGATTACCATAGGGAAATCTCCACCCCAGTGGTGTAGATGTCCATTTACATGTGAAACCTTACTAACATTATACTCAATTTATGTTCCACCCCTGGATTCAAGGGGTGGGGACATGTAGGTCTACACTTTTGAGGAACTTTACACTTGTAATTAGTGAAGAGCCAACATTTGTAAAGTTCCTCAAAAGTGTAAGAGTACACTTAAGCATGTAAATTTACTCACATGTAAGCTTACCTTTATGAATAGCCCCTACTCTATCTTCCACAAAACCTACCAGTTGTACACTAAACTCTATATTTCAAAAGTAGTTGCCGGCTAGTTCCCTTTAAGCTGCGCACCTGCGCAAGAGCACTCACTGTCATTTCTCTCCATGCACGGAGCCAGCAGAGACCCGCAGGGCAAAGGTGTCTCCTGACACAAACATTACACAGATGGCTGTTCATGAACTACATTGTGAAGTAATACAAAGTAGATATTGAGGGAATACCCTTTTTTACACTGATGATTACACGTGATTGAGTTATTGTTTTCCCATCTGCCTTCCAGTCCCTGTGCGTGTTGATTGCATGGCCAGACTGAGAACGCAAACCAGCCCTGGCAATTAAGTCGGACCAGCCCGTGGGGGGGGGGTGCTGGTGAGAAACACTGCTGCTGCTTTTGTTATTTAGTTGCAGGGGGTCAATATTGCAGCACTGATGCAAAACCAGCCCCCATTAAAATAAATACATCCCCTAGTGCTCCAAACCCAGCCCCCACCCTTTAGGCCCACCAAGAAAACGCCCAGTGCCTGCGACGTCCCTGGTTGTTTGGATGTTTCTTGTTCTGATTTGAGCCATAAAAGACTAAGTAGCAGCCTGGGACATGTTTTTAACCCGTTTACCGCGGCGAACATTTCGCCGCGGTGCGGGCGTTCTGTTAGGTGGGCGGGGCTGCGTCGGCCAACGGTCGTGCGCAGCACCAGGGAGGGAGTGCTCGCGTTGGCCAACGGCCGACGCGAGCACGCAACGGGTTAAGGGCTACATAAGTGGGCGGCACAAGAAGTGTTGCAGACCCACTAGTAACATTTAATTTACCAGCTCTGAGTATATGGTAGATCACTTTACCATGGACTTATAAGGAAATTAAATATGCCAATCAGGAGTAACCCAATTTTACCATTTTTTAGGGAGTGAGCACAAAATACACTCCCTTGATCTCCTCATACACTCCTCTGCACATGCACTCCTGCTGCCCCATGACCTCAATCTACAGTATGTCATCCCCTAAAGGCTGAACTCTCCTAACAACTCGGCTGAATCTGATACCTAGAAAAGGGCCCCTTACAATAAAGTACAGTTGCCCTCAACTTGCAATGAAAACACATACCAATACCCTTGCTTTTCATGTATATATCTTTTTATTAGGCACATAATAAGACAGTAGTGAACATGAACACCACAATAGTTACACATGAGGATTATAATTACATTTAGCGCTATCTCTTTTCAAACAATTTCTCAAGCTGTAGCCTATCCTAAAACAGGTTGACGTAGTTCTGGTGCAGCACAGTTAGTGGTATTAGTCCTTGAGGACAATGCAACGGGCCAGCACATGTGTCCCCCCTATAGGTACTCCATTCACCCCATATCTTCCCCCACGTGTTAGGGCAGCCTCTGCTTGTATAGACAGCTATGTCTGCCACCACACACCAATCTAAGTCTCCTTTCCAGTCTATGAGACGTGCTGCCTCAGCCCTCCAAAGCTGAGCTATATTTTGTTTGGCGATCATCATACCACCCAGATCTGCTCCATATGATTTAAGTCTGTGGCATCACAGACATTAAGAAGACACCACTTAGCTGAAAGCATAAAATCCTTTCCACATACCATATTGATACAATGTACAACAGCGCCCCAAAAGATTGGAGTTACTGGGCACCCCCAAATTATATGTAAGAAGGAACCCTCCTATCCACATTTTCTCCGACAAGTTAATTCTACACATCTTGACCATGGCAGTACAAGACACATGGGACGTATGGAGTATTCTAAACTGTACTAATTAAAGCCGTGCTCAGATCGCCACCTCCTTGGGGCCTCAGGCCTGTCTTCCTCTGATATGTCATCGAGATCTGTCTCCCAGTGGTGGCGCGGGGGATGGAGTGTATCTGGAGAGTTATTGATACATTTTTTATAAGTGAGGGAGATCGCCCCTTAGCACATATGGTCGTCCAGTAGTCTGTCTTCTAGTGGCGATGCCTCTGGAAGGATCTCATCTCGGGGGATCGTTGCCCCAAAAACCTTGCTTAAATTTAAATTGCCATTCTACCCAAAGCCAAGGCACACTTCACTCACCAACATTCTACTTACAAAATGGTCAAACCTCATACCGAATATCCCCTAAACTGTTGACATATCTCACATCTCTGGCAGAATTAGAATTACCACTCATTCATAAGGAAAAGAGTAAGCAAATTATCTCTTGAAAAGAAATATTGAAAATGTAGTATTCCAAGGAGATTAGAGTATTGCTGGTTTGTCTCCTTTTCTGCTCTTCGGCTGTGGATGTAGAGGGTCTTGTACATAATCTGACGCCCCCCCCCAAATTTTGCTTTAACATCAATATCTGATACAGTGGTCGATATTAATTCACCAGCAAAAACACTAAATTAAAATCTGTACTGTACTGTATGGTAGGTCTGTTGAACTCAGCCTTTTGTCCTTCCGTGTTCCTTAATATTTGTACTGCTGAGCAGGTTAATAATAAAGTGAGGGATTTATTGGCTAGCAGTGGGGCTATGAAATAGTCAGTCATATCTCTGACATTTGAATCACAGCCAAATCTAAAAACCAATCAGTAGATCTGGACTTTGTGGTAGTGCTCTATTTATTTATTGTCCAACAAATTGATAATCATTTTATCAACTAGTATCTGAAGTCCAACGTCCCAGTCACATCAATAGCCCCTGCATTTTTGTGTGTTTTCTCTGCATTAATTTCTAGTGAAACCATTGCTTCCACAACAAATTTAGTGATATTCATAAAATTACTTTATTGCCTGCCCACATAAAGACCATGACATAAAAGGGAAGCCTTAAATGGCCAGATTGTATTTCATTTATAGGCAACACAATCGTTAACCCAGAACATATTTGTAAGTATGCCTATGTGAGAGCATTTAGGGGGCCAGAAAAAGCTTCTAAAGACAGGAGTGATTTTGAAGTAGAAAGGAACAGTGGCCATGACTGTCCAATGGGTGTCATCAACAGGACATGTGGCTGCTCCTTGTTAGCCCTTATGTACTCCTAGCACAGCCTTTGTAGTACTTTTATGTGGTAATCCAACTGGAATTAGCATAAATGCACTGGCATAGTAGGACAAAGTTTATCCATATATGCTTTTTTCTCCAGTTTGAAGTTTAGGATCAAAGCAGAATCTCAATCTTTCCAGGCTTATCTGTGATCTATATCTTATGGAGAGAGGGGCCTTTTTCAGGTTTGTAAAAAGTCAGCTTTTCACAGAAGTCTAGTAACAGGAGTGCCATTGAAAAGAAGGCTGCCAATGCAGAAGGATAATGACAGCAGAAAGGCTATGTTTAGGATGCACTTTGATTAGTGGGGTTCTGCTCCTCTCCCATGAGGGAATAAGGTGAATAGAAATACCTTGTGTCAATCAAGTATCTCAAATGTAGAAAAAGATTCATGCCACAAGCACAGAGTGGTTTCTTAAAAGGCTGAAATGTGAAAACATAAGAAAGAGACCATTCCAGTATCCTAGTTGACTAGTTATTTTTCTTTTGCTTAATCAGTGATGTGCCACAAGGATTACTTTCCTTCCTATCTCCTAATGTGAGTTGTGGAGAAACAGGTTTGTGAAACTGATAAGCATGCATTCTCTCTGGTAACAGAGGACTCATGTGACTCTTATTAATGTGAGAGTATCCTAAGTGCATGGGCATTTCGGCTAAAGGTGGCGGACCTGATTACCTTTCAGACATTTCATATTGCACAATTACATAGGTCTAAAACAAAGTGTTGGCTCTTCACCTATCATGTGAGCTGTCCATACCTAACCACTTGAATCAGAGATGTCAGAAGATCTTAGGGGCTGATTACGAGTCTGGCAGTCCGTGGACCGCCAGACACGCAGTGGCGGTGGTCCGACCACCGGATTACAACTTACTACATCGTTCCGGGGTGGACTGCCAGCTGCACCAGGGAACCACCATTCCCTGGCAGTGGAGTGGCGGACCGGCAATGCAATATGCTGAGTGGGACAGGCACAGTTCCGCCAAGCATATTTCAAGTTCCTCTACCGCTAGCCTTTTCATGGCAGTGTGCCTACCACAAAAAGGTTGGCGGTGGGGAAACAAAGGGAGCCCTACAGGGCCCCCATGCCCTCCCACCATGGGGATGCATTCAGGGGGGCACAACATGTGCCCCCCTCTCTGCTTGTACCCCCAGTTCCAGCACGGCATGGACTTCACAGTCCATGCCGTGCTGAAACATTTTTGCCACTCCCGTTTTGGTGCCCTTTTTCAGGGCACCACCGTGAGAACAGCAAAAAGGATCGTCCATCTGCACAAGTTCAACTAGTAATCAGGCGGGCGGTCTTTGTGCATCTTTGGTGGTGCTGTGCCGGTGCAAAGCCAGCGCAGCACAAACAAACTCGCAATCAGGCCCTTAGTTCTTTCATGTAAGGGCAGATATAGAATGTTATCCCCTTGTCCACCAAATTAGGAAATATCAATATAAAATTATGTATTTGATAGCATAAGAAAACATTAGACATTCTAAGCCACACATATTACAACACAAAACATTTTACACAAATACGTCAATAGAGATACACCCTTTCTCATACTTATATCTATTAATATAATGCAGCATGTTCTCTTAATAAAACTTCAAATCAAATTTCTTTCCAGGGTCTATCAATTTTTAACAGCAGTGTGAGTGATGTGTGTTAGTGACTTGATGGCTGCCAAAATTATGTAAAGTGTAAGATCTATTATTATCGATTGCAAGATATGCTGCCTGGCAGCAAGCAAATCAGGATAATTTAATAGAATAAGTGCTAACATGCATACTATTTTCAAGGTACAAAGTTGTTGCTGACTATCATATTGCACTGGCATTATTTGTTACCACACAATCTAACATTCATTAGTTCTCCTCACAGAGTCCATCAGAGACAAATCTGAAGTAGCTTACAAAGTGATATTGATCTTTATGCTTATATAGTCCTGTATCATATTTGTCACTGATCAACCAATTCACTGTCAAAATCAGATACATGTGTATCATAGAGGGGGGTGATCCAGTTAAGGCAGTTAGGGGCGGGATCAATCAAACTAAACTGTACACTGAAGACCCCTTACACCATAGATTCATCAACTGCTTCTTAAGACTAGTTGTTTTACCTTGAAACATTAAGAAAAGAACCATTGTATATGTTGGGCATTTATGTATGCTTTTTTCCTTGTTTTCTCAAACGATCTAAGAAAAAGTATTTATATATGTATAGAATAGTTATGTTATTTATGTGAGGTTTCATGTTCATTTCTGTGGCTTTAAGTTATCATTTACGTTTATGTCATTTATGTGTTTTCTTGTCTTGTGTTGGAGAATACATGATTGGGGATGGAGAAGTCCACAAAAGGAAAGTATCTCTGTTTTTTTGTGTAAAGTTTCCTTTTCCTCTTCATTTATTGTGACCATTTAATGTGTTTTTTGAATGTAGGCATTTATATGCCACGTTAAGTCATGTGGTATAATAGTGAGAGGATATGTATAAATAGTAAGTGGAATAAGATTTCCAATATACTTTGGTATTGCGAGGTGCATAATAAGCACGCAGCCTTAGGAAGCAGTGGATGAATCTATGGTGTACAGTTTAAAATCAGATACATAGCATTTTTTGGATGGTTGTTAATTTAAACATAAATTGAAATTTAAATCATATTTGTTTCATGGTCTGCTAAATTGGTTTACATATGGTTTACACAACTTTCTCTGGCTAGCATTTTATTTATGCAGACTTTAGAAAGACGAGTGTGAAATACCAGGATATTGTTTCTGCAAATGTAACATTTCTGGAAAATGTATAAACTTTCTAAACAGATTGAAGAGTCTAAAAAAGAAGCAGATGAAAAACCTAATTCAGGTTGATTTTTCGGTGAACAGGTCGAGAACATTTATAGCATGTAAACTGGTGTGGGAGTAATGTTAATGGGTACAAGAATACTGCTAAATAGACATTTGAAATGTATTTTAACCACACTGACAACAATTGTTGGCAACCAAATCTGACATTTATTAGTAATCAGAATAGCACCTTGAACAATATTCTCATGCAGTTTAGACGGTCAGTCTGATCTTTACTTTTAGTTAGTACTTGAGAACTGTACTAGTGCTAAAACATTCGCTTCATTGCCAATACCCAGCTAATTACACAATGTTCTACAATGCTTCTCAAATTAAAAAAAACAGTGATGTGAACCATATTTATTTCATTGATCAATAACTCAGCAATATATATCTTACAGGACCTTCTTTCACTTATTTCCATTTAGTAATGTAGATTGTAACATGGGGAATGAAAAGTATGACTTCCCCAAATTTGAGATGTTTTAAAAAGAACTTTGAGATTTTCTGAAACATCATAAAGATTGTAAAATTTTGAAAGGGGCAGGTTAAAAACTCATTACAAGTAGATTTTCCCTGGGTTAAACCTTACAAAAAACCTACACAGTATACTTGGAATTGTTTTTGTTTTGTGGTTTGAATTGAATTTGGGTTACTATTTATATGGTATAAGTACTTATATGACATGTAATATTAAGGTGCTGCTTGTTTATACAGAATAACAACTCTGTTGTAACATTCCTTATTTCAACTGTAATAAATGTTTTGTATTATGGCTAAATTTAATCTTCACACAACATCTTTTAAGCCTTTAAGATATACTAGGTTTCCCAGCAAGTGAAAGGCCTCAGAGACCAATTTTCCATTGCAGACTGAGGGCCCAATATCTTGATTAGGAGGGAACACTTGCAATTTCACTATTGATATTGCTAAGATGTCCCTGCATCTGCAACAACCAGGGAATAACCGTGACAGCTATGAATTAAGAAAAACAACATGATAGTGTATGTTTGAAACAATCCCTTGAACTAGTCTGCACAGCATTCACACCCATATTCTCCTTCTCTTATTTTGACAGGACTTCAGATGTGGTCCTTAAGCTCTCTGGCCTGCTGGAGCATGCTTCAGTGACTCTTTCTCTTTTTTGCTCACAAGGAAAAGCCTGGATCCCTCTCCGGCAATCGTCCATTCTGTCACCAACGTGATCTCTGCTGTGGTTTTTGGGCATCGCTTCTCCAGGGATGATAAAGAATTCCATCAGCTCATTGAAGCCGCTGATGATGCTACTAATAAGCTAGGCAGCATAGGTGCCCGGGTGAGTCTCACAATAGCATCATATTCTTCTGTTATTTGTAAGTCATAAGAAACACCTTGAAGTGAGATATTTGAAGGTTTGAAGAGAGACAGATAACAATTAAGCATATGAATGAAAGGCAGGTAAATAAGACATAGGTTTTTTGTAATAGGTGTGGGGAGACAATCAGACACGAAAAGGGATGGCCATGTAGAGAAAAATTAAATGAAAAACAAAAGCAGAGGGATGAGTAAGAAGCTAAAGAAGGAAAATAAGAAAAGGGGAATGAGGGGGAAGCAGAAATAAAGAGGAAAATGACGTGGAAGGGGAGATAAAGAGAGGATAAAACTCGCAAAAGACAAAAGCGAACACAGGTACAGCACAATTGCAGAGGTAGTTGAGGAGGAACATGTGCAGGGCCTGAACAGAATGAAAGAAAATAGGCAAAGCTAAATAAAATGAAAGCTAAGAATTAGACAAGTTATAGTTTCAATGTAATTTAGTACAAAATAAAAAAACGTATTGCAATCACACCAGAACAATCTTTCTAGAAAATATTGTTGTGACATTTGCAATAAAATTTGTATTTGCTGCTAGTTTTAATTTTCCTTATTTATTACAATGTCACAAAATTGGTGTTTCTAGTAGCTCCAAAGCCTAACGTATAGAAAAGGTAAAGAATCCAGACTTTTACAATAATCTGGTGTAATGGTTTTCTGAAAACATAGCTCTTTCAGCTCACGGTTTCCTTATCCACAGGCATATGGGTGTAGCTTACATGTTTTGAATCTGATCATTATGCATCTGGACTTGGGAACTTGCAAGCACACACGAAATGGACTTGCTTAATAACAGATGTATTATTCGAATGTCAAAAACTGGACTGATTTGATATTCTGAAACTGCAGCCTTTCCCACAGTATGTCATTGATGTTTATCAATTAATTTATTTGGGATTAGCTAGGGACATAGGTGGCAACAGCCTATCTGTGTCTTACATAGTGTATTTGTCTTTAGTGCCACTTGCACAATTTGTGTGCACTTTTCAGTGGTCATACACAGCCATCAAATATAATAGTTGGTTTATCCCAGAGCATTTGCCCTGTTTAAGGGACAAAACACATGCAGTGAAAGCACGTTAGCAACCATTTAATGCCCAGACAGCCAAATGCCAGCAATCTTGCTCCATAAAAATGAAATAACTCAGGGGCACTCGTGCACAAAGATACATTTTCTACACTAGGGAACTCCATCATGTTGTGAAGTTGACAACACAGTTACAAAGCAGATCAACAGTGGGGGAAAGGAATGGAAATGGCTAAACAATGGAGTTTCAAAAAGATGAGGGATACTAGATTCACCAATAATTGAGAGTTAGGTGGACTAGAAATTGGGGCTGGGTTAGGAGACAATAGAAATAGGAAATGTGGCACTGAGTCTCTGAGAGACAACAGATGGGGAAGGGTGGGCCAGAGAGTGTTGCTAGATAGGGGGATCGCAGAAAATGAGAGATACTGGGAATGTGTGGGGGTAGGGGGTGACAGCAGGAGTTGAGTGTTAAACCAGGAAATGAGACAGTGACATAGAGAATAAAGATCTTATTCTAAAGGGAAGGGATGTCCACCTGTGAGTGCAAGCTATGTAACAGTCTCGGACTGGGGATGCACAGAGTAAGGAAGAAAAAGAAAGCGCACTTCCAAAATATGAGAAGCATATATTGAGGACCACTTCGAATCTATAGGAATGCAGATCAACACTCTGGATGTACTCAATACATTTTAAATGTATTTTGTAGAATAGGTTAATATGGGTACTTTGCACTACATTTACCTATAATCAATAATTGAACACATGAAATTTCCTTTATGCACATACCCATGCTCAACCTGTGTGTTGAAATTACGTTAAACTAACAAGACCAGGATCCAGGCAGATACACAGAACAGTCAGAGCTGAACAAAAGGCAAAAGAAGGCCTGGAAAATGGTTTAGTACCAGATATAGATAGTATCCAATTTCAGCATGCAAAACCACCTCTTACAATGGGCCTTTCTTGCAACTTTCTCTCTGCGAGAAGTGGGCTGCAAGATGTACAAACAATTGAGCAGTTTTAAAACTAATTCCTGGAATATTTCAATATTTCAAAGATGATGCAGGACTTTTGAGCTCTATTTCACTACTGGAGGAATTAATGTATCTTTATATAGACATAATCATGCACCCATCCCTCATAAATGTTTTCAGTATGGCAGGGGTAATGCTCCTCCAGTCCACCTTGCTCTGAAAGTGAACCACTGCCTTGGGTCCAGGAGGGGTTCTCCAGTGTTACCTATTTCTAATCCAGCCTCGCTCACAGTCTTGCTGCCCTTGCTTACACAGCCTAGTGGAGAGAAGCCTCTTGGCTACAGAACCTCCCCTCTTACTTTATGGTCTTTATTACTAGCCTGGAGGGTGCTTCTTCAAGGAAGAGAGGATAACTTCATCAGAGTTTGTATTAGATGTCCTTGACCATTTATTTGTATATTTGTGAGGTGTCCAATAAAGGTAATGGTCCATAGTGGGACCTAGATGTAAGAAGGCAGGGATTAATATCAATATCTCTTCCCTAATCCCTGCATGTAAAGTTCATACCACTACACAATTCTCTTATGTTCTATTTGTTTGATAATACACTTGCGAATTTCAGTTTGTTTCAAACACACATGTACACCCATATAAATAAGATAAAAACTCTCCAAGAATGTAGAATGCAGCCATTCTAGAGGGAGAAAATTATTCAGAAAGTGCTCTGTCTGTCCCCATTGACTATGATTTGTTGAAGGTATTATCAAAAAAGGAAACTTTACTTAATCAACTCCAATGCCTTTCCCTCCAGCTCTTTGATGTTTTCCCCTGGCTGATGCGGCATCTTCCAGGACCTCATAACGCTATCTTTAAATCCTGTGCCATTATAGATGAATTTGTGAAGAAGGAAATCAAAAGTCACAAAGAGAATGGAATGTCTGAAGAGCCCCAAGACTTGATTGATTTCTACCAAACTAAAATATCACAAGTGAGTATTCACTGCTGCCACATTGACTGGTCTATTCTGCCTCCAATAAATTGATCTAACATGTGGGAAACACAAGTGGCCATAAAATAAACCATGATACAATGGGGATTTTTAGGACAGTTGCGTTGAGGTATCTTATCAAACACTTGGCTTTATCATATTCTTGTCTCAATTAAATATAATAAATGCCAGAGCAATTAATAAAGAAATGTAGAAGCTTTTGAGATTAACATGAATATCGATAGAATGTGCCCCCTCAGTGTTGCCGATTACATCCTCTGATCAGGAAGCTAATCTAAATTTGGTGGTTACTGCAAAAAGATCTGCATCTCTAGTGCTGCATATGTTTCCCCTTTTAAATTCTGGCAGGTTTTACCCACCAAAATTCAACAGGGGATGCAAACGTTATTTCACCCAGTAAATATCGGACGGCGTAAAGTCCATATCACTTTTTAATCTGATCTCGGCAAGAAAGAGGGTTTTGTGCAATGATCTTTATCATCCACGGTCTCAGAATGAAGGAGCTCATTTCAATGAGCAAAATATTGTGGCAAAAGCTTTAGAGCTCTGGGTTCACAACTCTTGAATTACCTCAGTCCTTAATTAGAAAACTAACCCAGCCTTCAAATACCTTGACTTTTCAATGAGGCCTTCAATCAGGATCAAAACAGCTCCATGAACAACCCAATTTCTCTGTAAAACGGAACCTGGCCACCAGCCTCAGTACGCTAGCAATGACAAGTCCTTTGCACAGATCTTTGAGGATTGATATACAAGCACAGTCCCAAAAACCATTGCTAGATACCTACAGAATTATGGCAAAGACATTGTTGTAGATTTTCTAAGTGGTTGAAGTGCAATACATTTGGCACATTATAGAGCAAACACAAATCAATAAATCTAACCCATTGTCCCCTTGATTGATTCCATTATTCTTTACTCCTTTCCCTCTTTCCTATCTGCCCTAACAATTTGAGTTTCTTGTTTAATGATGCAGATATCCCTCTAACCATCCTGCTCGAACTAGAGGCACTGATTCCACACATGCCATTGCTAGAAACCTAGAGCCTGATTCACAAAGGTAAACTTGGACTAAAAGTCTAAGTTTAGACCTGAAGTCTAAATTTATACCTAATGTCTAACTTTACTACTCGTAAAGTTAGACTTTTGGTCTAAGTTCAGACCAAAAGTCTAACTTAGACCAAAAGTCTAACTTTACTACTACTAACGTTAGACTTTTGGTCCAAACTTAGACAAAAAATCTAACTTTACCAGTAGTAAAGTTAGACTTTAGGTCTAAACTTAGACTTTTGGTCTGTTTACCTTTGTGAATCAGGCCCCTACTTTTCTACCACCGCCCTCGAGACAAGGGTAGTTCACATTCATTACCTACTCATCTAAGACTTCAGAATATAACCTTACCCCAATGTTCAATATCTAATGTTATCAATCCCTGTTTTCAAATTAAAGCTTTACATTAATTAATCATTATTAGAAGGTTCTGGTCCTTTTCTATAAAATGTGGTTCTACAATTTAATACTTTCATTTCCATCAATGCCATTTCTTAAAGAAGACAAAACTCTTTTATGTCATTCATCAGTCCTCATGGCTAGGTATCTTCAAAATACATTATGCTCATTTAATTTTTCCTATCTGCTGAATGTGAATACTTTTTTACGAATCCAGGACTCTCAAGATATCACCTCTACATTTGATGAGGAGAACATGATCCGCCTTGTGTCTGATTTGTTTGGAGCTGGGATGGAGACCACCACCACCGCTTTACTCTGGGCCCTGCTCTACCTGGTGAATCACCCAGAAATCCAAGGTGGGATTTAGGATGAATACAATGAGTACAACAGAAGTATTTTGTTATACTTTGTGCAGTATGAATTTAGAAGCCAACGTGTGGACATATTAAGTAGATTAGCAAACCTAAATAAAGAATGTTATTTGGGGCGGCATGAAGGTCCAAAACAAGATGAATGTTTCATTGACTGTTCTGACACAAGGGCTGAGGTCAGACTGCGTCCACAAGAGTCACGGGTGCTCAAAGCAAGTACAGTTCACAGATAGTCTTGTTGATAGATTACTATGACCATGTTTAGGGAAACAATCAATTATGTCAATTTCCCAAATACCAGGGGTAGTAGAAGTGATATCATCCAACCTTGGTACAGTCTCTGTTTACAGTACGTGATAGCACATTACCTCTGATGATGTTGACACAGCAGGACTGGATGTGAAGTGTCTTTTGACACTGGGGAAGTTATGAAAACTAACATCAGTAATGAATTACAAACAGTGCTAGTTTCACAAAAACATTTTTTTTTTAATGTTGATAAAGGGATAACTAGCAGTATTTAAACCTGGGCCAAACCATTATATACCAGGTGCAGAGTCTCCATAGGGCAGCAGCCGTACAACAACATACACAGGTACAGCCTTCATATTCTGAGACACAACCTCAGGTATTCAAATATTGTTTAATGCCCAAGAAGAGTCACAAACTCCCACAAGTTCCTAGTATAGCCTTATATTTTGAAATACAGCCTCAAGTGCCAAGGCACCTCCATTTTATTCCTAGACACAGTCCCAAATATCCAGGTACACCTCACAAATGCAGACAAAATGATTGAGTGTCCAGATAATACCAGTATATGCTCCAGCATACCCATCTAATGACAGATACAATCTGCTTCTGCCAGGGCAGAGCATAACATGCTTAGGAACAGCCTCAGCTGGCCAGACACAACCATAATATGGCACACCTGTAATATAACTATACACAGGCTCAAATGACAATATGCATCCTGAAATATCCATCCCCAAATGCCTAGGCACAACAATCATATGTTACACACAACTGTCATATTCCCAACAATAGCGGTTATATGCTCAGGGGCAGAATCTTGTGCTCAGCTCAGACACCTGTCCAAACTCAAAGCACCATACATTCAGTTATGGTTAAAGTGCCCAAGCACAGTTTAAAAATTGCCCTGATGCAGCAACCATCATATGTTCTCACTAAACCACCGTATGCCAAGGAGTAACCCTCATGAGCACATGCAGAGCTGCAATTGTCCAATTACAGTCACTTCAACAAGACTATCAGACATGCAACCACAACCATCAGATGTACAGGCACATCCATAAATATGCTGAGAAAAAAACTACAAATGCCCAGACAATGATTCCAATTGCCAGACACAAATTGTATATGAAGAGACACAAGTATGCTTCCTTAGCCACAACAATATAGTCAACTCACACTTTTATATACATGTATTACTTCTTATATCTGGGTATAGCCATGCACTGTGCAGCTTCATAAATGGAAGGGCTACACATAGCATACTTCACGTTTGACAGTCAATTCTGCATTGGAAGTACCTCATGATTTTGTTTCATAGAGGAAGACATGGACTCATGTGCTTTTACACTGGGGGAGGGGCCATCCAAACCAAAGTTAATAGACATGACTGACTAGGGGTGATACTACTGGATTTATAAATCATTGACATTTTTATATTTAAGCACTATCAATTGCTAAGCTTTCATTAAGAATGAAAGTGACAAAAATAAACAATAACATTACTAAACTGATTACCAGAAAGAGCAAAACACTGGTATTTGGATTGAGGATATTATTTAATTTCATAAGGCTGTGATGGTTTAAGTGGCTTTGACTTGAGTTGAATTTAACAGAGCTATTATGACTGAGGGTTTGGGTGGACTTGAATTGAGATTTAGTAGGCAACAACTGTACTGATAATAGACACTTGTGTGTTAGAATAGGACCATTTCTCTGACCTCTGTAAATATTTCTTTCCAGGGAAAGTTCAGAAGGAGTTGTCTGCTGTCCTTGGTGAATCTCAGGTCATCCAGTATGAAGACCGAAAGAGGGTTCCATACACTAATGCTGTAATCCATGAGATACTACGCATAAGCAACATTGCACCCATTGGCATCCTTAGGCAGACTGTGAAGGACACGTCATTGCAAGGGTTCAACATTGAGAAGGTATGTATGTACCAGCATTGAGAGATAATGTTTGAAGCAGAGTCGTGTTTATGATCTGACAATTACAGTGATTATAACATTGTGAGGTAACCTAACACAGAATACAAAGTTTACCAACTGGCAAGATGCCAGCCTACCAATATTGTGGCATTGGGCATAAAACAGACACTGAAGTGTCTATCACCAAGAATCATCAGCATGTGAAGTAGACTGTGAAGTAGACTGTGCTGGAGGAAGGACAAAAAGGATGTTTTTGCTGAAGCAATGACGTTTATTGTCCAGTTAGAAATGTAATCTGGCATGGTATTAGAGTTTTCCCAAAGCAACAACGGTGGACCTTCTATGCCGCACCTCGTGCCAGTTCCTATATGTAAATTTGCTGTGCAGACTACCCCTACGTCAGCCGTTGAGTGACGTCACTGTGCTCCAGATCCGCGAATATTGTAACAAACGGGGGTGCGCAGCTCAAGAAGTCCAATAAGCCAAGGTAGTTAGAAAAATAACTTCTTTATTCCAAAAATTCTTTTAAAATTCATCGAGTATAGACATATAGGGAACTTCCTCAGGGAAAACAATGTATCACTCGAAAAGTACACTTCGAAACAGATGCCAGCAAAAATTGTTATTCATAACGGTTGTGAAGCAGCAGTTGACTTCTCACATAAAACAATATACTCCAATGTAGTCCTGTATTAGCCGCCCAAGACAGTCCTAGGAATTAAAGTGAATGAATCCGTTTGAGAGAAATCATGCACCCTCACAGGAGGAGATCAATTGTAAAGATATTTTGGAGCGCCTCTATATTTACTTAGCATCACTAACAATATATTCCCAATGTTTGTATGGTACAGTGTATTGCACCGTCGCCCATATATATTACAAGTAGTAATGGGGATTCCTCAACGTCGCCAGCAGGTCTGTCGTTCTCTTCCGTGTTGAGCCGGAATAAAGAAGTTATTTTTCTAAGTACCTTGGTATTAGAGTTATTGACGCAGTAGAAAAGCTGAGTATTTCACCAAAGTGTGAAGAAAGAACTACGGCTAATACGAAGTGGAGTAAAAGGTGATGTGAAGGCTGATGATGATGGACAGAGGATAATCTGTACAGTATGCTGTAATACTGCACCGGCCGCCTCCTCGGATCTCAACATGGCAGCCGGTGATGGACAAAAGGAAACGAAGGTTAGCGCACCAGTGTTCGCGGTACGCAAGGCGGAAGAAGAGCCCAGCGCGACGGCCCCGGAGGAGGGACGAGATCCTGGAATTAAAAATACGGAGCGCGGGACGCCGCGTGAGGGAGAGCCGGTTCCAGAACGACCAGAAGAACCAGAGAAGGGAACCGAGAGTGACGAGAACCCAGGGGAGGATCGCAGAAGCACGTCTTCACCTCCTTGTGACGACGGGATACAGAAAGGCGCTCCTGTTACCGCCGAGGCTTCAAAGCAGGAACCCGCCGGTACGTCCTCTGCCACGTCCCAGACGTGGGTCCCGTGCTCTCCATGCCACTGGAATAAAGCTATCCTGGCTAAAGAGGGGTGAAACCCCAAAACTGGTCCTAGGATGCTTGTTTCTAGTCCAGGGAGGACCTGGCCTGGCAGTTCGGGCTGAACTGTTCCCATTGGGCACAGGGTCAAGACTGATTTGCATATGGCTGGGTTCAAACTGGAATGGCATGGTGAGCAAAAAAACGATGGATTTAGGCCCAGATCTCTGTACTGGGGTGAATGTATGACATTGTTCTGCATTCTGTCCATCAATTGTTGTTTTTGCATTTGTCACCCCGAGTGGGACGGGTATGCCCAGACGTGGGTCCCGTGCTCTCCATGCCACTGGTGTAGGAAGGTGGAATCTGACTATATGGTTGCCCCCACTTTTTTCCTGGTGTTTTGCTGGTTTATGACTTAGTTGGACTGGGATCCTGCTATTCAGGGCCCCAGTCTATCTGCTTTCTCTGTAAAATGGTTTCCATGTGCCTTAGGCACATCTCTAATTGGAATCTGGAGTGCCCTTATAAGTCCCTAGTATATGGTATACTATGTACCAAGGGCATAGGTACCTCAGAGGCCTGCCAGGGGCTGCAGCATGTATTGTGCCACCCCTGGAAGGCCATCCAAAATGACACCACAGGTCTGCTACTGCAGCCTGGGTAAGGTGGTGCATGCACCCCTTACTGTGATATAGGTTACCTATGTCACTACCTACATACACACATATAAACCTATAAGTCACTCCTATGGCAGGCCTTGTCAATCCTGAAGGCAGAGTGCATGGTTCCTATGTGAGAGGGTGCCCCTGCATGAGCAGGGCCCCTCTGCAGCGTTCGGAGACCCTTCTCTGATGCTGTTTGTAGTGCAGCCTGACCATATACTCTTAAGTGCATTATACCTTAACGTTAAATGCTAACTTTGGGATGGCTGCACGTAAACATGCAAACATCTTGGAATACTACCCCCCCCCGCCAATTCTGGCGGCGGGGGTAGCATTCCACCCTTCTAGAGGGTGAGACATGTTAACCCTGGCTTGCCCGGTAACTTCTTTCTGAAGCCCCAGCATCACAAAATGGATGCTGCTGCCACAGACACAAGTCTGGCCTTCTGCTGCTGACCGAAACTCCGGCAGGGGAGGCCTGGACAATAGGTTTCCTGTCACAGGGAGGTGTAACCACCTCCCCAGACAGGATAATGTGTATTGGGGCTGGGCGGGAGCACTTTCTGGTGCTTTGAAGTCCTGCACTGGGGGCACATTTGGTGTCCCTGTGCATACCCCAGTTCAAACCGGATCAGGGGCTTCCAGCCCCTGCTTTGGCGCGAACTGGACAAAGGGAAAGGGGTGTAGCCACCCCTCTGCCCTGACCCACCCATAGGTGGGACCACAGAGTTAGTCCAACCCCTAAACTTAGTATAAGTATAGGACCCCAGACCCTAGGACTTTAGATATTCCCTGGACGAAACTCTGATACAAAATTCTGGACCTTCGATGCTCTACTTTAAGATTAGAGGACTGAAGAATCTCCCTTGGGGTCAAGGAGTGACTCCCCTGCTTGGCAGGCACCAAAGAAGCATCTGTCCGGTCTGCATCACTGAAGCTCCCGTCAGACGCCAAAGTCCCTGCATCACCAGAGGTGGATTCTCAGACTTCCCCGAGGCTGCCCTGAGTTCCCAGCAAAGCTGAAGCCCGTAGCTGTCGTGGGTAACGTGAGACCGTGCCCCTGGACACCGAGCACATTTGCAAGTGCATCCTCTTCTTGGACTCCCACGAAGTTGTGCTTTGGGCTCCGAGTAGCCCCCACCTCCAGCACCGTCTGCACCGAAGATCACTGGCCTCCACTACACGAGTGTCCTGTGAGCCAGCTCCACGTGCACCGTCTTGAGTTGAGGCTCCTTTGCGGTTGCTAGTCTGTTGGCTAGTAGCCCTCCACGAAGGCCAATCCTTTTCTTCTTGGGTTCCCTGGTTGCTCCAGGCTTGCCCTCACTTACCCTTGCTGGGTGAGTTCCTCAGACCTTGCTGGTCTTCACCGTCGCCAATATTCACCTTCACCGAGACTTGCCGTTGCCAAGGCTTGTTGGGTCCAATCCGGTCGCCGATGCCTCAGCACTCGACAGACATCGTGTACCAGCCCGAATCCTGCTCCTGGTTGCCGACAACGCCTCTTGGACCTCGTGGCTGAAGAGTCAAGATGACCATCCACCTACCTGAAGCATCCGACATCGGTGGGCATCTGTCCATCGCCTTCCTGGTCACTGGCTAGTGACCCAGACTCTGTCCCCTCTGCTTTCAGGTTCTTCAGATCTCCGATCCACTCTTGGATCCACCCGGACACTTTCCACTTGGTCGCCAGCAGCACTTTGCTGCAGATCGCCATTCAAATCGACGACGAAACCCGACCCCGAAAGACACCTATGCACCCGGCTTCCCTGGGTGAGGTAACACGAGTACTCCGGTGCTCCCGTGGGTAGAGACTCTAGAAAGACCTAGTTCTCAAAGGGTTTGCTCCAAGTCCTTCTTTAAGTGTCCCTTTTCTTTAAATTTCCAATCGCGACTTTCCCCATAGAAGTTAACGGCGATTCGCGGCTGTGTTCTCACACTGCACGCGTCCCCCGTGGGTCCCCTGTGTCACTACCTTGGGTGGTTCCTTGTGGTCCAAGCACTTCTACAGGCTCTAGGCCTAGTGTCTAGCTCAGTCGTGGTTCTTATACCACTTTTTTGGTATATGGTTTGGTACGCCCCTAGGGCCCAAACGTGTATTTGTGCTATTACTGTGTTTAAATAACTTATTACTTATGTACTTCGAACTCTAGCCTCATAAAGAGACTAGAGGGGTGTGTTTAGCAATAAATACATATATTTTGAATATATACCTGGTGTGGTGCTCTTTCATTTGGTCACTCAAGAGATTATAGACTGGTAAAACAAGCTGCTTTACATTCCTTCAAGACTTAGCCTGAAGGCTGCTCTCCATAGCTACCACTAGGATAGCTTTCAATAAAGGTTGTCTTTAAACCTAACTCCAATAAGGGTTGTTTGGACTGGTACAAGGTGCCCACTATAATTAGTGGACAGCATATACCAGCCCAACTTCTCACATTGGTGTGCAGCGTGTGGGATTCCAGCTTGCTATTGTTTTACCAGATAATCTCAATTGAATTGATCAACTGAAAACCACTAAAGGTACCTAAGGTACATATAATCTAAGTTTACTATACAGTAAGTTCTACTGAACTTAGAGTTGTGTGTTAAGGGATAGCACAACCCTTTCTACAACTCAAGAGAGTTTAGTAGGCCACACTAGAGTAGGTAGTGCATACACCACACCACACTAGTAATGTCTTTAAAGGCAGGATCTAAAGAATCCTTGCCAGAAGCCACTGGGCTTCTTCCCTCCAAGTATGATACACTCCCATTCTTGGAATTGAGAGCATTATGTAACTTGAGGAAATTAAGGAAATTAAGGACAGGCCAAAGTCCCACCACCCAACACCTTAGAGAGATGTTGGTGGCTTATGATCTCAGCAGGCCCTTAGGGACTGAAGGGGCAGGAGCAGAGGGTGGGGCAGAAGAAGAGGATGGGGAAGGAGGTAGCAATACCCCCAGCCCCCCCTCTGGAGCTTACCAGGAAGGTGAAAATGACCTTGACCTGGATAACCCAATCCCTCCTGTGGACGATGAGGAGGAGGATCAGAATGACCTCCACTTTGCCCCCCCAGGAAGGATTATGAGTGTGCCTAGAAGGTCTAGATCTCCTTCTCAGGAGTCTAACCACTCTAGCACCTCAATAGGGACCTCTGTCTCCTCTCATAGGAGGGAATCCTCTCATGAGAGGAGAAAGAGGCTGATTCAATATGAGGAAGCTCAGCTTGAACTCAGAAGGAAGCAAGTGGCCTTAGACAGGGAGTCCCTAGATCTCTTTAGAGAGAGAAAAAAGTTGGGACTAGAGTCCCATGGTGGCAGCAATACCCCTAGAGATAGGGAAAGGTCTTATGACCATAGAAACCTAAGCAAGATTGTCCCTCCCTACCAGAGTGGGGATGACATCCACAAATGGATAACTGCACTGGAGAGGGCCTGTAAAGTTCAGAAGGTCCCCCAGAAGCAGTGGGCAGCAATCTTGTGGCTCTCCTTTGCAGACAAAGGAAGAGACAAGCTCCTCACTGTAAGAGAAGAGGATGCTGACAATTACAAAGTCTTGAAGAGTGCTCTGATAGATGGGTTTGGCCTAACCACTGAACAGTATAGGTTGAAGTTCAGAGACACCCAAAAAGCTCAGACTCAAGACTGGGTTGATTTTGTAGATTGTGCTACTAAGGCTCTGGAAGGTTGGATACCTGGCAACAAAGTGCATGACTTTTTAGGATTGTACAATTTGATTATGAGGGAGCAGATCCTTAATAATTGTCAAAACCAGCTTTTGCACCAGTATCTGGTGGACTCTGATCTGACCTCTCCCCAAGAATTGGGAAAGAAGGCAGACAAATGGGTCAGAACCAGAGTAAAAACTAAAAGTCAGGGTGGTGACCAGAAGAAAGATTCTACTAAGTCCCAAGAGAAAGGTGGGGATAAATCTAAGGATAAGTCCACTACAGGGCCCCAAAATTCCTCTTCTGGGGGTGGGTCCCAAACTCCTTCTTCTCCTGAAAAGAAACCATATTGCCATGTCTGTAAAAGCCTGGGCACTGGAAATCTGATCCCAGTTGCCCCAGGATTGGCAATAAAGAAAATGTTCCTCCCACAACTACTACCACCCCTCCTGGTACTACCAGTAGTAATCCTCCAGTTGGGAGTAGTGCCCCCAAAAAGTTAGGTGCTTTTGCAAGAGGAACAGAGGTGGGCCCTAGTTTAGACAGGGACCCCTCAACAGACTCCTCTGACTCTGATGGTGGTATAGGATTTGCCACCTTTACCATGGGTCCCACAGCATTGGGCAGGTACAGAGTGGAGCCAATAATTAATGGTCAGAAAGCTGTGGCATTTAGGGACACAGGGGCTAGTGTCACCATGGTGGCAGGGAAACTAGTCCCCCCTCACCAGCTTTTACCTGAGTTTAAATACCAGGTGACCAACATTGATGGTGTCAGAACAGATCACCCCATGGCCATAGTCAATCTCAGCTGGGAGGGGGTCACAGGCCCAAAGAGAGTGGCAGTGTCCCCCACCTTACCTGTAGATTGCCTGATGGGCAATGATCTGGAAATTTCAGCCTGGGCTGAAGTTGAACACCAAACCCATCTAAGGATGTTGGGTGTCCCTGTAAAGGTTAGTGGGGCTGTGATGGCCACAGCCCCAGCCCAAGAATTTGGAGAGATGGAGCCTGAAAGAATGGCCCACTCTCCCCCAACAGAGAGCACAAGGGTTGAAGAAAAGTCTTCTTCCCCCCAGACAGTAGGTAAGGGTCAGCCTCCTCAGGGAACTGACCCTACCCCTAGTGAAGGAACTGCCCCAGAGGTAGTCAGGCCTGGCCTGGCCACACCCCTGATGGCAGAGGACCCTTCCAAGGTGGTACCCAGTCTGGAGCAGGTAACCTGCCCCTCTCTACCCTGCCTCAGTCAGCCCAGGGCTGCAGAGGTCAGGGAGGTCAGTGGACCCCCAGGGCCCCCTGTCCAGAGGAACCCCCATCAGCAGATTAGGGGCACCCAGTCTAGTAGCCCTAGCCAGGTGCAAATTCCTCTACACACTGAGGGATCCCCCATACCTTTATGCAGGGACCTCCCCCAGAAGGACTCTGGTAGGCAAGGGCAAACCTGGGACCAAAAGGTTCCAAACCTGCCATGTCCCTCCAGTGCTCCATCCAAAGGGACCCAACACCCAGCTGTAGGCAGTCAAAGGTTGACCCTTAGAGCAAAGTGCAACTCAGTCATGGAAAGACAGGCATACATGGTGACCAGTGATCTGAGGAAGCTGAGGCCAACATTCCTAGGGCCTCACTTCCCTACTCAGGCACCTCACCAGCCTTGTACTTTACCTAAGCACACCAGAGGTAGTGAGTCCCCATGGTGGAGACCCTCTCATACCCTTAGGGTGAGGGATTGCTTAGTGGACCATAACACAGGGGGCAACCATGCTAGTGCAGGTGCTTCCTTATATGGCCACTTAGTCAATAAAGGCTCAACTGGCCAAGGTTAGCCTTATCTCCTTTCGTTTGGGGGGGGTTATGTAGGAAGGTGGAATCTGACTATATGGTTGCCCCCACTTTTTCCTGGTGTTTTGCTGGTTTATGACTTAGTTGGACTGGGATCCTGCTATTCAGGGCCCCAGTCTATCTGCTTTCTCTGTAAAATGGTTTCCATGTGCCTTAGGCACATCTCTAATTGGAATCTGGAGTGCCCTTATAAGTCCCTAGTATATGGTATACTATGTACCAAGGGCATAGGTACCTCAGAGGCCTGCCAGGGGCTGCAGCATGTATTGTGCCACCCCTGGAAGGCCATCCAAAATGACACCACAGGTCTGCTACTGCAGCCTGGGTAAGGTGGTGCATGCACCCCTTACTGTGTTATAGGTTACCTATGTCACTACCTACATACACACATATAAACCTATAAGTCACTCCTATGGCAGGCCTTGTCAATCCTGAAGGCAGAGTGCATGGTTCCTATGTGAGAGGGTGCCCCTGCATGAGCAGGGCCCCTCTGCAGCGTTCGGAGACACTTCTCTGATGCTGTTTGTAGTGCAGCCTGACCATATACTCTTAAGTGCATTATAACTTAACGTTAAATGCTAACTTTGGGATGGCTCCATGTAAACATGTCGTGTTTGGTGTCAAACATCTTGGAATACTACCCCCCCGCCAATTCTGGCGGTGGGGGTAGCATTCCACCCTTCTAGAGGGAGAGACATGTTAACCCTGGCTTGCCCAGTAACTTCTTTCTGAAGCCCCAGCATCACAAAATGGATGCTGCTGCCACAGACACAAGTCTGGCCTCCTGCTGCTGACCGAAACTCCGGCAGGGGAGGCCTGGACAATAGGTTTCCTGTCACAGGGAGGTGTAACCACCTCCCCAGACAGGATAATGTGTATTGGGGCTGGGCGGGAGCACTTTCTGGTGCTTTGAAGTCCTGCACTGGGGCCACATTTGGTGTCCTCGTGCATACCCCAGTTCAAACCGGATCAGGGGCTTCCAGCCCCTGCTTTGGCACGAACTGGACAAAGGGAAAGGGGTGTAGCCGCCCCTCTGCCCTGACCCACCCATAGGTGGGACCACAGAGTTAGTCCAACCCCTAAACTTAGTATAAGTATAGGACCCCAGTCCCTAGGACTTTAGATATTCCCTGGACGAAACTCTGATACAAAATCCTGGACCTTCGACGCTGTACTTTAAGATTAGAGGACTGAAGAATCTCCCTTGGGGTCAAGGAGTGACTCCCCTGCTTGGCAGGCACCAAAGAAGCATCTGTCCGGTCTGCATCACTGAAGCTCCCGTCGGACGCCGAAGTCCCTGCATCACCAGAGGTAGATTCTCAGACTTCCCCGAGGCTGCCCTGAGTCCCCAGCAAAGCTGAGGCCCGTAGCTGTTGTGGGTAACGTGAGACCGTGACCCCTGGACACTGAGCACATTTGCAAGTGCATCCTCTTCCTGGACTCCCACGAAGTTGTGCTTTAGGCTTCGAGTAGCCCCTGCCTCCAGCACCGTCTGCACCGAAGATCACTGGCCTCCACTCCACGAGTGTCCTGTGAGCCAGCTCCACGTGCACCGTCTCGAGGCTCCTTCGCGGTTGCTAGTCTGTTGGCTAGTAGCCCTCCACGAAGGCCAATCCTTTTCTTCTTGGGCTCCCTGGTTGCTCCAGGCTTGCCCTCACTTACCCTTGCTGGGTGAGTTCCTCAGACCTTGCTGGTCTGCACCGTTGCTAATCTTCACCTTCACCGAGACTTGCCGTTGCCAAGGCTTGTTGGGTCCAATCCGGTCGCCGACGCCTCAGCACTCGACAGACATTGTGTACCAGCCCGAATCCTGCTCCTGGTTGCCGACAACGCCTCCTGGACCTCGTGGCTGAAGAGTCAAGACGACCATCCACCTACCTGAAGCATCCGACATCGGTGGGCATCTGTCCATCGCCTTCCTGGTCACTGGCTAGTGACCCAGACTCTGTCCCCTCTGCTTTCAGGTTCTTCAGATCTCCGATCCACTCTTGGATCCACCCGGACACTTTCCACTTGGTCGCCAGCAGCACTTTGCAGCAGATCGCCATTCAAATCGACGACGAAACCCGACCCCGAAAGACACCTATGCACCCGGCTTCCCTGGGTGAGGTAACACGAGTACTCCGGTGCTCCCGTGGGTAGAGACTCTAGAAAGACCTAGTTCTCAAAGGGTTTGCTCCAAGTCCTTCTTTAAGTGTCCCTTTTCTTTAAATTTCCTAATCGCGACTTTCCCCATAGAAGTTAACGGCGATTCGCGGCTGTGTTCTCACACTGCACGCGTCCCCCGTGGGTCCCCTGTGTCACTACCTTGGGTGGTTCCTTGTGGTCCAAGCACTTCTACAGGCTCTAGGCCTAGTGTCTAGCTCAGTTGTGGTTCTTATACCACTTTTTTGGTATATGGTTTGGTACGCCCCTAGGGCCCAAACGTGTATTTGTGCTATTACTGTGTTTAAATAACGTATTACTTATGTACTTTGAACTCTAGCCTCATAAAGAGACTAGAGGGGTGTGTTTAGCAATAAATACATATATTTTGAATATATACCTGGTGTGGTGCTCTTTCATTTGGTCACTCAAGAGATTATAGACTGGTAAAACAAGCAGCTTTATATTCCTTCAAGACTTAGCCTGAAGGCTGCTCTCCATAGCTACCACTAGGATAGCTTTCAATAAAGGTTGTCTTTAAACCTAACTCCAATAAGGGTTGTTTGGACTGGTACAAGGTGCCCACTATAATTAGTGGACAGCATATACCAGGCCAACTTCTCACAACTGGAATCAAGCTATCCTGGCTGAAGAGGGGTGAAACCCCGAAACCGGTCCTAGGATGCTTGTTTCTAGTCCAGGGAGGACCTGGCCTGGCAGTTCGGGCTGGACTGTTCCCATTGGGCACAGGGTCAAGACTGATTTGCATATGGCTGGGTTCAAACTGGAATGGCATGGTGAGCATAAAACAATGGATTTAGGCCCAGATCTCTGTACTGGGGTGAACGTATGACATTGTTCTGCATTCTGTCCATCAATTGTTGTTTTTGCATTGTTATTAGCAAACCAAAGCACTTTCTCTATGAAAATATAGATATATATATTACCTATTGGTGGTTGCCAGTAGATAGTAATAGTTAGGACCAAAGTTTCCATAGGAAAAGCGTTTTTTATTTTGCCAATATCTTTGGAGCCGCTTGACAATTCTCCATGAACTTTCCACAAAACTTTCCCTTTTTGGTTCAGCTGCTGTGTTGAAAGTTTCGGGGTGATCTATCAAGCGGGGGCCAAGAAAAAAAGGGGGGTCCCAAAACGCTTTTTTCCGATGTTAAGTCTGTGGGAATGTTTCATTTTTTTAACACAACTACAACCCGAACTGCTGACTGGAATTACACCAAATTTGGCAGAAAGCTAGATGTTGGTCCAGAAAGCGTGCTTTTTGTGATTTGGTGCAAATCCATTCAGTAGTTTTTGAGATATCTATCTTTAACAAATATAGATATCCGGGGATGTGAGTCCTTGCAGTGAACTCACGAATCCAACTAAAATTTGATTGGCTGTCAACACTTTAACCAGGAAGTGTTGCCGGTCAACTTGGGACTCCGCTTGAAGCCGAGTCCCAGAAAAAAAAGTTTGAAAAAAAGGAAAGGGGGTGGGGTGGGAATACCCTGCCCCCCAGATTTGATGGGGGGGTCTCTGAGGGGCCCTACTGGTTTATTTTTTTATTTTGCGGTACTGAATACTATAAATGCGGGGGGCACTCAGCCCCCCGCTGCCCTGGGGACCGCCACTTCCCTGGGCACAACATTGAGAATTTTTTTAATTCAATTCAGGGGAGGCCCTAGGCCTCACTCGCAGCCCCGGGGATCGTCACCTCCGCGGGGCAGTAAGAATATGCCCGCTACCCTGGGGACCGCCACCTCCCTGTGGCACTGTTTGTATAAAAATGTAGGGGGGCTCGCTCTCCCCCCCACGCTGCCCAGGGGACCGCCACCTCCCCAGGGCACATACAGTAGATAATTAAAAAAACAATGAAGGGGAGGCCCTACGCCTCCCCCGCAGTCCCGGGGACTGCCACCTCCCTGAGGCTAAAATAAATCATAATGCGTGGGGGCTCCGCCCCCCTATGCAGCCCCAGAGACCGCCAACTCCAATAATAAAGGGGGTCTGTTGCAGACCCCCGGGGACCACCACCTTCCCGGGTCAAATTGGAACTCCAGGAGCCCTAGATGGCCCTGGGGACAGCCACCCCTAAGGGCTGGCTCCATTGATGTCCTGGAGTGCCCACCCCGAGACATTGCAGTTTGCTATGGCATGGCGGGAGCACCGCTCCCGACATGCCATAGCAAACAACTGCTCTGCTTTAAACAAGCGAGAGCAGATATTGCTCTTGCTTGTTGAAAGCAGAGAATGTCTGTTTCCCTGCTTGCTGTGAAGCAAGCAGGGAAACAGACATTCCTTTGGGACCCAGGGAGCTGCATGTCAGCAGCTCCCTGGATCCCAAAGCAATGCCAGCTCCTGCAGGAGGCAGTGAGCCAACAGGGACTGCGGGCACCTTCAGGCACCCTGCGGTCCCATTGGTAAGTGGGTGCCCTGGGGGATGGCCAGGGAGGGGGGCTGTGCAGCCCCCTTCCTCATCTGTAAAAGGCCGGGCCGGGATTAAAAATAAAAAAAAAGGTAATGGGCAGGCCCAAGGGATGGGGTCCCCGGGGCTGAAATTGACCTAGGAGGGCTCCCTTTAGGAAAAAGAAAATAAATAAATAAATAAAGGCCATGCCCCGGGAGATGGGGTCCCTGGGGTCGAAATCGGGCTGGGCTGGGAGCCATGCGGCCCCCTTCTCTCTTTTTTTAATATTAAAATAAAAAAAGGTGGAGGCCCCAAAGGGATGGGGTGCCTGGGGCTGAAAATGGCCCGGGAGGGTGGCCGCTCAGCCCCCCTCGTTCAAAATAAAAAATATTTAAAAAAGAAAAGGCCAGGCCCCAGGGGATAGGGTCACGGGGGCTGAAATTAGCATGGGGAGGATGGCCACGCTGCCTCCCACCTAATGAAAAAATGGCTGGCCCCCGTGGATAGGTTCTCCGGGGCTGAAAATGGCTCAGGGAAGGGGTGCCACGCAGCCCCCTTCCCTTAAAATTAAAATAAAAAAACTCCAGCAAGTCGCCAGAGGCCACGCACCCATCACCACCACTCTGCAAATGTACCTCCTGGCGCAGTGGTGGTTGGGGATGAAGTCCCCTTAGATGCTGAGGGTCCTTGTGGTCCAGGAACCCTTTCTGTTACCTCCAGTATGTTCTAGACAGCAGGATTACTGAGAAGAGTTGGAGACCACGCCCCCTTTCTCCACCACTCTGCAAACGCGGCTCCTGGCACACTTCTGGTTGTGGAATGAATTCCACTTTACTCCTGAGGGCCTCAGGACTAAAGTGGACTAATTCCCCCAACCAGTAGTACGCCAGGAGGCGTGTTTGCAGAGTGGTGGAGAAAGTTGGCATGGCCTCTGACAACCTCTTAGCAATCCAGTTGTGTGGGTCTTACCAGAGGTGACAGGAGGGGTGGTTGGCCCCCAAGGACCCTTTGGAGCCAAGGGAACTTCATCTCACTACTAATAGTGCACCAGGAGGCGCGTTTGCAGAGTGGTGGAGAAAGGGTGCACGGCCTCTGACAACCTCTCAGCAATCCTGCTCTGTGGGACTTACTGGAGGTAACAGGAAGGGTAGTTTGCCCTGAAGAACGTCCTTGGGGTCTAACTACCCCTCCTGTTACCTCCAGTAAGTTCCACACAGTGGGATTGCTAAGAGGTCTTCGGCCTTTCTCCACCACTCCGCAAACACTTTACTCCTGAAGGACCTTGGGGGCCTAAAAGCCCTGGTGGTACATCCTGTAAGTCCTACACAGTGGGACTTCTGAGAGGTGGTCAGAGGCCCAGCCTCCTTTCTCCACCACTCTGCAAACGTGACTACTAGTTAAAAAATCATAGAAATTCATTGAAAAAACCAAAGGTTACAGGAACGTTATAGTTAGGAAATGGAATAAAAACGAATTTAGAAGTTTACAGAAAAAACCAAAGGTTACAGAGACGTTATAGTTGGGCTCAGGTGTCGCTCATACAAAACCAAAAAGCTAACTATAACTTGCGTCCCCGCAATGCTCTGCTCATGACCTCACATATTACATCACTCATGACATGGTCAGTGACATCACTCATGACATCGCTGTAATTTGTAAATGATTTTTGCTTTCGATGCAAATATTTTTGCAATACGTGTTGACAGAGAAAGCAAACACATCTATAATACAGCTTCCAAGTGGAACAATCAATTAGACATGAAGTAAATCAGCTTTCATTCATCAATAAAGAAAATAATTAATGAGAAAGAAAAAGTGAAACTACCTGTAGACTCAGGTAAGAGTATATATTTGCAGCTTCATATAAAAGTGTTAAGTGCTCAGGTGATCACAAAGTGAGTGATAGAAAAGCACTGCAAAAGACTCCATGATGCAGTAGGCAATGGAACAAATGTGAATTCCATAGCTTGTACAAATATTTGGGCCTTAAAACTCAGATACACAAACAGTTCATTAAAGTTTAGTTCCAATTGCCATAGTGTTTTCAACGTTTCGACCCATGATCATTTAAGAGTCATCATCAGGACAATGCAATTTTATGTGAAGCAATTACACATTCTTGATAATAGAAGCATTTAATGCAATTGGTATATAGGAAAATGTGATTGGACTGCCTTCAATAAAGCAAAGAAATGCTCCCAAAAAATATGGGTCAGAAACTTTATTCAGGCACGCTTATTGAGCTGCAAGGAGTAAGGAACTGACCTCATCATTCACACCACAGGCAACTGATTAGCATGGACACATCTATACAAATCTGTTGAAATCATTTGTGGACATAAAGTTTATTGAAGAATTGTTCAGAAGTGGAATGGTATATGTGCTGGGTGAGAAACAAGAAGGTGTGGCTGAGCAACTTAAACATAAAATTGTTGCGGCTCTGTGTTTACCTCCAAGTCTGTTAGGACAATGTGTGGGTACTGCAGAATTTAGTGACAATGTAGTAGTGCTATGTTGTCTCAGACTGTTGAAAAGGTATATGGCTACATGTGGCTTAAGAACATTAAACATGGGGTAGTAACAATATCCTATAATAGAGCAAGGCGCACTGAAATTTCAGATGGCAGTGGAGATTTCTTTTCTTACCATTGTTGTTTGGTACTGATTTCAGTTTAATAATGGACCATACACCATATATTAAGAAGTTGTATGGGGTACTGGATGGTTACTAACATGGGCTGGGCAGGAAGAATGTATTGCATCTTTCTCCAATCTGGCAATCACTCTAAACTCGTTTTTTTCTTTTCTCACAGGGTACTCTCATCATAGCTAATCTTTCCTCCTCTCTGTATGATCCCGACCACTGGGAGACACCCCGGAAGTTCAATCCTGGCCATTTCCTGGATAAGGAAGGAAACTTTTTTCAAAAGGATGCCTTCTTACCGTTCTCTGCAGGTATGCCTTATTAGGGTTTAGCACAGTTGGTAGGTTAAGATTAAATAATGTCATGCTCTTTCTCCTTGACCATCCTGTGGTCTTGCTTAAACTACAGCTTCTCCAGAATTAATGGCAGAAGCGTGTGATACAAGTGACATCATAGGACATCCTATTAATGAATATTACATATATAAATTTCCAGACGAAGTAAAATAAAAGTAAGAATGGCTATTGAACTTGGCAGTGATTGTATTGATAGACAGGTTTACAATATGTGCTTTACCCAGCCTTAGGAGGTGGTATGCATGGGTTGTGCTGACCTGTGAAAGGGCAGGTTTGTTTCCTGCTATAGGTTGTGAGGTGCATGTGGGGCATTTGAACATGCTAATTATGTCCAGTTGCACCTTTATAATTTACGATCACAACTCCCTTAATACCTTTATCACCCTATGTTTTATTTGCTCAGAAACATGAACACAATATTCAGAATGCAACCCTTTAACATCTAGCTGTATGTATCTATGTATGTATTCTCCTCAGCTAGATACCTGTAATATATGAGCATCTAGAAACATACAGGCATACCACATGCAGATCTCTCCCTGGCATGTCATACAGAGGTATGATCACCCAAAAAAACACTTTTATTCCCACTCCCCCTTACCTGTCAAGTAAATAAAACATAATAAATAAGCCCACTCCTGCACCGTTGAGCAGCCCTTGAGGACGAGGTGGCATCCCATTTTAAAAAGTAAACTCACTCACCTTACCGAAGAATTGAGAGTTATATAGACATCCCAGGCCATGCCTATCGAATGTGGGGGATAACTCATGCCACTCACTCCACCCTGCCAGATGACAGGGATCATACACGTTTTATACCAGGGCAGCTATTAGATATGCTGCTCCTATTGCCCAAGGGCATGTGGAAATTGGATATGACTAACATCCCTCACATGTGCAATAGTGGGGGTGCTTTTTAGACAGCCCATATATTTCTAAAGAGCACGGAGTATTTTAATTATTCCCCACCTTGGTCGAAGGCAGGGCTTGTCTCTTGGAGATTTTACCACCTCGCCCTGTACAAGGAAATAGGATTTGCAAAACAAATAAGAGGGCTAGATAAAATGTGCACAGTACTCTCTGCATTTACAAAGTTGACACTGGGCAGCTGCTCATGTACTCTGGGACTCCAAAACCTGTGTGGTCCATAGAGGGTTGGGTTAGCTCCCTGTTTTCAAATGTAACTATTAGATTGGCTTGATTTAGTTTTCTTTGGTCTTCTATGTTGCCTGTGGTCAATTGCTTGCATTGAACAGCTACAAAGAGTCCATATAAGTGTATTTCTTTTTAGAATGATTTTTTGTGCGATTGGTTGGAACATGAGAATGTGATCTAGCTGTTCTTTGTAGATGTCCAGAAGACAGCAAACTGATTTATTTGTGCTTGACAAACAAAAGGTTCCACAGATTTCAGAAATCCAGCAGAAGATAATTTTCAGGAGCCTGGCAAGGAGACAGGAAGAGAAAACCAGTGACAAAGAACTGCCCACACAACCACCTCAAATACAAGCATGCATTTTTTTCTTTAATAAGTGAAACACAGGACCTTGAACATGTGTTTGTTTTCAAAAGCTAAAAACAATTATACACAATTATACACAAAATTCATTAGATGCAATTACGGCAAAATACTGTGGTTTGTGTCATGATAAAGATGTTAAAAAGATTGTTAAAAAGAATTTTGAAATGTAAGAAGATATTATAAACTTGGCATACAGAGAGGGAACAATTCATTAGAAAATATGAAATTACAACCACAACAGTTTAGTGGACTTTGACAATATCCTAATCTACTCCCAAAGACAATTAGGCAAATATTTATTGTGCTCCTATAATGTAATCCGCCACTGGTTCAATGAATGAATGACTACTCTTACGCTTCAGAAAATTAAACTAGGAGGTTTAATTCGTTCACTGGTGTAGATGCCACCATTTACTAGTAACCAGCAACTGAAGGCACTTAGCGCCAGATCTATCAAGGCTATCTGCATTCACAAATGGCCTGATTCGCAGTATGGTAAGGAAAATTGGCTGCATTTCAAAAGAAAACAAATTGCTATATTTGAAAGCAATCGCAGACTTGGTGGTCTGCTGAACCCAGCAAGCCACCATCCCTGTGATGGCTGCGATACTTAATGGGTCGCAAATTGTGACCTACTTCATTAATATTTCTGAGGTAGGTAGAGTTCCGACCTACTAGGAATTGCTATTTGGAAATAAAAAGGTTCATACATTAGGACTACCAATTTCCTAAATGCAAGCCAGAAATAATCGCAAATGGGAATCAATATTCCTAATGTTGGTACATCTGGTCCATAGTCCTTTGTTCTGTGTAAATATGCTACTACTGAACATTCCTACAACTATATGTCTGTACAATGCAGTACATGACTGAAACAGCCAAACAAGGTCTGGTTGGCCTCAGGATCTATTGATGCTGGTCTAGAGTGGAGCAATTAGGTGACAACGTGGCACATTCATTGGTGGACAGTAGGGTGACAAACTACTGCTGTAGCCTTGTTCTCTCCTTCCTAGCTAGCCACTCCAGGAAACAGGCCTAATTTCATCTGGCTTTGAATTTTTTTAGATCATTAGTCTAATTGACTTAAGGAGACAGAAGTTGGCAGGTGGGTGTAGTAAGAAACATTAATTTATTGTTTGTTGTGTTTTACAAAGTACAGAAATAATAGTAGAAAATTCTGAAGTGCTCATTTGAGAAGTTTGGGGAAAATAATGCTGTCTAATTAATCCCAGTAAAGCATTAAGTATCCTAAATGGAATTAAAATATGGAAAATCGACTATGCTGCCCGAACATGCTCTCCATATTTATATTTAAAGATGCCTGTAACACAGGTGATATCGGGTGCAAAATATATAGGGAACAGGAAGTAGAGAATGAAAAATTCTATCCCGGTTGAAGAGGTTGGATACACTAGCACTGGTCAAGCAGTGCAGCTGTCACAGTGCTCTGAAGGCCATCTCTTGTACTGGGGGCTAGGATCCCTTACCAGGGATATGCATGTTTGAAATTCTGGAGCTCGGTCTTGACAGGCTTACAAACTTGTATGTTGATGGCCTCCAAGACCAAAGGTTGTGTACTAGAGGCAGATGGAAAGTGGAAAAGGTCACCTGGGTCTGGTTTAGAGTTTAGTGGACATCGAACACTGCCACAAACGTGGTGGAGTACCATGTCTGCCAAACTGATGGTCCGCCCCCTCTAGTCAGAATCGGGCAGGCCATCATACTTCCATCAGTGATGTACCCACTGACTCTGCCAGTGGAAAACGTGCATTGACAGCCTGACAGACATGGGCCATAGGTGTAAGTACATGAAATAAGGCAGACAATCTAATGTACTTTTTTACCCCATCAGGACTGCCAGAAAAAGCCCATAGGTCAAGAAAAAAAAAATAATAACCTCCAAAAAGTGGGAGAAAACTACAAGCATGGCTGGCCTTTTTCATCTTTTTTTTATAAAAACAAATGTCTGCTTTGAGATTTTATTTTTGGAAAAAAAATGTTTGCTGAGTGTCCAGGTGAAACATGGCTGACGCGTAGCAAACTTCGAATGCCTTCAAAAGAGCCACCATTGCAGTGCCTCCTCTGAAGACATTGAGAGCTCTGCCAGGTAGGGGGAGATCTCCAAATATGGTGGAGAGGTAGTCTGCGAGGGCAATGGAGGTTATCACCACTGATGCCCTCCAAACCCTGAATAATGGAGCTTGTCTCCTTTAGTAGGTACAAGTCAAGTAGGTAGAGACTGGAATGCAGGCCTATGCTGCTCCCTAGCTGAATGGTGGTCACCATATACACAAACAAGAAATACCCATATATCAATAACAAATATATTGCTGTTAAAATATCTAAAATTCCATAATATTGTTCAAAAAAAGAAAGTACAACCAAATATTGTTACAATATTAAATATACTCAAAAGGACAACATTGAAAAAACACATTGACTACAATAACATCATTAAATTAAATACAAAAATAAACCATTTAATTTTTTACTAATAATTACCGGAAAAAATAGAAATTTTAACCAAATACGAATAAAACATTTTAAAATATTCTAATAATCAACTAAATTGTTAAATTAACATAAATACATAAAACATTACCTAAAACATATATTAATTTATATACACTTAAAATAAATAACCTTAGTACACATAAATATATGGTACAGTTGAACATAAACCTTGATTGGAGTCCATCAAATAGAGAACAAACTTTCAAAAGAATTCAAATTAAACACAAAGTAACCAATAGAACTCTTAAGCTAATTAAATAAACACTATAGAAAGGAGCAGAAAAATCATCAAAACATAGCAAAAAACACTACCCTGAGAACAAATCGACACTCTGACGAATTCTACATTGAAATAATTCCAGGAGCTACCCTGCAGAAAACAGACCCTCTACATCTAAAAGTAAGTAACCAAACTATTTCGCTAATGCTTAACTTAACATAAGCCACTAAAATAAATTGTTTCATTATATCTCCAAACTTAGGTACTATTACAAGTTTACAAACAAGAACACCATCCTTTTCTCCAAAACCAGCAACTTTCAAGACAACAAAATTGAGAAACAGACTGAAATTGTAAGTAAGGGCCCGATTACCAGTTTGCCTGTCTTACCGCCAGACAGCCACGGTGGCAGTCTTAAGAATACCACTGGGTCGGCAGTCTTCCACCAACCACATTACGTTGTTCCCACTGGGATTGTGGTCACTTGGCGGCGGTATCCAGATGGAGTGATGTTTTGTTGCTTTGAAAATAGGTGAGTACAACATGTGTATATCTGAAACACAATATATGGTGTGTATGTGTTGCAATGTATATGTAGGCCATGTGTACTGAATGTTTTGTTGCATATTAAATATAAGGAACTGTTACCATGCACTATATAGATGAAGAGATGATAAAGACTACCTTTGAATGTGGCGACAACGGGGTTGCAGAGCGCTGTGAACTGGTGGCAACAGCACAGGAGGGACCTGGACAATGGTGTGCAACACAGATTCCGAAGTTGGACTCCCAAAAATTAGTTTTCACCTCTTTTCCAGCCCTTCTGCTGACTTTCGCATGGCGGTGTCCCCGCAAGAACCGCTCGACAGAAAGACTGATCCTAATCTGGATAGCAGTAAGCTTGTCAGGACTATCTCCAATAACCTGCCTCTGGCTTTACTGCTGTCAATGCGGTAGCAGGAGTCTCGACGGTGGTGGAAGTCCATCGGCTGTCTTGTAGCTGAGTTCCTGCCAGTATCGTAATTGGGCAACCGGACTGCCAAAGCAGCGGGTGGGAAGACTGCCCAAAAAGCATTGAGGGTGCCCTTTGGTTCCAACCGCGCAATCACATCCTAAATCTAATTAAATGTATAATACATCAAAACACCTCAACGTTAAAAACAAATGAACAAACACCCCTGAAAATAAGGTAACCATTGTTTTAAATGTAAAAGTAGAACAAACCATCTCTATTCAACAGAAACAAAGCGCCACCTGACCCAAATCTCATCTAGACAGGGCAAGTAGAAACAAAACAAGTTAAAAGGACAGCAGACATGTAAGTATCAACTATAAAAACAGTGGAAATGCCTTTAAACTGTTAATTCTAAATTGCATAATAATTTTAGACTTAAATAAATATATACTTCTATGATTTCCTGATTCAATGTCAGAAATAGCCACTTACATCAACTCTCAGAAAGGTGAAAAATTATTACCGTACATCAGATTCACAAACAGCGAGGAGAGCAAAAGCACTGAAAATATACACTTATAGTGTACTAAATACTAATATTTGTTATGGGAGGGCTACAACTAGAAATTATATGTAATTTAATGTAAGGGAGTACAGCCACCTCCCCAAATATACCAGAGATAGAAGTAAGAAATGTTTTTTAAGACCTGAGAGCTCCCAGGAACCCACAGTAAGAATCTTAAAAGATATACTCTCTTCAGTTCTTGATCACACCACAGGGGAAATGCCATGAGTCTCCAATTTTAAAATAGCAATAGCACGAACTATAAAAATTCACATGAGAATCTCCTGCTGCCCCAAGAAGATATCAAGATATAGACATTCCTGGAAATCTAACTACTGCACATACTGAAGAACCCTTCCTCCTGTATGATAGTAAAAATAATGATAGGTGAATAATAATATATACAATAGAAAGTAACCTCCTCAGACTAAGCCAAATCCAAATATGGATGATGAGTGGCACTTTTAAATTGTGCCTTCCCCATTCACACAGATATACATGATTAATATCATAACAATAAAATGCCCCTAATTTACGCCCTGCTTACCAACAAGCAAAGCCATATATACTATGAAATATTAAGCCAAATTAAAATAAAGACTAACAATTGCTATCCCCAAGAAATCATATTAGACTTCAAGCAAGCAATGATACAAACAGTTTTAAAAATCTGCCCACACACAGCCATACAAAGTTGCTTTTACTATTAAGTCAAAGCATTTGAAGACTCCAAAAATCTGTACTTAGGGCCTTATTAAGAGTACAACGGTCCTCAGGACTGCCACTCGAGGTGGCAATCCAACCACTGCCACCACTGCAGGTCCGCCGGCAGTATTCTGAGTGTGGTGGTTGGACCGCCATGAGACTGCCCGCTCCGCCGGGATCAAGGATCCTACTTCACGGGGGGGGTCTGAAACTGACCTCAATATTCTTGTGGTGCCAATGCTAGCTCCGCCGAGCATATTACGATTTGGCTTTCCACTGCCCGTTTCATGGTGGTGAGCCCGCCATGAAAAGGGTGGTGGAGAGGCAACTAAGGGGGACCTAACAGACCCTTCTGAGCCAAGTGATGCATGTGGGGGGGGGCACATGTTATACCCCCCTGGAATTGCACCCCCATTCCTGCACACACCATGGAGGAACATGCTGCAGGTGCTGTCACAGCAGCATTTTTCTGTTAAGGCTCTCATATGAGCCTTACACTGCCGCCGCCGTGAGATCACCGCAGCACCGCCCACCCACCCTGGATTACATTCAGAATCGGGTGGGCAGGTGCATTACGGGGTTGGCGGGCTTCCTGTTGGAGCAGCGGTGTCGGGCCAACAGGAAGACCGACAAACTCGTAATAAGGCCCTAAGAGTTGAACATGCAACAAACAGTCTATCTGCTTGCAAATTTAGAAACAAATTGTCCTAGCATATATACCATTCACTGAAGTAACTAACCACTACAAACTCTGTACTGAATCTCACTACTACAAAACTCATGAGCAAAAACTAAGTCCTCTAGTGGACTATTTTGAAGACTTAGGTTGGCAGACTGCACCATTCTGGCCACAGGCACCAATCCAAGTTTCAAATACCTTGGTGAAATGTGTAAGGCAGCATCATGGCCTAAGAAGCCAAAACAAACAATGCAATATAAGGATGGCACAGCGCCTTCCAAACCACAATAAGCCAAAGACATCTTTCTCTATACCAATTCCTAGAAATCCTAAAAGAAGAACAAAGCTACCAAGAACTAATAACAGAGCAATGTTTAACAAACATTAAACCTACAATATCCAAACAGACCAAAGAAATATATAAAATGCTACAGTGCAAAGTTAAACTTTTTATAAATAACAAAGGGCTCTGCTACCTAGAAAATAAAAAATATATATTTAAATTAATATTATTATTCATTGTACAACAACATTCATAATTAAGCAATACACAATATAACTGAGAAATGATAATAATTTACAATAAAATACATTGACAAAATAAAACACAGTAGCTCATTTTTTCTATTTGCAAAGCAGCAAATATAACATAAAACTACATACAATACACATTTTTTCTTAAATGACTGTATTATACAAAACAACAACCAGAGGCAGATCCAGAGACTTACAGGTCTGGATCTGTGTCCCTAATAGTTATTTAATCCACCCAAAACAATTCTACAAAAATAGAGAAAAAGTAACCCAGAAATGAAATAGTCAAACATCAAACCACAAAATTAATCCAGAATCCTAAGAACCCATAAGAAAGCCTTAAAATGTGAATGAAAACTGCACCTAGAAAACAGAAAAATAAAATGAAATTAAAAAGCGATCTTTTTTGGAATATAACCAAAATATTTTCCTTTAAAAAACTAATCCTTAAAAAAGAATAGGCTCCCACTTCCAATCAAAAAAACCTGCAAAAAATGCAGCATACCCATCCTCACATAACAGATACGCAAAAACATAACAAACAATACAAAATAGCTTTACAAGCTATACTTACATTATAAAAATTGATAACTAAAGCAAGTACACTACACATACTACACTATGGCCCACTTCACTTAACTACGTAACTACAAAACACAATTATGACAAAACTACACTACTACAAAAAACAATACACTATTCCACACTAACTACCACTACCCAAATGCTTCCTACACACAAAACCTGAAATATTACCTTACAAGTAACCACACGGACAGGAACCGAAATCGCCTAATAATTATGGGGCCCATTACGATGCCGGACGGAAAAGCCCTCCGACCGCCATGTGTCGGAAAAAATCCCCCCACATGGGCCGCGGCATTTCCGTCAGTCAAATTACGATGCAACGTACGCAAAATCAGACCACGGCGGACGGATGTCACAAAACACCGTCCACCATGGTCGGAAAAGCTGCAAATCCGACCGCGGCGGATGGGGAAAGCTGTACAACAGCCCGAAAAGACCGCTCCTGCCGCGGCATGACTGCACGACCAATTACGATGAGAACGCGGAGCTGGCGGACCAAGCACTGCGTCCAACCGCCGCGCACGCACATAGGCCAAATGAATGGCGGATGGAACCAACCCCACAACACCACCGAAGTGTGCCTGTACCCCCTGCAGCCCTCAATCACAACACACACGCCACAATGACACACCCCAACCTGCTCCTGGTAGGGAAAGCCATGCGCAGCATGGAAGAGACACCTGGAGGCATCACCCATGTGGACACACCCACATACCACAGATGGAAACCAACACCTACCTGGGCCAGCAGCCCTTGCACACCACAAGCCAAGACAGAGCGACAGGACACCATTGACTCACACTGCACAACAACACACCCACCTATCTCCACACAACATCACTCACACCCACACACCTCACACACTACACATATCTCCACCATTACCTTGCACCCTGCACCTCTCATTCATTTGTACAATGCCCCCCAAGAACATGCCCAACATCACCGACTCAGGGGTGAACGTGATGCCAGACGAGACAATCAGGGCAGAACCATATTTGTCTGGGTACCTGGTCCAACACACACCACTTGTGCGCAAGATTCAGATGTGGGCAAGGATCCACAGCAAAGTCAATGCCGCAGGGACCACCCTACGCACTGTGCGTGATATCAGGAAGCAGTGGTGCGACCCCAAGGGCCAGGACAAGCATCCGGCCCAGAGGAACAACACGGAGGCCCAGAGTACTGGTGGCGTCCCTCCCATTCCACCACCAACCTTCACCGAATGGGAGGAGAAGGTGCCTGCCAAAATGCATCCACAGAGTTTCACAGGAACCGGAGGGGACTGGAGGCTGGTAAGTACCAACAAAATGATCACATCACACTACAATACACCGTTGTGCACAACAAGTGAGCCCCAATCGCCCGTTCACATTAAACTCATGTGGAATGCACGCTTACAACATGAATGGATCACAAGGACAGCATCTCCTTAATCAGCTCAACCTCACAGGTAGGCGGCAGCTCATGCACCCTGGCCTCCCTCCCGAACAGCATGGCTCACCCTCCCCACCCCACAGTCATGTGGCAGCTAACGCCGTCGACCGAGCCTACCAACAGGTAGTTAGCCATCTCACTGGGGAGGGGGATGTCGAGCCCTGACCGCAACACCACAACTCCCACATGGCTCTCTGTGTCCCCTCACAAACAGCATGGACCCAAATGACCCCCAAAAGGATGTTGCTGCTCATGAGTCTCCAAAGGAGTGATTTCCCGAGACAAAATGAATCCACAAAGGACTTCACTTCCCCACAACGCACACCTGGCATGATGGCGAGCGTCCCATGGACGAGCCCAGCCCGGAAGGTGAAGCCTCGGATGCAGAGTCCCTGGTCGGTTCAGGTGATGCGGACCTACATGGCCCCTCCTGCGTGCACAGGCCAGGCATTCCTCATATGGTAACAGTTGCACAACGTGTCCTTTCTGTGCCAATGTTCTGCTAACTGCCCCATAAGTGATTGTGGATAGTCAATCGTGGCCTCACATTCCCACAGCGAAAGCATGCTTCAATGAGTGTGCAGACACAATGAGCCTCTGTGTAGACAAGTAGTCGCTCCCACACCAGCCCAAAGACCTTTGGATACCAGGTGTCTTGACCGTCTCGCGCGATTCAGTCAGTGCTGAAAACAGCTCTCCCACTATTTTTGCGGGAACTGACACACAGAGTATTGATAGCGTCTGATACTGAAGGCCGTTGCACACTTTTTATCAGACTTGTGGGCTCTGGCCTTGTCCCTCCCTTCCATGCTTTTCCGAAAGTACCACCGGGTGTCAGTCCCCCAATTAGTACACTGCATTTCGCGCTTTCTGACCATTACTTTGGCTGTACAGCTGAGCGCTGTGTCTGAGATTGCTCTCACCCCATGTCTGACCATCCAGTGGGCCAGGCCGAGTCCGGTCTGTTGCAACTGTACTGTGCCCACATGCAGCTTCTCTTTGGATGTGTCTCACTGGCTGTGCTGGGCATCAGCTACAGGCTAATGTTCCACTATGCCTACTACACCTGCGTGCAACCCGTCTTTTCCTGCAGAAGATGTCAGTTTCAGTGGCCCATGGATGTCTGCCTTTCAAACACATACCTTGCTGACCTGGATCATGAGCTGTGGGTGACTCCTTTGTTGGTCCACGTGCAAGACTGCTTTGGTGAGACACGTTTATGGGATGCCTTTCAATGTGTCAGGCAGGCTGACAGCTGCGCCTGTGCTTATGCGCAATGGCTCCTGTGCCATGCCTACATCGAACCTCTCCCAGGTTGCGATGGGATGCCCCGTGCAACCTCGTGGTGCGAGGAGCACATCTGTTCCTTCATACTGCTGGATTGGATGGCGGTCCTCTTCGCTGGAGATGAACTGGATCGTCTCTTGGAAATGATTGCCTTCAAAGCTGCCTGTGCCTTCTTGGATTCGTAACTACTTTACAGCAACAGGAACTGTTGGTGACAAAATCAATCATTGTCTCCTTTCTGCACACCACCCGACAAGATGTGGCATCCAGCTCTCTGACTATGGCCCTGTCTGCATTGGCTTGGACTGTGCTGTGCTCTGCGGTCTATTACACTTGGTACCACAGACCAGGGCAAGTGGATGCTGTCATCTGACTGTCGTGGACTTTGTCGTCTGGCATGAGCCCGGCTTCCATTATGCAGCTGTAGCGCACGAAGAAGACATGGCGTTGTTGTTTTGCAAGTACCTAGGGCTCAAGTCGGGGGTATATGCAGGTACACCGCGCCCCCCCTCTTTGGCCGGGTTTGACGCCGTGCCCCCTGCAAGGCTGTTGGTCCCCACAGGGATATGTTTAACTTGTCCCTGTGTACCGTCCACATACCGGTAAACGTTCTGCAGCACCTGCAAGTTGTCTGCAGTCCATTCCCAGCAGCAACGTGCATGCAGCGAGTGTGCCTGTTTTTCGTCTCCAGCCGGGCCTGAGTAAAGGGGCTATCCAGCATCCCTGTTTGCACATGCTGACTGGGGTCCGCCTTGAACCTTACATTTGAATGTAGATGCCACATAGGGGAACCTGTGCACACAGCTTACTATCTCTACACAGGTACTTAAGGGAGGCATGCTTTTGTCACTATTCTGTCCCTGTATATCAATGCTGACACTGTAAGACTGTCAGATGGATTAGTCTGTCCCAGTATGTGCACAAATCATGTTAGTCGCACGATTTTCCTTCTTTCATAGCGCTATGTCGGGGCGTTGTGAGGTCAAGTGCGTTTTGTCTTACTTGATCAGTCCCCCCACTTCATTGTTTAGGACTTGTGCCCTGCAAGTACCTTAGTACATGTCTGTCACATAGGAGGTGTCCGCAGAGCTTGTTCACTGCGCGGTCCAGGAGAACTGTCTGAACATTCTGTCCCTGGTCGCAGAAGCCTGTCCCTCGTCATTCAGTTCTGTTTAGGCAATGGCACCCCAAATCAACAAGGTCTCACAGCTGCTAGAGGACACGGATCCCCTTTCATTGACATGGGAATTCGAGGCAGATGGCCCACACTTGGAGGGTCATCCATCCAGTGATAAGTGCAACACAGTCAATACTGTGTAATCGCACCATGTATAGTCTGGGTAATGGGTTCTTCTGACAAAGGCCATAGACCAGGGACATCCCATACGACTCCTTCCTGCAAGGGGGGGGGGTATGCTCGTGATTCGACATCCAGAGGGGTGATTGATGCCACATCTTGCTTCATGTGAAATGGATATGTCACTGTGGTTACTGGTTCAGTACTCATGCATTTTCAACCTGTAGTGGCACGTATTTAGCATGCTTTGACACTCTAGTAAAGACTTCACATTTGGAAACGTTTCTTGTCTTCAAATTTTCTGCTTGTGTACATGCGCTTGGATGGCTCAGAGTGAGTATGGGAGCAAGTGAGGCAGTATGGCAATGGTGTCCTGTGCGTAGTGGTGCTTCTGGGTGCTCAGTCCCTGCATGCATGTGTTTTCAACTCCGGCGCATAGTCCGGTATGTGTACGAATTCTCATGGAAATTTGTCTGAGTCTGTGAGACGATAGCAAGGCACACAGACACAGTCATGCTCGCTCATTGTTGCAACACACTCAACGGGAGTAGTTGACGATGAGCTGTAGACGCTGGTCAAGGCCTTCTTCCTCACCACTGTCATCGTCACTGGGCATGTGTGGGATGGGTGCGGGAGTGATGGTGCTGTCCCGCCAGATGTAGCTGTCATGTGCCGACCCTGGTTACTCTGCATACACGTGTGAGATGATCTGCTACGCCTGTCATACCACTGGCACGTTGATGGAGTGGTAGTGTTTGCGGATCCTAGAGACGAGTTCACTTGCCTGTGGTGGTACGAGGCCAATGTGTGTGCCATCAATGGCTGCCATCAACATTTGGGATGCCTCCCAGACAGGGCCGGCTCCAGGAATCTTTATTTGTGTGGTTCAACGATGCATTCGAGTGGGCCACTGCGTGCCCGAGTTGTCACTTATGTCTCTCGCCAGGCCTGCTTCAGGGCCCCACTTTGTCTCTCCTCAGTTTCACAAAGGCCAGTGAGATGCATTCTTTCCTTCCAGATTTTCTTGATAGATGTTGTCACTCTCAAGAAGTGTGTTTTTTCCTTGAAAGGACCTCCTGATGGGAGGCGTAGGTTTCATGAGGTGGGAGTATCAGGCAAGTGACACTTCTCATGCTCTCACTCATGCCCTTCTCCTCGAATTACCTCTCTGCCACCCTCGTCCATTGCCCCTCATCTCTCCATGTCCGCTCGCTCATGTGCTTCTCATTTGTTGATTGGCCCTACTGATATGAGTGTGGGGTGTGACAGTGCTTTACATCATGCACACATTGTACAGTGACAATCAGTCATGCAGGTGTGTAAGTACATGAGTCAACAGGGAATGTCACGTGAGCCAATGAGGACTGCAAGGTGTGGTAATCACATGTCATCCATAGTGGTGGGCAGGATTTTTGAGGGCGTTTGGTCTGGAGAACACTGACTCAGGACATGTGTGGGGACATTTACAGGCAGTGGCAGCTAGGAACACTGCCCGCCACACCAGTACGTGTGTTGGGTGTGCTAGGGATTACACGTATGTCTGATTGGCAGACAATGGACACCTCTGATTGTCTGCCTACGCCACTGACCCTTCACAATTCGACCCCTGGCCAAGAGACGCCAGTCAGATGTCAAGGGATGTTCAGCGTGGTTCACAGGTTGGATGTTTCATTACACAACATTGGTACCGTGCGGGAGACCTTTGTCCTTTTCGACTCCTTCCCTCATTTAAGTCCATGCTGGCCACGAGGCATGGCTATGTATGTAATTTCACTCTCCTTTCCTTGGACATTCCCTGTGTGTGACGACTTGGCTCACGGGTCACACTCTCTCATCCCTTCACAGTGTTGTGACCTGCTGGTCACTGTTCTAGTTGTTCTGATGTGCCAGCCACTCCCAGAGGGCTGACTTACACCCCACCCCACAGCCACCAAGCACAGGCGTCACTGGACCTGTGACCCTGCCAGCAAACGGGGGCGGACGCACGTGCCCTGGGCCAGTTCTCCTATGCATGTACGGTGTCTGTGTGGTTACTCGATATGCATGGGGGCCTCATGCCCCACAACATTGCCAATGGGGTGCACCAGTCACTTTAGGCAAATGAGTTGTGATGTGTGATGTAATAGTCAGGGCGTCAGTGCAAATGCAGTATGTGTTCGCATGCGCTGTAGCTGGCATTCGCAGCGATGACACGCATTGTCCACACTTGAACGTTGCAGGGTTGCAGCCGCAGCTTCCGGGCTGCCAGGGTGTGGCACACACAATGCGGATGAGCCATCAGCCAATGGGTGCCTTCGGCGTACATGTTTAGATGTTGCGGTGTGCGCGCTCTGCAACTGTGGGGCTTGTCATTGGCTCCAATTGCCTTCTGGGGCACCGAGGGTAACTCATGGGGATTGGGTGGGCCTCGCACTTTGCATTTGGCAGGATGCCACATTCATCGCGGTGCCGCCATGCTTGCTGGGAGTTGTAGTTGTTCAGGGGTTGCATGCATGGAGATGTCTGATACGTACCTCTGCTGTTGGGCGCGGCGGCGTCTTGTCTGCCGGAGGTGCAGCCGGTAGTGCAGCGGGAAGGCCTATGGCTCAGGATCCATGGCGGGTCCGGGGGTTTGGTTGGATACAGTATCGGCTCTTCCTCTCCGATGTTGTATTTCCACCATCCGCAACGTGGTGGTTTGTACGCGGCCATGGGAAGGGCTGTCTGCAACATCGTGATTTGCTTGGCTGACGGAACGTGTTTCGGCACGTCGAACCTGCCCTGTTGTCTCCGTCCGCCACCCTTGCATGCGCAAAAAACGTGCGGAGCCTGATAGGCTGCGGCTGACGGAAAATTGCCTCTATGCGTCCATTGTGATTTGTTGGTCGCAATGACCGCACCTGGGGCGGAGGACATGACAGTTTTCTGCCACCAGCACGGATGGCCTTCCGTCCATCATCGTAATGGCCCCCTATGTTACTACACTAACAATGTAACTACCAATATAAAAGAAAGACTATGTTATAATAGAAATGAATGGAAAGATTAAAACAATTGATAAAAATAGACATGTGTATTCAAAAAGTATTGAAAAAAATCTAGAAATATTCAACAATGTTATAAAAATAGTACAATTATTTCTAAAATACATACAAATTAGTACTATAAACACATTATAATATACTAATACTACAAAATAACATTTATTATTCAAAATTATACAATATTACAAAAAACCTTTACTTTCATGTTTTCAATTACAAATATATGTGGAAAACAAATTATAAACTGTACCAAAGCACATGTAACAATGTGAACTATATATGCATGTGTGACATTACCAACTACATTCTAATATTTATTAACATTAAAAATTAAATATGTAAAATCTAATGTTAAACAAATGTAATGAAAGAATGTTTTTTACCTATTGTTTGCAGCGGTGGCTGGTGACATTTCAAAGTGGTGGGCTGTTAAATTTGGGGATGAGTTTAACATACCAAACAAGAGAAGCGAGCAAGCCCAACCAGCATAAGGGGTGTTTGGGGGATTTTCCTTTCAAGAAAATCTTTAAAAAAATAGTGGCAAATAGTGCATTTTGAAACAAATTTGCGAAAGCAAGAAGGTTTAAAACAGTAGTGAATATGAATATTTAAAAACATAAAAAGCTATTTTACTGCATTAAATATGTTCAATGGTCATTACTTAATGTAAGATCACCTAATAAATGTAATTTCAGAATGAGTTTGGGTAAAGAACCAATGGCAGTAAAACAATATTAAATCAAATACAAGAGAGTTTTACAGAGCGCATATTCCGAACTCACTTATTATGCTGTAATTTTGCTTCATGTATAATAAGAATCCATTCTTTGGAAAGGAAGGTGCACCAAGAAATTATTCAAGAGAACAAATTGAGTCCATTAGTCTTCTTTATTCAAAACATATTTTAAAACTGGTGCACCTTCCTTTTGAAAGAATCATTTCGTGACAGTGGCACTCAACGACGTCGAGTGCTGGAAGCAGATGCACAGAACACTCACTCTAAAAAGCAACTGGGATTGAAGTGCTTAACCTTGGTCAGCCGTTGTGTGCTTTTCTTTTATAATAAGAATCCAGACCACACATAAATTGCACAGGACAACTGTCAACGGGGAATTAATGTTTCTATCTGGGTGAATGTTTTTAACTTAGGGCCTCATTACGATGGCCAAAGGGCTGCCACCGACAGGCTGTCGGTGGCAGTCTTTCGGCCATCCTACCAGGGATTTCCGTCCACCATATAACAATGGCATTTTGACGGGTGGCGGTCAGAAACACCGACCACCACGGTCCTGACAGGCACTCTGTATCTGCCTGCCTATCGGACCTCCCTGGAATCCCAAAATTTCAGCGGTGCCATAGGTCTGGGGACGTGCCGCCACACCAGCGCCCCGGTGCCAGACCACCAAAGTTGACCGCCGCCCTCCAGATTATGAGTTTCCTCATTGTCTGGCGGGCGGTCAGCATTGTGGTCCCATAGTGGTGCCTATTGAAAAGGCACAACAATGGGAGCCCCTAAGGCCCTTCCTGCACAGCATGGACTGTGAAGTCCATGCTGTGCAGGAAAAGGGGTGCATTCAGACAGGGGGGGCATAACATGTGCCCCCTTGCATGCATCCCCATGCACCGGGGCAACAGGTACCCTGTAGGGCCCCCTTTGTTTCCCCACTGCCAGTCTTTTCATGATGGGCCCACTGCCATCAAAAGGCTGGTGTGGGGAAACTCATAATATGTTTGGCGGAGTCACAGGGGCACTGCCAAGAAAATTTCTTCCCCAGACCACTGCAAGACCACCAGTTATCGTGGTTCCCTGGCAGTTGCAGCGGTCCCCTGGAGGTCCGACTGCCATACTCGAAATATGGCAGTTGGACCGTTGATGCGGTGCTCCCTGACCGCCCTTGCACTTCCACCGCGAGTTTGGCAGTCCTCTGGACCGCCAAACTCATAATCAGGCCCTAAGAGTTTGGGAAGGGAGACTGTATAATTCTGAGTCCCACCGTACAGTAGTCAATTAAACATCGCAGACCAGTGCGTGAATTAAACATTGCAGACTAGTGCAGCACGTATCTATTGATATTAAGCCATGCTTCTGTTGTTCTGGTAAAAAAAAAAGAAACAATGCATCTGCTGCACATCATTGCTTTTGTGATAATCCCATTAACAGGTGGACTACAATTTCATTTGATTAATTTCCAAAAAACATGAATGACACCACTGTCAGAAGTTCTCTCCAAATGAGTCTTGTTTTCCTGTGTTACTGTGGTTGAAGGAAGGAGAATTATAGACATCACACTACCGCCCTCAAAATGTGATGGCAGCGGGAGTGTAGCTGTCTTATCAGACACTTTTATTGTTTCATGTATTATTCTTCATAATTCATAGCCTGGTAGCATCAAAATTTGTGGCTGGGCCTGAATAAACAAAGCAGGACTGGAGTGCCCCTTGGGCAAGGCCACCGATCCAACCCACCCATGTGATGTGAAACAGAATGACAAGCAGCAGGATACTACTTCTCTCTTTCACTCCCACATATGAAATGCTATTACTGGCACTGGTATCAAAGAAGAGCAGAGAACAAGGGACAAAATAATGGGCAATGACTGCATGACTTAAAAATAAAGCCCTAAAGTGATTGGTCATGTCCTGTTTGAACCTCCCAGCACCGTGCTGACTCGTGTGCATCTCTTAAGCCAATTCAGATGCTGCTCCCTTGCTGTTTACATTAGGCAGAACTAGGGTTTGCTGGAGCAGGTGAACCCAGCATCCCTTAAGAGACCGGGATGCTATGGATGTGATCCTCTGGCTCAATAACATTACACGAGTAGGCGATGCTTCAAGTGCGCATGTTGGGCTGGTCACAGAAAGGCACCAGTCCAGCTCGACATGTGCACTTCCCTTCAATACTGCTTTCGTGGAGTCCCTGTTGTAAATTAAGCCCCGCTCGCACACTAATGCAGAAAGGCACCCGGTCCGTGACTGAAAGAAAACAGCACCGCAGCGGAAAAAATATCCCATTAATTGTAACATTTCCTTTAAAAATACAGAGTGGAAAGCCCTTATCCCACTAAGGAGTAGCTAGACATGATTGTTTGTAAATAAAGGGATATATAAAAAATATAAACAAAATATGTTGGTGTATTTAGTAATTTAAAAATGTAAAATATGTTAAACTATACAAGAGTACTATTAAAATCTCAAAACACACAAACATTTTAAACCAACAACACTACAAAACATTATGGGGACTTTGTACCACTTTTTTGGGCAACAGACATTTCACCACCTGCACTGCAGTGCTTAAGTACACAGTGCTGCAATTGGAGGTGGCAAAATGACTGTGGTGAGGATGGGTAGTGGAGAAGGGGCACGAAGTGGCACTACCCCATAAAAAAATAACCGTCATCCAGTGTCAAACACCAGCATCAAGAGGGTGTCAGTGTTTGCCCCGGCGGTCAAATGTCCAAAAATCCCACAAAAAATACATTATCTCAATAACACCTACTTAGATATCTTATTCCTCCTTACAATTATCAATTATATTACATATCAAATTTTCAAATATAGCACAGCCACTAAAACCAAAATCTTTTTTGGAACACATTGTAGTGTAGCTCCTATTTCCCTAATAGGCTCTGCGCATTGGAATAATATATCCTATAGGTTTGACATAGGACTAAGGTCGGTATGTCCCTATCGAGTATATTAAACTTAATTACTTGTGCCAGCTAGCTCAGAGGCCACTAGAAACTTCTTGACGACAAGAAGGGAGTAGTTTCTGGCAGCCGCAAAACATGGCCACTTTGTTTCTCTTTAGAATCAGAACGTGTCCCAGAGTCGTAGAAACAATAGATAACTATTTCACTCAGCTCAGTCGTGCATGCTTAGTTTTCCTCAAAGTTACACAGAAAGAATAGACGGGCATTTCAATAAAAGATTTATTGAACAGTCTTGTTTCTGGTGTAAGTAAAATGTGCTGTTACGATCTCAAGACAGTATGCAAGATAAATAATGTACAAGGTGAGCAGTAGAAATAAATAATACTGCGTTAGCATTATCTTTTTAGCATATATGCATTTATACAAAATGACACAGACTAAAAATGTGAGTACTCATACGATGCGTTCCTAACCTAGTTCTACCACAATGTACCTAACCTGTCCTAGGTGTAGGGAGAGGTATGAAGTAGGTGAAGTATTCCTTACTATAGTATACTAAGAGTATGTTAAGCCTAGAATGCCTAGTATGCCAAGAGTCCCTCTAGGTTGTAGTCAGCTCCATACCTGAAGAATGAGAGAGGTAGGAATCTCTTTCCAGACTCGAACTCCAACACCCCGCAAGGGAAGTCAGATCACTGGAAGCTGGACTCTCTGCGTGCAGGAATGACAGCGTCTTCTCAGTGCGTCCGGCCGGGAAACGGGCTCCTCTGAAGTCGAGGTCTCCTCTAGTTTACAGGGGCTAGGGTAGGTATATTTATACCTTAGAATTACCTAAGAATGTTAGCATTGACGTGAGTCGGACAGCGGAAGACGTCATGAATGAACCCCTAAGGAATAATGGTTCATGCATAATATATGAGTCCTTGAAGAAATCAATAGTCCTGGGCTAGGGAAAGTCCCGCAGCCTAAGGGTCTGTTTTTTCATGAACTCGTTGTGACGTTAGGGTGGACGGATGTCGGAGACCATGCCTGTATTTGGAGTGCACGGTTTATGCCTAAATAAGGACTGGGATTTCATGCCTATGTAAGGGCAGGGCGAATTGTGCCTATATAAGGACATGATGCTAGAAAGCCCGGTTATGGACACCCTAAGAAGAATACAACACCCACTCCTCTTTCGTGTGTACGATGATACTAAAAATGCTAAACATCTACAAATGCTAAACATTAAAATGCAGTACTGCATATTAAAAAATATTTTCTAAAAGCATTAAAAAACATATTTAAAAATGCAAAAGTTCCTGTACATATTAAGCAATGCTTATTCATTTCAGGCATAAAGTATTAAATAAAATGCAATTGGAATGAAAATAAGCAGTAATAATTACATATGACAAGAATGATCGGTAAGTTTGTTCAAGCATCAAAGTCATTTCATGTCACGGAAATTAATCAACTGATCTAGACACACAAGATGACTAAGTGCCCATGGAAGTACCACAAAGTCTGTATTATAAGGCTAGTTCTACTTTAAGCAGATCGAAGTGCCATTTTCGTTCGAAAAATGGGACAAAAGTTCAAATTTGGTAGAGTTCCAAGTTTTTGAAAAATGAAGGCCAAATTGTTACTGCATCTCTGGAACACTGTATGCTGAATCAGAGTCAGTTTGCGGTTCTGGTGTAAACATGAGATCATCTATTTCTATAGACAAAACATCATCCACAGTAGTTGGTGTTAGTTGGAACACCTCGTGAAGAAGATTAACTGCACAGAGATGTGAAGCATCGCTCCCAGCATTGGTCGCCGCAGCAATGTTTGCGTCCGTTGTTACCTGTGTGCCTGTAGATCTTTCTCGTACCTCAGCAGCAGCCAGAAGCGTCTGTGAGATCTCAATAAATGCTGACATCAGGATTGGTAGCCGCTGGGGACAACACAGAGCATGGGCCGTTATCGGGACCAGCAAAGTATCGACATCCGTTGGCGTGGCTGATGGATATGTTAGACAGGTGTCCAACACGCATTCTTCACCGCATAGCAGGCATCGTAGAACAGGTAAGATGCAATCTTGCCAGATTGGTCGGAATGACAGGAACCAAGTTGTATTGAGGTCCCGTAGACGAGTCATGCCCAATAGCTGTACTATTCGCTCACGGCACTTTCGTTCAAGGAGAGCTTTCTCCATTTCGCTTGGAGTGATGTCTGCGAATAGACTGGCCATAGCGCAATAGCAGGAAGAGAAATAGAATTCCGGCAACAAGTGCTAGAATTAATGGTATGCCACCAAACACCGAATGTGCAAAGTTCGTGATGATTCCGAGTATTGCCTGGAAAGGTGCTAACAGACCGGTGCAAATGCTCTTAAATACATGTACAATTCCCATTGTATCAGACATGTTAAAGATACGTGACATCATTTCTACGAAATGTATAGGGCAGTTTGTACGTATTAAAGTCTGTATCTCAGCCGAAGTCCTTGCTACTTGTAGATCATAGGTTTCTTTGACCGAGGTCAAAGGCACTGTTTGCTGTAAAAGCATAGCTTTCATTCTGCTCAAAGTATCAAATCTTATAAAAGAGACGTTCGGCGAAGGCCATAGAGGCGACTCCCTGACTGTGTCTATTGGGGGAAACAATACTTGCATACAGCAAGTGACCCTGGAGTTGACCGTTACTAGATATGGGATGCCTGGCAGCATGCCGCAGCAACTCTGATCATTCAACATGAAGTAACTCCCATTAGAAAGTTGTCCAAACGTTGGATTAATCACAGCAGCTGGTGTACCCTGCTGATGGCAAGACAAATTTGCCACAGAACCATTACAAGCCCCGTGTAAAGAAATGTCCTGACATATAAGTGAACCGCTCAGTGCATGTTTACAGTTAGTACCGCTCAAAAACACTTCACGATCCCCACTCCAACATCTATGTGTATACGGTAAATCCCAAGATGTCTTAATGTATTCCTTACCCAACCTTTCATATTTGCCTGCTTGCATTTGTCTGAGGCAATACTGAAACTGAAAAGTAGTCACAGGTAATGTTATTTTGCCATGAATAAGCCATTCCGTAGCTGGTTTTTCTGCCACTGTGAAAGGTAATTTTTCCAGTTTTTCAATGCTCAGCACTGTATACTTTGCTCCTCTTTGTGCCAATTTGATCTGTTTATCAGTTAGATTGTATTCTGCAAACAGAGACGACGTGTTGATGAAACGCCAAGGCACATAGCCGCTCGCAAAGATTGCAGCGTCCAGCTTAATAACACTATAGAACGTAATTGAGATTGACCTTGTTGTAACATACCCAAATCTTGTTCTAGAATGTCGATAGCAGAGGATACAATGCCATCCAATGAATATATTCTGGAGGACAAAGTTGTTAACCCATTGTCGACCACAGAGAGTGTTTTCTCTAAATTAATACGATCAAGTTCACGTATTCGTTCTGCGGCCTCCATCTGTGACACTTTCCATGCTTCATTATAGGCAGCATAAATGCCGGCATATATGAAACGTTTTTGACGCGGTTTTCTTGGTCCAAGCAAGAATTCCCTAAGGTCTGCGTCCTCTTTAAGTAAGGATAAGTGTTGTTTCACATCCTGTAGTGTAGATTTATGCAGCCAATCAAGGCATAATTTTCCTACACTGTATGTTGTTACTACCCCCGGATGTTGTCTTTGGACGTATCTTGGGTCTGGCCTATGAATAGTAAAGCCCTGAGTTTTATTCAGGAATCTTTCCTGACAGTTGTTTGTGTCTGTGGGCCAGATCAACCATTTTTTCCAATCAGGATTAGATCTGTTGAGTTGTAGTATATTGTCAACTGTCACCACTGCCTTTGTATCATTATCACTGGCAGGTGTTGGCACAGAAGGTGTATTCATTTCTTTTATCTTGGCTAATCCAAGACAAGATGTTTGTTGGACGGTTTCATTCAAAAACAGTATTTGTTCAGGGATGATACAGGCTCTAAATAAAGCTTCTATACCCTGTACTTGCCAATCTTTACTATCCCAGACTGTTTTTGTGTCTATTGTGTCTTTGCAAAAGTCGAAACCCTGTCTAGACAGTTGGGCACTAAATAATGCAGAGTAAATCTGTTTAGTATTTGTTAACATAATTTTCAGTCCTGTTTTGTTTACATTTTTATAGTAAAACGTTTCTGGATCAGATGTATTGTAACCTGAAAAATATGGAAATTTGTTGGCAAATGTTCTTGAACTACCTTTTGGTGGTGTAGGACAATGTTCCCATTGGTTAAACATAAACACATTTCTTGGGTATGCAGTTTTATGCAAATAATGATGACCATAGTGGTTATAACAATACATTTGTTCATAGTCTGATGAACCCTCTAAATATTCATTTTAGAAAATGCAGCAGATTTTTCTAGATCAAACATTATGTCATTCACAGTCTCAAAGTCCCAATCATCTGAAAAGGTACTGGATGTAATTAGATCACTTAGTGAAATTTTAAACAAATGTGGAATGTTCAATTGTTCATTCGGGCCGAAGATATCATAATCTGTTTTGTCCCATACTATACCATCCTGTATAGGAACGGCTGTGATGTTCACTGATGACAAGTCTCTTGCTTCACGATGGGAAGATTTATGAGGTTTCAAAAGTACGTTTACGTCTTTTCCTTCAGTGTTCACATGGATGTATCTGCCACTTATAAGCACGCTTACAGTTGTTACCAAAGCTAGCCAGAGCAGGAAAACAAAAAGTCCAGATGTAATCCAGAGTTCAATCCATGGAGAAACCATAAAAGTCTTTTTCAGAAAGTGAATAAAGTCTTGTACTTGCTGCTTGAGTTTGAATGATGCTGGCGTCGTTTCAGGTTCACTCGGATCTTCTGAGAACATATCAAAGTCAATGAAATAGCCAGAAGCAGTTCTGTCAATTGTTGGAATTGCATCAGGATTTGTAGAAATCACAGGAACCAGTTGATCATGTGCCACGTTGGTGTAGACAGGTGTATTTGGACGAACTGTTACTTGGTTTTCAAGAGGGATGAGTTCCATAGCTTGGTTGCTTAGTCCTCCATCGTGTACAGCTGAATTCTCGATAGTTATCAGTCTTTCAGTCTGAACCTCTTGGATAGTAGCGAGAGGAGTGCGTCTGCTACTAGGTCGGAGTCCACGAGGCCTACTGTTTAGTATTAGCCACATACTGTGGTTTGATGAGGTCGATGGACACAAATCTTTTCTCCTTTCTTCCAGCAAGGGGCGGCAGAAGTACTGTTCTTGTTCCTTGAACTGCTAGAACAGGTACTGGTTGTCTGTAAGAAGGTCCAAATTCCTTCTTGTCCGCAATTTTTTCTCTGACTAGATCCCCAACTTTTGGAATCCAGACAGGCCTTGCTGGGACTGCTGATGTTTCCCCAGTGGTGGTTGGCTGTAGGAATACGTTGCTTAGTTTCGTTCTTAGTTCATTCAGATCCTGTAAAACAGCCAATCGATCTTTGATATCAAACGGTTTATTTTCCACCACTGTGCCTACGTGTTCAAGGTCTGGTACCCACATTCTTGTCCCAAATAGGACCTCATATGGAGTGAGCCCCCCTAGAGAACTTCTTGGCAGGTTGTTCATTGCGCGCTGTACCCCATTGAGGTGTTTGACCCACCCATCACCCGAACCTAATACCCTAGCTGTTATAGACTGCTTTATGTCCCGGTTTTTCCTTTCCACAACCAAATTTCCCTGAGGATGGAATGGAGAGGAGTACCGCAATGCAACGCCCAGACTGGCCATGGCTTCTTTGTAAGCCCTAGAGCTAAACGCAGGACGCTGGTCAGAATGTAGCGTGCCTATTGCGTATGTGCCGATAAAGTCTCGCAAATCTTTTATAACAGTTCGAGAGTCAGCCGAGCGCTGAGGCCATAACCATAGGAACCTAGATTCAGTATTTGCGGGAATGCCGTTGTCCAGTGGGACGCAGGCGAGTAGATAATCTAATGCTGTCTAACAGTGGTGTCTGTACTGGGCTGCCGCATTCGCAGCATGGTGTCTGGTGGCTCACTCGCTATAACTTACAGTCTAAGCAGTTGTTGATGAATATATGAATTTCTGTATTCATTCCAGGCCACCAGTACATCTCTTTTAACGCCAAAATTGTTTTAGAGATCCCTTGATGTGACAGACCCTCCCCCAAATGTGTTTCATAAATCAAGGCTGCTCTACGTTCCATGTTTGGAATTACCCTATCCCCCACTCCAGGGATTCGAGCAAAAGGAACGTTGTTCGCATCAATTACATAAGAGTACTTGAGTGGAAACTTTTTTGGTAACGCTGCACTGCTGCCCTTGCTCGAAGCATTGACAGCCAACATTATCTCACCGTCTATTTTTGTTTTAGAACGAGTGATCGCAGCTACGGAAGCCGTCTGAACAGCCCCCTTTGCGGCTTCGTCAGCCAATGAATTCCCTGCAACGTGAACGCCATCACGTTGATGACTCAGTGTGTGGATCACGTGAGCCTTTGGTAGTTCATTTTTCAACTGAACTACTTGTTCCCAAAGCATTTTATGCTTTATTGTGCCACCTTTCGCATCTTTGAAACCATTTTCAAGCCAGTTTCGTATGTAGTCATTATACGACTGAACACAGTAAAAGGAATCGCACACTATTAGTGTGGGGAATTCTCGATCCGTACTTTCAAGTGCCAGTTTGAATGCTTGTAGTTCAGCTCGCTGAGCTGTACAATCTCCTAGAGATTGAGTTTTTGTGACCATAGGTCTGAAGATGCCATTTCGCATGCGACCTTTAACGATTGCACACGCTGCACTGTAAGCTTGCTTACTTCCTGTTGCGGGCTGTGCGGATCCGTCAGTGTAAATTATGAATTCGTACTGATCGAGAGGCAGAATCTCAGTGGGAAGAGGAAATTCTTGTTCATATTGCAGGAATGCTTGTGTTTTTAAATCTGGATCAAAAACATATTCAACATCTGTTGCAGCAAGAGAATTAACCCATTGTATCCATCTCGGATGTAATGCTTTAGCATTTGGAATGCTTGCTTTTGTGACCGCTTCTAAAGCTGGTACTGGGGTTACGACAATTATGCGTTTCCCTTGGGCTAAGGCTCTTTCTTTTGCTACAGCGGTTTGAACTGCTGTCAGAATTTTTCAGTTGAACTGAAGCGCATTTCCGCTTGTGTGTACAAATGGGATTTGTATGCGATTGGTATCTTCTCACCCTCATTGAAGGTTAAGTAGGTGAATCCGCATTGACCCGAAATTATTCGGATCACCAAATTTCTTTGACTTACGCGTGTTTGTAAGTGATTTGTTGCTAACATGTTAGCCTGGAGTGAACGCAAAATTTCTGTGTGTTCGTTTGTCCAATTTTTGATTGAAAAAGCAGGTTTGATTAATGCGTAGAGAGGTTTAACCCTTTCTGCGTAATTTAGAATGTATGTTCTTCCAAAATTGAGGAAACCCAGGATGGATTGTACGTTTTTTAGCATTTTTGGAGGTTGGAGCAGCGCACATTTCTCTAGAAAGTTAGCTGCCAAAGCTCTTGCCTTCACTTGAAAGCTCATATCCCAAAAACAGGACATTGAGATGGGCAATTCGGGACTTTTTAAAGTTGAACTTGTAGCCCTCAGAGGCGAAACCCAGTATAATGGTGCTCACCCTGTTCAAGTGTTTTTCCAGGTCATCGTCTGTCAGATAGATGTCATCGACATAGGACAATGCCTCATTGTCATAAATTTGTAGTAACTCCGTTACCCTCGCTGAGAATAAACCTGGGCTGTTCTTGAACCCTTGTGAGAGTCGACAAAAGTGACGCTGGGTCCCCATTATGGAGAATGCTGTTAAGTACCTGCTTTCAGGTGCTATGTTTTGACAAAAGAAACCATTTGAGATGTCTAATGTTGTTTTGTATTTTTTACGCACAATGTTATTTATTAATGCTATGCTATGTGCATTTTGCACTGCAAAAGTTTTAGAACAAGTGTTTAAATGTCTGTAATCCAAAACTAGACGATATGTATTGTCTGGTTTGGAGACAGGAAACAAAGGATTTTTCATTGAGAGGTGCATGTTTCAATCACCCCTTGGTATTCAAGTTGATCTAAGATCTCACTGACCTGTTTTTTAGCTTCTTGCTTTATAGGATACTGCCGTTGTGAGGTTGGTTCATGTTTCAGATTTATTTTATGGTGAGGTGAGTCCTCATCCCATCCTACATGATTTTTATATAATGCTGGGGCCTGGGCCACTGCCCATTTCCTGGCATATGTATATCTTAGATGCATTGGTATATGGTTGGAGAAGGCAGGCATAATAATGTCCTCGCCGTGTGGGCACTCCCTGACAAATTGTGGTGGCCAGTCTTTTTCTGCTAGAAGTATGTCATAGCCCTTTGATAGTCTTTCCCAAAAAAGTGCTTTAACCTGTCTAGGTTTGTCTCCCTCCATCCGGAGTGTTATGTCATATAACTTTTGTGGAGTACTAACCCTGGTGTCTACAGTCTCTACTGTGATGTACTCATTCAAGTCCACTATCTCCAGAAGTTCCTTCAGGTTCTGGCGAGCTATTGTGACTTCTGCTGCACTGTCCAGCATTGTCTGAGCCCATTCTCCGTTCTTGAGTTGTGTTCTCAGTATTCTCGGCATGTCTGATCTTCAGACCTGCTACTTTCTTTTTGGAGAATTGAGGTTTTGCTTTAGTTTTTGGAGCGTGTTTGTCGTCTTTCGATTTCACGCGTTCTTCTCTATGTTCTGCTCGTCCTCTTCTTTCCGAAGTCTGTGATGAGCTCTGAAAGGGACAAGAGGAACGTGTATCAGTATCTTGATACCTATCAGGTTTTCTCAAATTATCCCTATTCCTGAGGTTATACCTCCTTTCAGAGGGCTCCTTTTGAGGAGACCTACCTCGGGATTGAGAACGTTTCTCATTTGAATATTGTTTATTAGTCTCCCACTTCTTTTTAGAAGATGTAGGAGTTTGTTTAATTGAGTCCTTCTCAGGACTTTCAGATAGTTTTGGTTTAACTGGTCTTCCACCAAAACTATCTCTGCCTAATTCTGCATAAGATTGTTCTATTATTCTTGGTAGCTCTGTTTGATGTTCTGTAACATCAAATTCCCTTAACTTTTGGCGGATCGCCACTGCTGCTGCCTCCCCTTTAATATTAGATAATATTATTGTTGAGACCTGGTCGAAATTTTTCAGTAATTTCATACCTAAATTTAGAGCAGGCTCTGCCCCGTATTCGTTTTGAATTTGTTTTAGGACATCAGGTATTACCGCAATTGACGGAATGCCGTGTGTTTTAGTATAGATGGCAGCAAAGACTGAGCCCCAAGTGGTGCAGTCTTCCAGTTGTGGTGTGATCCCCATCGGTAAACTGATTGTCAGTATTCTGTGTTTCTCATGCGGGCTAGTATTTGGAAATACTGCTTCGATTTGAGTAATTTTTGAGCTATCCAGAATGGAATTTGCTCACGCTTAGTGGGCATTTTACCCATGACTGCGTATAGAGTCTGTGGTGTAATTTTTAGTGTGTTCCCCTGGTGAGGGGTTTGATTTGGAATTGTTAATGGTGGTTGGACTGTGAAAGTCCGCATGACATATTGGACTAATTGTCTGTAGATTTTTATTAACTCTGTGAGTTGAGTAAGTAGTTCCTCATCTGACATTATGTCAAGTTCAGGATGAGGTGTGTAGCCGGCTAGAATCGGCCATGTTGCTCCTGGTCTACCTAGTGGACCGAGCCTGGTAATGTTTTTGTGATGTTTTAGGGCGCCTTTAAACCAGAGCTGATGCTCCTGGTATGTTAATGGAATCTCTATATCCTCGAAAGGAATGTATTCCTCTGGTGGATCATCTTCTTTGTAGAAGTGAAACATTTTAGTTACTGAATTTGATTCAGGAAATATTACCCATGAATAGAATACCTCTGTCTGAAAGGATTCGTGTGCCTCTATCACGAAAACTGCTCTACCTCCTCTTGGTGGTAGGCCATGTTTTATAAGTTTTAGAGTAATGGCTCTTCTTAAGTTTGGAGCGATGTCAATGACACCCTCCTCGGCTTCATTTAAACCTGTGTTGTTAAAAAATGCTGCTTGGGCTGGATCAGCCGCAGCTCCACCGTTTTCGGTTTCAGTCATTTTGTTTTTTGAAAAAATGTAGAACAAGTTTCAAGGAAACAAAGATAAGGTGCACAATATTTGTGGAACACTGTATCCTTCAACGTTGAACAAACCAAACAGCTAATATATAGGGTACTGCCTATGTAGCCTTGGTGGATATTTAAACCTGCCCACTCCAGACGTCTTTTGGAGTATATGGGTAGGGGTCTCTGAGAGAAAAGCACGGCTGAGTTACTCAGTATCTAACGTTGAATTACTGCCTTACCAAACCGTTGGGCGCCATGTAGTGTAGCTCCTATTTCCCTAATAGGCTCTGCGCATTGGAATAATATATCCTATAGGTTTGACATAGGACTAAGGTCGGTATGTCCCTATCGAGTATATTAAACTTAATTACTTGTGCCAGCTAGCTCAGAGGCCACTAGAAACTTCTTGACGACAAGAAGGGAGTACTTTCTGGCAGCCGCAAAACATGACCACTTTGTTTCTCTTTAGAATCAGAACGTGTCGTAGAAACAATAGATAACTATTTCACTCAGCTCAGTTGTGCATGCTTAGTTTTCCTCAAAGTTACACAGAAAGAATAGACGGGCGTTTCAATAAAAGATTTATTGAACAGTCTTGTTTCTGGTGTAAGTAAAATGTGCTGTTACGATCACAAGACAGTATGCGAGATAAATAATGTACAGGGTGAGCAGTAGAAATAAATAATACTGCGTTAGCATTATCTTTTTAGCATATATGCATTTACACAAAATGACACAGACTAAAAAATGCGAGTACTCATACGATGCGTTCCTAACCTAGTTCTACCCCAATGTACCTAACCTGTCCTAGGTGTAGGGAGAGGTATGAAGTAGGTGAAGTATTCCTTACTATAGTATACTAAGAGTATGTTAAGCCTAGTATGCCTAGTATGCCAAGAGTCCCTCTAGGTTCTAGTCAGCTCCATACCTGAAGAATGAGAGAGGTAGGAATCTCTTTCCAGACTCGAACTCCAACACCCTGCAAGGGAAGTCAGATCACTGGAAGCTGGACTCTCTGCGTGCAGGAATGACAGCGTCTTCTCAGTGCGTCCGGCCGGGAAACGGGCTCCTCTGAAGTCGAGGTCTCCTCTAGTTTACAGGGGCTAGGAAAGGTATATTTATTCCTGAGAATTACCTAAGAATGTTAGCATTGCGTGAGTCGGACAGCGGAAGACGTCATGAATGAACCCCTAAGGAATAATGGTTCATGCATAATATATGAGATTTGAAGAAATCAATAGTCCTGGGCTAGGGAAAGTCCCGCAGCCTAAGGGTCTGTTTTTTCATGAACTCGTTGTGACGTTAGGGTGGACGGATGTCGGAGACCATGCCTGTATTTGGAGTGCACGGTTTATGCCTAAATAAGGACTGGGATTTCATGCCTATATAAGGGCAGGGCGAATTGTGCCTATATAAGGACATGATGCTAGAAAGCCCGGTTATGGACACCCTAAGAAGAATACAACAACATGTACATTAAAAACACAATACAAGCTATTCTAACTCCAATGTAAAGCATTTTGGGGAATATGTTGCACACTGAAGGGATCAAATTTACTATTCACACTCCAAATTAAACCATTTTGGGGAAGGTATTGAACAATAAAGAGGTCACATTTACTATTCCCAATCCAATCTAAACCACTCTGGGGAAAGTGTTGGATACTGAGGTTGTCAAATTTACTATTCCCACTAAAATCTAAACCACTTTGGGGAATGAATGGGATGCGGAAGGGGTCAAACTTCTTATTCCCACTCCAATCTAAACTGTTATTGGGAAGGTGTTGGTCACTGAAGAGACTTTGGCCACTGAAGGGATCAGATTTGCTATTACCACTCCAATCTAAACCACTTTAGGTAATGTGTTGCACTCTGAAAGCGTCAAAATTACTATTTGTACTCCAACTTGAAACACTTTGAGGAATTTATTAGACAATGAAAGAGTCGAACTTACTATTCCCACTCCAATCTAGATCATTTTGGGGGAGGTGTTGGACATTGAAGAGGTCAAAATTACTATTCCCGCTCCAATCTGAAAACACTTTGGGGAAAGTGTTGACAGTGAAGGGGTCTGTTTTACTATGCCCATTTCAATCTAAACCACTTTGGAGAATATAGTAGACATTAATGGGCTCAATATTAATACCCAATGTAACCATTTTAAGGAAGGTGTTGGACTTTAGAAGGGTCTAATTCACTATAGCCACTCCAATCTAAACTATTTTGCAAAAGGTATTGTAAAATAAAAACAAATAAATGACCTATTATAAACCATATGATATAAACTTAAGCCTGTAATAATAATAGTATTTACTATTTAAAACCAAAACAATAAAAACATATTTGCAAAAAATGTACAACTATTACTTTGAGACTAAAAATTACACATTTCTAAAAATATTATACTTACAAAACAATACATATTGTAAAATAAAAATCTATTTAAATATACAGTGTTCTACTAATATATAAATTATTAAACAATTTCTTATAAAAAATCAAGATAATATTTTTTTAAATGTTAATTGAATGATAATGTGTATGTAAAAACACTTGAATAGTATTTGAATATTTATTAACATTTATTAAGGATTTTTTTCATAATATATTGAAATGTACAATGTTACATTACATTATTTTAAACAAAATAAAATAAATGGTAAAATATTAGATTAGAAATCAAAATCATTAAATAAGTCAATACAATATAAATTTACATATATATATATAAGCAGTTAAAAGCAATAAAATTATACACACAAAATTTGAATTTAAAACGTAATCGAAATAAAGTAATAAACAAACATAAATACAATTAAACTTCTATTAAATAAATAAAATGTACAATTAAATATCAATACATTTTAAAGAATTATAAATTAAAATTAATGTGTATATATATATATATCAAAATTCAGAGTTTCCGTTTTCATGAGATGCCCTCGCTGGGCGGTTCCGCTGGTAACACACAAGCGCCTCCTGCAGGGACACACACCTCCTGATATTCTGCCGACGCGTTTCGGGCTCACGCCCTTCTTCCTGGGCAGTTCCTACAAAGAATGGCAAGCAGAGACCACCAGTTACATCCCCTCATATTTAGTAGCATATTGCACTGAGGTGCGTAATTTCGCTATGGTTCCTGGGACTGGTAGTCATGTTCCTACCCACGTGGGTTGCTGCCATTCGTTGTGTTACAAAACAAAGTTCTTTAAGGCACAAAAAAGTGTCCCATATAGTCACACTTGCAAATAATCCAGCGCCACCCTGCTCCGCTAACCGCTGCCCCAATAAACAGCTACGGACCCACCAGGGTAACGTGGCGGTGCAGTCTCATGGTCCGGGCAGGACCACTAAATACCAAAATTCAGAGTTGCCATTTTCGTGAGATGCACTTCCTGGGCAGTTCCTGGAAAGTTCCTACAAAGAATGGCAAGCAGAGACCACCAGTTACATCCCCTCATATTTAATATGACTACCAGTCCCAGGAACCATAGCGAAATTACGCACCTGAGTGCAATATGCTATTAAATATGAGGGGATGTAACCGGTGGTCTCTGCTTGCCATTCTTTGTAGGAACTGCCTAGGAAGAAGGGCGTGAGCCCGAAACGCGTCGGCAGAATATCAGGAGGTGTGTGTCCATGCAGGAGGCGCTTGTGTGTTACCGGCGGAACCGCCCAGCGAGTGCATCTCACGAAAACGTCATGTGTGAGTGTCTGTATAGATGTATGAGTGCATATGATAGTGTTGTATTGATGAGTGACTGTATGTATGAGTGATTGTATGGGTGAATGAGTGGATGTGTGTGTAGACCTAGGAATCAGTGAGTGCGTATGTAGTAACTGGTATTGGTGTGTCGATGGTTTCGAAAATGGTAGTCTGTATTTTACAGTGGGTGTATCAAAGATTATATTAGAGTGTGAGGAGGTGCATCAGATTTTGATGTGGATGATGTCATCAGTGATGTCATTTGAGATGTCATCAGTGATGTCATCAGTGATGCCACTGACCATGTCATGAATGATGTAATATGTGACGTCATCAGCAGTGCATTGCGGGGGCGCGAGTTATAGTTAGCTGAACTAACTATAACGGGGGAATTTCACTGGTTTTGTACGAGTGAAATGTCCAACTAACTATAACGTCCCTGAAACCTATGGTTTTTTCAGTGAATTTCTAAGGTTTTTGAAATGTTAATTTCTAACTATAACGTGCCTGAAACCTATGGTTTTTTCAGTGAATTTCAAAGGTTTTTTAAATGCTAATTTCTAACTATGCCTACAAAGGAAGAAAAGCGCAGAAAGAAGCAAGACAAATGCAGAAAGAGGCAACAGAAGTCCACAAAGACGAAGAAAAGTGCAGGAAGAAGCAAGAGATGTGCAGAAAGAACCAACAGAGGAGCAGAAAGTCCTCCATTGCCCCCAACTTTTTACTGACGGTTACTGGTGGTAACTGACTCTGACTAACCAGGACCGGAGCCAGTGCTATGCTAAAAGACACTTAGAATACAGTGAAAACACCTACATAAACTAGGGAACACTATGCGTTGGGGTACCCCTGTGATTAGCATTACCTCCTCTGTATTTGCCATGAATTAGTGCATGGGTCATTGCATGAGTACATGGGTAGTGACTGGATGATTAGAGTGCTGCAAGGACAGTGCATGGTGATTTTATAAGTGCTTGGGTTTTGGCGCAGTGATTGGATAAGAACATAGGATTGGCTGGGTGATTGGAGGACTGCATAGATAGTACCAGGGAGATTACTGGACTGCATAGGTAGTCCTCAAGGTATTGCAGCAGTGCATGTGTTAGTGACTGGGTCATTCCATGAGTACATGGGTACTGACTGGATAATTAGAGTACTGCAAGGAGAGTGCATGGTGAACTTATAAGTGCTTGGCTATTGGAGGAGTGTATGGATTAGTACATGGTAGTGGCTGGGTGACTGGAGGAGTGCACAGGAAGTGACAGTGTGATTGCGGGACTGCATGTGTATTACCTGTGGAATTGAAGGAGCAAATGAGAAGTGTGTAACTGGGTACAGGACTGTATGGGTAGGGCATATGGGATTGTAACAGTGATCAGGTAGTGCCTGTAGCATTGCATGAGTACATAGCTACTAACTTAAAGATTAGAATACTGCAAGGAGAGTGCCTGTGTGAATTTATAAGTGCTTGGGTATTGGCGGAGTGTTTGTATTAGTACATGGTAGTGGCTGGGTGACTGGAGGACTGCACAGGGAGTGACTGGGTAATTGCTGGACTGCATGGGTACTACCAGGAGAATTGAAGGAGCAAATGAGAAGTGTGTAGGTGGTTAGAGGACTGCATGGGTAGTACACAGGGATTGTAGCAGTCAATGTGTTAGTGCCTGGATCATTGCATGACTTATTGGGTAGTGACTGGATGATTAGAGTACTGCGAGGAGAGTGCATGGTGAATTTATAAGTGCTGGGGTTTTGGCATAGTGATTGGATAAGGACATAGGACTGTCTGGGTGATTGGAGGACTGCATAGGTAGTACCAGGGAGATTACTGGACTGCATAGGTAGTCCTCAATGGATTGCAGCAGTGCATGTGTTAGTGACTGGATCATTGCATAAGTACATGGGTAGTGACTGGATGATTAGGGTGCTGCAAGGACAGTGCATGGTGATTTTATAACTGCTTGGGTTTTGGCGGAGTGATTGGATAAGTACATAGTGCTGGCTGGGTGATTGGAGGAGTGCATGGGTAGTGACAGAGAGATTTCTGGAGTGCATGGGTACTACCTGGGTAATTGGAGGAGTGAATCTGTAGTGTGTAGGTGGTTAGAGGTCTGCATGGGAAGTGCTAAGGGGATTGTAGCAGTGCATGTGTTAGTGCCTGGGCCATTCCATGAGTACATGGGTACTGACTGGAAGACTAGAGTACTGCAAGGAGAGTGCATGGTGAATTTATAAGTGCGTGGGTTTTGGTGGAGTGATTGGATAAGTACATGGTGCTGGTTGGGTGATTGAAGGAGTGCATGGGTACTGACAGGGCGATGGCTGGACTGCATGGGTAGTGCTCAGGGTATTGTAGCAGTGCATGTGTTAGTGCATGGGTCATTGCATGAGTGCATGGGTACTGACTGGATGATTAGAGTATTGCAAGGAGAGTGCATGGTGAATTTATAAGTGCTTGGGTTTTGGCGGAGTGATTGGATAAGTACACACATGTCACATCAGTCCCGCCCCCTCCCTTCACCACTCCGCAAACGCACCCCCTGGCAGGTTTTAAGTTGGGGAATTAATTCCCCTTGAATCCTGAGGGTCCCTTGGGTCCAACTAGCCCACCAGGTACCTCCAGTAAGCGCCACAGAGCTGCGTTGCAGAGAGGTGGTCCAAGGCCGCGCCCCTTTTTACACCTCTCTGCAACGCAGCTCTGTGGCACTTACTGGAGGTACCTGGTGTGCTAGTTGGACCCAAGGGACCCTCAGGATTCAAGGGGACTTAATCCCCCAACCTACAACACACAAGAGGGCCCGTTTGCACAGTGGTAAAGGGAGGGGGTGAGCCTGATGTGACAAGTGTGCAAACATGCCCCGTGGCACGTTTCAAGTTGGGGGATTAAGTCCCCTTGAATCCTGAGGGTCCCTGGGGCCCAACTAGCCCACCAGGTGCCTACAGTTAGCACCACAGAGCTGCGTTGCAGAGAGGTGGTCCAAGGCCACGCCCCTTTTTTCACCTCTCTGCAACGCAACTCTGTTGTGCTTACTGAAGGTACCTGGTGGGCTAGTTGCCCCCAGGGACCCTCAGGATACAAAGGGATTTAATCCCCCAACTTAAAATGTGCCGCGGAGCGCGTTTGTACACTTGTCACATCAGGCCCCACCCCCTGCCTTCACCACTGTGCAAATGCGCCACGTGGCTCGTTTTAAGTTGGGGGATTAAGTCCCCTTGAATCCTGAAGGTCCCTGGGGTCCAACTAGCCCACCAGGTACCTCCAGTAAGCGCCACAGAGCTGCGTTGCAGAGAGGTATAAAAAGGGGCTTGGTCTGGCCTCGGACCACCTCTCTGCAATGCAGCCCTGTGGTGCTTACTGGAGGTACCTGGTGTGCTAGTTGGCTCCCAGGGACCCTCAGGATTGAAGGGGAATTAATTCCCCAACTTAAAACGCACCACAGGGCATGTTTGCACACATGTCACATCAGGCCCCGCCTCCTCCCTTCACCACTGTGCAAAGGCACCACATGACTCGTTTTAAGTTGAGGGATTAAGTCCCCTTAAATCCTGAGGGTCCCTGGGGTCCAACTAGCCCACCAGGTATCTCCAGAAAGCACCACAGAGCTGCTTTGCAGAGAGGTGTAAAAAGGGGCGTGGCCTCGGACCACCTCTCTGCAACGTAGCCCTGTGGCGCTTACTGGAGGTACCTGGTGGGGTGAATAGTTGAATTCAAAATGTTCGTCTACATTCATAGTTGTGTAAATCCCTAAATGTCTTTTTGAGCTCTGCTTCACAAGGTCTGAGTGTAAAGTATCTATAGTGCAATCAAATGAAACAACATTTTCGTCTTGTTTATCTTATTCCCCCATCTGCTGAAATTGACGAAAAATACTAAAAACTCTTTTTTGAATCTTCAAATCAGGATTTTTAAAAAAGTGCTAGATTGTCTGCACATAGCTTAATTTTGGACATCTCGTTGATTGGGACCTTAATTATCATATCATCTCATATAGCAATAACAAGTCGTTCAATAAATATTGCAAAAACAATTGAGGAGAGTGGGCAAGCATCTGCTCACTGAAAATCATATTTGTGATATTTACAAATTTTTTTAAAGTAGCAATTTGGAAATATAGCCATAAGTAGTTTTTTCCAGTAAACCATACCAAAGATTGCTCTTAACATGATCACTTCTTTTTAGTAAAATGCTTATGAGAACTACTCTAAGAGGGCCAAGCAAAATAACTAAAAACACAAAAACTGGATACAGAGAAAATGTTAGCCTCTCACTATTTAGCCCTGTGGTCAGGATTCATTCCACAGTAGCCTCCCCTCTCTGTCCTCCCATTGGCCCACAAGCCCAGCATCCTCCCATGTTACCTTGCAAATTATGCATCTTAAACGTTATGCTGGAAAGATGTAAGGGCAATGACCTAGCTCTCTTGTTCTTTCACTTGCAGGACACCGTGTGTGTTTGGGGGAGCAGTTGGCCAGGACAGAACTGTTCATCTTCTTCACAAACCTTCTTCAGGCCTTCACCTTCAAGCTCCCCGAGGGGGTAAAGAATGTCAACATGGACCCTATTTTCGGTGGCACTATGAAGCCACACCCTTATCAGATCTGTGCTGTATCACGCTAGGCAAAGGGGGCCCCAAAGCAGAAGGAAGGACCAAGGATTCATAAATGTTGTGCAACTGCAGTATTAACATCCTCCAAATTAATAGCATATATGTTACATCTATGAATCCTAACTGAAGTCCATTATGTTTTAACATTGGTAAATGTATTGTGACAGTCATCTAATCAAATTATTACTGTGTGGAGTACTGTTGTAAAACAGATGATTTCAGTTACATTTCACAATTTTCAGTGAGTTTTCTTATATTACAAGTAGGCCAGGTCTGTAGGCCAGGTGTCAGAGAATGTCTTATAAACCTATTGAGCAGCAAACCCTTGAAACATGTACACTATGAATGTTCTATCTCTGCAATTGTGGCTTTGTTGGAGTTTCAGTCCTCAAATTGGTGCTGGCAATGATATGAGATAGCAAGAGTCTTGATTATAGTACTTGTTCTTTGGGCAAAGCAACACCAGGAAGAAACATACTGTGGCATAACTCAGGCCTAGAGTGATGCCCAATTATCAGGGAAAGCTAGCATTAGAGCAGTAGATGCCAACCCAACGGGAGCTTAATTTGGGGAATAGCAAAAGAAAGCATACATTGGACTATCTCATTCCAAAATTCCCCAAAAATTCCCTTTATGATGGATTTCAAAGGGATCACAGGTCTATGCAAGGATGTAAGGAAATAGCTAACCATCTATGTCTGTTTCAGGAATCCCCCAAGTTTTAGGTGCTGGCATAAAACCTCAGGGACGGAGTTTGAGGACAGATTGCAAGAGGTCTTCAAAACAATTTGAGAAGCATTTATAGACAATCTAAGGTTTAATACATGGGTTGAGCTGAAGAGGATGCCCCTTCTGTAGATCAAAGACTGAATTAGAGATGGACCATGTGGTCAGAATAAGGACAGTAAGACATTGCTTAATATTTAAACCACTGCTCTGTAGATTTTCTATTGATCAAGTAGAGCTAGCCGAAGTCTGTGTTGTGTTTCTTGTTTAACATTCAAATACTTCTTCCTGTGACTTGAACTTTTTTAATAAAGTACTGAAATATATGAATTACATTCTCTTTCACTGATTTGATCAAACAATAAAAAGTGGCATCACTAAGACCAGTGCCGGAAATTGAAGAAATTTAATTTAGGAGTGCAGAATAAGGCAACACAGGACAGGGCAAGTGGTTTGTGTATCTGCTCTTGATGGGGCAGAGGTTGACGAGTCTCTGTGATTCATGTTTCAACCATTATAAATACATTTAAGCGTGTTTATATAGCTTAAATAATATTCACAAAAAAGGGTGGCAGAGTGTCCTATGGGATACATAGGGTGGTATTCAACAGAGCTAACTATATGTGAGTAATATGTCATTTTTTTAATTCAACATTTTAATAAACTGCAAACAATAGGGTGTGATGGAGGAAAATACTGATATAAAGGAGAGAAAGGTAAGGACACAATAAATATATAGAGAGAGTAGAAAGGTAGCGGAGGTAAGTGATGAAGTAGGAGGCAGTTGAGTAGCTTGGCAAAGAATTGAATTAGAGGTCAGAGCAAAGTGCAGCCTCAGATAAAGGGGTAAACATCACATAGTGAGGGTTTTAAGGTGGGATTTATAACTCCCTTCCTTTATTTTCTATTAAAATCTCACATTTAATGATTCAGTCTATTGACCAAAGATGCTGCCACACCACCGCTGGACAGGCACAGGAGTAGCTACCCCACCAAACCTAACAAAAATTATGCTAACAATCTCTCTACAAAAAAGCCTGACACTAGTTCACAGTAGAAGGATTAAAAGTACTCTGGAGATGCTTATCAAAACACACAAGCAGATTTACAAGCCTGACTTTGATGGAAGCAAAAGGAAAGCCACTAGGAAAGCAAAAGTTTTGGTGGCAGGCTCCATTCCATAACTTCTAACATATTATCATCTGGATCTCATTGAAAAACTACTGGAAATCCCTACACATTCTAAATGCACCCTTTGTTTGCCAAGAGAAAGATTTCATTGAAGTGGACTTAACTGAGGATTATCTAGGTGTCATTATCCTGGAATTTTTAAAGTTGTTCTTTGCGAAGTGATTAATGGGAACCTACAAAACAATTTAACATAATTAGAGTACCCTCATATGGGTCCACATTAACGGACTACTTATCTAGTTCATATTAATATCTAAACATTGAATAATGAAGGTCTAATAACTCGAGTATATGAGTTAGGCCTCAGTTACTTTATTTTACAAAAATGGTTTCAAAAGAATGGTATATATTTTGTGCATTTTTTGTCTTTGTTTTTAATTCTCTTTAGATGATTGGTCTTTCTTTGTTGTTTGTCAAATGTGAATAATTGTCTTTACTTTAACTCTAGCACAAATTAATGAAATTATGGCTATGTGAAGTAAAAATATCATGAAATCAACCTGATAAATAAGTCCGCATGTTGACTACACACAAAATCAGGTAAATATTTTATTGTTAATGAGGGTCTTTCATATTGAGACATTTTTTGCGTTTGTGGGATGCTGGCAGCCCTGCAGGGCCATTATTGCATTGGTAATTTCTCTTGTATGCTCACAGTACTTTTCTGGCTGTGGCAGGAGGTCTAGGTTTTCCTTGATCTGGAGGAGGTAACTGACATGGAGAAATAGTAAGATGTTAGAGAGATCTCTCTAGATAGACTGCATTACAGTCCTCCTTTTATGATTGTGTTTATGAGGCATCCAGTAAGGATATTTGACTTTTCAAAGTTGTTAGAAGAAGTCCAGTTAGACACAGTCAAATGTCCCAGTACCTCAGGAATGGCACTTAAGAGTCAAAACTCCATAAAGCAGGCGGCACCAGCAGGGTTGTTCTAGATTCAGTTGCTACTGGTCTTTTGGACACAGTTTTGTCCCTGTAGCCACACAGGAGATCCAGCAACTGACCCTTAGGTCTACTTCTTTGTCCTGTTTACAAGTGGGGGCAGGTATAGCCCTTCTGGTCTCATCACAGGTCTCAAAATCCAGGTGTCATCCTCCTTCTGATCTTTCCCAGGTATCGAGAGTGTTCTGAGGAGGGTGCCGTGGGGTGCCATAGTTATGGTTGACACTAGTTAGTGGGAGAGATGACTGCTGTCTCCTCCTTGGCCAGTAGAGTAAAAGTTCCCAGGAGCACCCCAACTCACTTTTGCAGCAGTTCCTGTTTACCCTACTGTAACCAATCCAACACACCCTACTCCCAAAATCCACAATGTGGGAAACCTTCCTCCTTTGTGCATAGCCTGAAGGCCCACCCAGAAGTCTGGACAAGAATATGAGTAGTTCCCTCTTCTGTGCTTACTCAAAACTCATGCTGTGGGTAGCCCCCCTCCCTCTGTGTTTGGTGTCAGCCTAGCTGGGAGAACAAAGGATTACCTTCTACGGGTCTTACCTTACATTTACTTGTGAAAGTGCAGGCCCCTTTACAAATTAATAAAGATCCTGGATCGATCCTAACTAGTCTTCCAGTTAGGGGAAGAAAACACATCCCCACACCCAGGCCATTGTTCCTGCTCTGGGAGCAGTTTTAACACCTCATTAAGGCAAAACACTGACTGGGAAGCTGGTGGAGAGCTTATGCACATTAGCCACCAGGTGAAAGGTAATTTTCTAAAAGTTACTTTTCCTAAATAATTATTAAAAATCCAACTTTACCATTGTTATGCTATGCAGATTTGCAGAGAGCACTATCACCCAGGAGTGTATCCTGGCACTGACTGGGTATGATTCTAGGCACACCTGTGGCCTAATGGGACTACTTGAAAAGCTTCTTGTGGAATTTAGAAAGTGAGGAGGAGGCTCTTATGTGTAGCTGCAGGTTGTTCCACGCTTTAGGAGTGATGTAGGAGAGGGCTCGAACACCGGATCTGATTTTTGGTATGTGTGGGATTTGTGCAAGTAAGAGACCAGGCGAGCAGAGGTGTCTGGAAGGTTTGCGAAAGCATATGCAATTGTATGCTGGGCCACTGTTGTGTAGTGCCTTGAAAGTGTGAGTGAGGAGTTTGAATTGTGCTCATTTGTGAATGGGAAGCCAGTGGCACTCCTTCAGGTGTGGGAGTTTGAGAGTGATTCTGGCTGCCAAGTTCTGAATGGTCTGTAGCCTTCTGGTGAGTAGTTTTTTGTTGATCTCACCATAGAGGGTGTTCCCTAGTGTCCAGATTGCTTGTGACAGCGGTGTATGTGATAGTATTCCAGGTACTGATTGGGAGCCATTTGAAAACCTTCATCCACACCTGCAGGGTATGGAACAATGAGGCAGTGACGGCATTGACTTGGGCAGTCATGTCGAGTATAAGGTTGATGATGATCCTGAGGTTCTTGGCACGGGCGGTGAGTGTGGGTGTCGGTCCCAGCTCTGTTGGCCACCAAGTGGAGTCCCATAGTGAAGTGCTCTTCCCGAAGGTCACAATTTCAGTCTTGTTGATGTTCAGTTTTTGACATTTGTCTTTATCCAGCGGGCAATTTCAGCCATGCTGGCATTAAACTTGATCCGGATACTGGGCATCTTGTCTGTGAGGGAGAGAATGAGTTGTGTGGCATCGGTGTAGGAGAACCCATTGTTGCCATGAGAGGAGATGATGCTGGCTAGAGGGATCAGATATGTGTTCAAGAGGGTCGGGCTCACGGAGGATCCTTGCGGAACTCTGCAGATAAGATTGCGGGCATCTGAGGTGTATGGTGCCAGGCTGACTGACTGGGTCCTTCCAGTCAGGGATTAGCAGATCTATTGAAGTGCGTGTCCTTGAATTCCCCTGTCAAGTGGGCGTTGGATGAGGATGGGTTATCAAATACTGTAGAGAGGATACTATAGAGAGGTCCAGGAGGTTGAGGGCCATCCTGTCTCCTCTGCTCAGACTCATGGACATGTCATCCCTAGCTGCGATGGGGGCAGTTTCCATGCTGTGATTGGGTCTGAAATTAGACTGAGTGATGTCAAGAATTTGGTGGTTATTGAGGTATTCAGTGAGGTGTCTTTTGATGATTTTCTCTACGATATTGGCCAGGAATGGTAGCAGGGAGATTGGTCTATAGTTGGCGAGCGTTGAAGGGCCTGCAAAGGGTTTCTTCAGCAATGGGATGATAGTTTTGCGTTTCCAGGCATCTGGGAAGGTTGTGGAAGACATGGAGGCATTCAAAGTGTGTGTGAGCATGGTACTGATGGGTTGAAGACCTCTGGAGTAGGCGTGTTGGGGGCAGGAGTCCGATAGGGACCCTGAGTGGGCAGACTTCATGGTGGCAGCGGTTTCTTCGGGGTGATGACAGCCCATGTGTTTGGTATTGGCTCTTTGGATACGATCAGGAGGCATTTGGCAAGGTCTGTTGGGTTCAGTTGCTGACTGACGTTTCTGTTAATGGCGGTGATTTTGTTGCTGAAGAACTCTGAGACATTGTTGCAGAGGTCCTGCAAGGGAGTGAACGGGTTGAAGGCAGCTAATGATGAGGTGAAATATTTCACAATGGCGAAGATTTCATGCTTCTGTTGGTTCTGGCATCAATGCAGTTTGCCAGAGCTGTGTGTTTTGTGGTTTGGATTATTTAGTGATAGCATCTCAGGACAGATGTGAATGGTCTACTGTCTGCATTGTCCTGGCTCATTTTCCATTTGTGCTCCAGTTGTTTGCAGTGGCATTTTGTCCGCCTGAGTTCCTTTGTGTACCAAATGGCCTGGGGTCTGCATCTTGTTGTATTGTTGTGTTTAAGGGGGGCCGGGGAGTTGGGGCAGGAGGTGATCTAATTATGGAAATTCTTTATGGCTTTGGGAAGGCTGTTGCTTTGCTTTAGTCAGTGGGTATTAAGAGAGGTTTTTCAGTCCTTGTCAGTGATGTTGTTCCCATTTTGTCTGGCTTTTCTGGTGGTGGTGCATGTGCATTGGACCTGGGTGGGGATGCGTCTGTCCAGGGAACTGGTGTGGGCTTGTAAACTTGAATGTTGCCGAAGTTGGTGAAAATAGAGACAAAGAGGTGTCCGATGACATGGGTAGGTCTCTTTACTCATTTGGTGAGGCCCAATCTTCCAAGGTCTTCAATAAGTGTTCTTGAGTTGTGGTCAGTGTGGTTTTCCAGGTGGAAATTCAGGTCTCTGAGCAGGATGAAATTGCTAGCATCAAGGGCGAGTGGTGCAACAAAGTCCATTATGAAGTTAGTGCGCTGTCCTGGTGGTCTGTAGATGAGAGTGCCACTAAGGGTGAAGTTGGCTGGGATGTGGAGCTTGAATGACAGGTGTTCCATGTTGGAGTATGACGTGTCTGTTAATGTGGTGTAGCTTCTGATGTTTTTGTGGACGATGGTGATTCCGCCTCCAGGATTGTGAAGTCTGTCTTGCCTGACAGTCTTGTAGCCAGGGGGATGGCTGCGCCGATGCCAGGTGCTAAAACAGGGTTCATCCAGATTTCTGTGTGAAAAATAGGTCAGAGGCATTGTTGTACAGCAAGTCCTAGGTCTCCTTGGTATGTTTGATGAGTGAGGGGGTGTTTAGGAGCATGCATTCAAGTTTGAAGTGCTGTGTGGGTGCTCGTAGGACTGTGTGAGTGTCAGAGAGTGGGGAGTTGGTGTAGTGAGTGTTGAGTGTGGGTAAGTTCATGAAAACTTGCAGGAAGAGCAGGAGAATGCTCCCTCAGTATTGGGTGGTGCGGTGAGGCAGCATCGTGTGTAGCAGCAGCTGTGGTTGAGGGTGTGGAGGGTTGCAGCATGGTGGCTGTTAGAGGGGTTACCAGGGTTACTGGTGCTGTGTGTAGTCCAGACATGGATTTGCGTTGACAGGCTTACCTTTGGCATGCCAGCGGCACGTCCACTGCACATCCATGCTTTGACAATCATTAAGTGGGTCCAAGGAGGGGTAGGTCCAGGGAGGGGATTGATGTCACTTCCTGTGCTGATGGATGAAGGGAAATCCAGTGATGTCACTTCCTGTGCAGATGAATGATGTGAAATACAGAGATCTCACTTCCCGTGCAGAACATTGAACTGAGCTTTTAATAAGTGTTGCAAATAGTGGTTGAACTATTTTTCTACCTGGTTGCAAGCCTGAGATAGCAGAATTAATATTTTAATCAGTACTCTAGTTTTCCTTCTAGGACAGCTAGAGCCTTCTACAGTCAAATTAGCTTTTGAGGCTTGTCACTGTAGGGACATGGTAATAATAGATGTCTACAAGTCCCACTCTCAAATACCACAAACCCTACCTTCAGGGCTACAAGACATACCTACAGGTGACTTATTAATATTAAAAAGAGATTTAACCCTGTCTAAAGGTATTATTTTGAGAGGTCAAGTTGCAGGTTTGAACTGCAGCAGACAAGCTGCAATGGTAGACCTGAAGCCATGTTCTCCTGTGTCACATTAGAGGATGGCACAATACATGCTGCAGTCCACTGATGACATTTAACTTTCCATTACATGAGGGTAGTTTCTACACCATATGCTGTGGCCTTGTGGTAGAGTTAAATATACCAATCAATGAGTAACCAATTTCTACATGATATAGGGGTCAGACCACATACATTGGGCACTGAACTGCAATGCCCTAGTGAGCAGAAATGAAAAACTAGCAATACAATTCAGCAAAAATGGGTATGACTACGTAAAAGAGACATTTTCAGACAACGGGGAAATTGGAAGTTGGAGGCAGGTCAACACACATCCCTCCTTCATCTGCCCCTTCTAGCATGTCCGTTGCTTGGTCCAAAATGTGAAAATATGAATAATGACTTGGTGCATGTTAAAAATACATTGCTGCCTTTTTGACAAAGACAAATAACAGAAGCTGTTCTTTCTTTAAAGGATGTTTTTTAGAAGGGGTCAACACAACTTATAACAATTTATAAGGTCCTTTCGAGGAATGACCATGCCCAGGAAGCCTTCTTCTATGACAAATTCTATTCTTAATTAAATAGCGTAGCAAATAGCAAAACCCTCCAAAGGTATGCACAATGCACTCAACTTGCCACAAGGAGGCATAATTGCTCAATTTGTGGCATATAGGATGAGCATTATATCAGATAATAATGGAGTTGGGCTAGTTTATAGAATTTCATCAGGATACTTGATAATAAAGACGTTCTTGCCCGGGCAGAGATAAAGAAGGAGCTATGGGGCAAAGGAATAAGATCATTAATGGACAAGGTGTTCCACAAGCAGAAAAGGGGCAAGGTCTGCATCGTGTTCTCTTTTTGGCAGGAAAACCCGAGATTTCAGACAGGTTCTGAATCTGTAGATTTTAAACACCTTCTTGGCTCATTGCCCAATCAGAAAATCAGAATGCCAACTTTTCAGTCTATGATTACATTGATCATATAAAGAGAATTTATATTATCTCTTGACCTAGAAGATGCATACTTCCATGTACCAATCGCTCAAGATCGCAAGTTCCTGCGATATATTGTAGAGGACCAGCTTTATCAGTTTCAGGTACTTTTTGGGGTTAATATCAGCCCTTATATTTTTTATATAAGTATTGGCTCTTATGACAGCTTTATTACATACCAAGGGGTTAGAGAGTATCTCTATTTAGATAATATACTGCTTCCTTTTTTCATAGGCTCAGAGTGATGCACATCTGGTGTAGAGAACCATACAGGAGCATGGTTTCTAATAGGTCTTGAGAAGTCACAGCTACTACCGTCATAGGATATGACTTTTATATGACCTTGTTTTCAGATATTGTAGGGATGGTTTAACTTTTTCAGGAGCCATCTAATAAGGGGTGTCACCTTGAACCCACAGGGTTTAATAGTACAGACAACAGATGTAAGTTCAAAGGGCTCAAGTTAGTAACCCTACAGCAATGGTCAGCCCTGGGAAAGTGGTCCAACTGAGAAATTATCTAGTCCTCAAATTCAAAGGAGCTGCCAACCTTTCTGAGAGCTTTGATATTCTTTTTTCAGCAGTTCGAGGCAAGTACTCTCTTAGTGAGAACATACAATCAGATGGCCAGAGCATGTAAATCGATAGGGTAGAAGGAGGTCTTCACTTGGATGGTTGTTAATCTCTTCCCTAACTGCAGCAACTCAGTCACAATTTAGTTCCCATCATGAGTCCATGTTCATCTCTACGTCAGTGTTTTTCAAGGGATTTGCAGGCAGTGTGGAAATCACAAAACAGATCTTATTCATCCTCAGATAATGTTCTTCTCACCCTTTTTTGTTCAATGGTTCCATCTCATCAGGCGTGGGAATTTGATTTTCTTTTGATACTTTGGCCTCATGTTCTCATCCACTTTTCCACCAATTCCAGGTGAAGCGCAAGTCTAAACAAAGTGCAGAGAAAGAGTTCAGTTTAGAGGCTACCACTCAAGCTCTTCAGCACATTTTGTTAGGGGCATTTGGTTAAGGGCATAGAGGGTGTGTGAGTAGTTTGCCACAGTTAAGGGGTTCAAGAGAAGTTGCTTTGGAATTGCAGCAAGATAAAAGTCCTTCTACATTATAATGTTATGTAGTCATACGAGACATCTTTCTTTCTGGTGTTCTTCTAGAGGATGGAATACTAAAACAGTGATCCCTTTACCGTTTCAGACTTTTTGAGGGATGGTTTTCTAATGGCTCTATCTATGTCTACCTTCTCCAGTGCAGTGGTCAGCTATAATGACTTTGAATCTATGGTGTCCTTCCAACACTATTCCTCTGGCCTCCAGGTTATTCCATAATTTTTCCAACCATAAACGTATTGTTCAAGGGAGAGTATCGCCTTGGGATCTTCCTTTAGTACTGAGGGTTTTAGAGAAGGAGTCTTTTGAGCCCATTAAGTTAATCCCTTTAGATTTATTAATATAAAAGGTTCTATTTGTGATGACTATGCCTACTGGGTGTAGAGTAGGCCGTGGACATCTTTTAGATCACAAACCCTTACCCACAATTTTTGATTATAAAGTTCAAGTGCATACTAACCCTTATTTTCATTCTAAGCTACTGCCAAAATGTCATTCTTTGCAGGAATTGCTTCTATCAGATCTTTCAGATGATCTAAAATCATTAGAGTATTCAGTTTTACATTGTGTGCATGTATGCAGAGCATTGAACTTTTAATTAGAGAGTACTGTAATGTTGCAAAAGACTTTTGCATTTTTTAGTTAAATTTTGTTCTTCAATTGAAGAAGCCATCCATTGGTACTTCAAGTAGATGGATTTGGTTAGCTACTGTAAAAGCATATTCAATTGCATAGGGTTCCATTCCAGAAGAGATTGTAGCTATGTGTGCTATCATAGTTTCTGAATCAGATTAATTGAGTGTCTTTACATTACATTGTTGTGCAGCCAATTGGGCTGTTCCACATACATTTGTGTAGCATTATAAGGTAGAAGAGGGGTGGTGCCCATACCGCTGACTTTGGTCTTGGGGTACTAAATGCAGTTCATAATTAGCTTGTTTCAGTGTGTGAACTGTCAACATTGCACATTATCTGTTTACTCATTGCTTTGTCCAGAACTTATGATGATGATGATGATTTGTAGCTTGGTAAATTATTAATTATAAGGACTGGGATGAGAAAGACAGATGAGATAGTAGAGTTTTAGTTACTTCCTGGTAATCTTCATTATATTGAATCTAGACGTCCTCGTCTCAGTCCTTAGTACCTGCCCTCCCTCAGATTGTACTGCTCTTTTTACTTGTAATAAGTGGCTGGTTGAAAGCAAATAAGGTGGGACTAAAAAGGTAAAAATAGTGGAAAACTTTAAGGAGCAACTTTGTGAGCCTTTCTTTGAGGGAGGACCCAAACTCACACACTCAACTGTGAAGGATTTCCCCATAATGCAAAAACTTTCTGATTCAAGTATAAAATATTTTCCACTGGATGTGTCAAGTTGAAAATCAGCATACAAAATATATTTACAAGCTTTGGGAGACAGACCAATCACTAAAACTATTACCAGGTCCAATATCTTCCAGCACCACAGGAGAATTATCTGAGCCAGAATGTTCTGTGTGGTCAGTGCACCATTTTGTCCTCTGATGTGTCTTAAAGAAGGTTTCACCTGGAGTGTATCACTGGTAACATCTAATCATGTAAAAAAAGTAAAATCAAAGACATTGTATGATAATTTAGAAGGATCTTGATCTGTAAAGCAATCCCAGAGCACAATGCAATCACAATCAATTGCACACAATCAGCTTTCCATTCAATCTGTTGATGATCACCAAAAGTAACTGCATATCTGCCAAGTTTTCAGTTTGTGTATGTGTGACATTTCCATCTTTTCAGTGCAGGTATGTGCAACATTTCAGCGTTTTTGTGTGACACTTGAATGATCTTTCACAGCGAGTACAAAGCAGTTATGTCCATGGTATGAGACACTTATCAGAAATTTCTCCTTCAGTGAAATGTAATATTCAAAGTGTGCTAAAGCAAGATGGACGGTAACACGCTCTAGGCAAAGGCTCCACAAGCCCTTGTAACATCCTCAGGAATCCTGCACTCCAACTGTCTGCTAAATCGTCCCGGCAACTGCCCAATCACTAAGCAACTGGGCACATAACGGGCATAGAAAGAGAGCCCCAGAGAGACTTTACCTCTCTTAGAGAGCTGACAGCCAAGATGTGAGAACTCGACACAAGATGGCGTCTGGCAGCAGACACCAAGGATAGCTTCCGAAGATCTGGCTGACCTCTAGGGAGCTGAGACAGTCTTTCGGCGGTGGTAAAGGCACTCCGCCTACCTTGGAGGGACTGTGAGAGTATTTCTGGCCTGTGTTGGGGCTGGGTCATATCACATGCATGAGAGGCGTACATCTGCGGCCGAGAAGCCGGGCCTTAACTCCTTCAAAAAAGTTGCGTCACAAGGGGCCAGCCTGACCAGGTGAGCTGAAGATAGCTGTACTTAAGTAGTGGCGGGATACACTGCTTTTACATGAGCTTTAGCATGGGCTCCAATGAGAGCACCTGACGGCCCTAATTATTGAAGGTGCCTAAGGGCTTTCTCTCTACCCACTGGCTCCTCCTGGGAGCAATCGGGGCACGAATAGCACTCCCTGCCCGAGTTTTGTGTTACAGGAACCCGAGAAGAGTGCTGGGCCCGATGAATCTAGGGGGCCCATTACGATACCCGCCGTAAATAAATCCGCCAGGCATGGAAGCGGCAAAAATCCGCCCGCACACACCGCCTGAACACCGACCACGCCATTACGATTACACAAACCGAAAACCGCCATCGGCGGAAAAATCACACAAAATACCGCCCGCCAACGTCCGAGTCGGAATCAAACCGCCCGCCACGGACGGAAACACGCACGACAACACAAAACCGCCCGCCCTCACGGCCGACACACCGCACGTGAAATTACGATCGCACCGACATGAGCGCGGAAAACCCACAAATATACCGCCCGCCAGCGCAAACAACGCCGATGAGAATCGACACGGCAGAAGCCATGGCGCCAACGTACCTGCACAGAAACCATCCGCACACAAAACCAATAGCACACAACATGGCCAACAAGTCCACACAGCAAGGCACGCACAAATACACAAGCACAGTACACATCCCGAAAACACCCCCCGGACAAACAAAAAATACAAAGGCCAGAACCCCAGACACAACACACCTGAAAACAACAGACCATGAGGACACACCCACATAGGTGAGTACAAAAGCAGCACTCCCACAGACCACAACCCCTTGCTACATTGCAAACTAGAGAGGAGAGGAGAGGACACAGTGACACAGCAAGGACAGCAGCACACCACAGAAATGCACACATCACAACCACCACCACCACCACCACCACCAAACACCGGCACCACAAACCCCCTGCACATTACACAACACACACCGCACCAGCACCACAAACACCATGGCACCACAAAGAATGCCCAAGTACACGCCCATTGAGCTGACGGTCATGGTCGACGAGATCATCAAGGTGTACCCACAAATCTATGGGAACATGGTCCAGCACACACCACTAGCCACCAGAAACAGAATGTGGAACCGGATCGTAGACCAGGTCAATGCAGTCGGGACCCAGCCCAGGAACAGAGGTGAAATAAACAAACGTTGGAATGACGTAAAGAGCCTGGTCAAGAAGAAGGAGGGCAAAAACAGAGAGCTGGCTGCCGTCACTGGCGGAGGGAATCCCGCGCTCTTTAAGACCTTCAAAGCGTGGGAGGAGAAGGTGCGAGTCGTAATACATCCGGAGATCCTCGCCGGATTAGCAGGGGGAGTGGAGGCTGGTAAGTACAAACTAATGTATACCAGCACACCGCTATGTACTCACATGCGCAACTACCATGCCACAGCTCCCAGGGACAAACACCCCCATGTCCAGCACACAATACACAACACATCACACACACATGCAACAGACACCACCACACACAGCCCAAACCGAACAACTGTAAGATGCGTGGGGACATGTGTACACTCAGCCAGCCACGTAACCACCAACAGGTCCCCAAATATGCCAGAAGCGCCACAACGAGCACCCACCACACCCATGTGTCCGCCACAGCTGCACTAACCGACAAGTAACAGGTAAGTGGCAGGAACACAAAGTGCAGTGGGTGGGAGGGTGGACAGCCCAAGTACAACACACACCAGGCCCCAGTCCCACAGCACAGCAAGGAGGAGCATCCCCCACACCCCACAGCCACGTGTCAGCCACCGCAGTGCACAACGACAGCCGAAAGGCAGACATCACGGTCCACAGCAATCGGTGTCAGTGGGTTTCCAGCCACCCCCACGACCCACAACACCCCCCCACCCCCACAGACCTGCAACATGGAGCACCCCCCGCTTAGAGCCATGTGGCATCCAGTACAGTGCACGCACGAACAACTTGCAGGTGGGAAACTGGACAGGGCTGGATTACTGGAGGCATGAGGACCATAACACGACCAACACATGGGACATGTCACGTAGCAGACGAACACGCAGCACCGCCCACCGTCACGAACAAGTGAACAATGTGCACACGGACATGAACAACAGACTCACACCCCACATGACCCATCACAGACATAGCAACACCCAAGGAGCCACGTCTGCATGCACAAGCCACACTGAATATAGTCCCACACGGCAGCCACTGTGCAACTCATCACACACAACCGAAACACCATTGAAGTCCTATCCATGTAGCCCCTACTGCCTGTCAACCACACACCCCACAACTACGCCTATGTAAGACAAACAACACTAGACGCAACAGTGCGGAACAACATAAATGCACACGAACACCACTGAACCCATCAAACTCACTGACACACCATGCACATACAACATACCATCCATCCCATCCGTCAGCCCCAGTCTCATGAAAGGCATGTCATCCGCACAGCTGCCACACATACAGCAGTCACGCTAAGATACATGCCCATGACCAACCATGTGCCAGAAGTCAATGAAGCGCACAACACACTGTGAGCAACAACACACAACATGGGCCACACCCCCCCCGAGCACTGCAGTGATGCACATGGCACAGGGCAGCACGCACACCAAGGAGATGGGACAACTGCAATACGTTGGCTGGCACACAACCATCACTCACTCATAACGATGCGTCCAATGCCATGTCCAGTAATCACAACAGACAGCAAATATGCAGGCCATGTCAAGCATGCACACACCTCAAACCATGCACTGTCATGCTGCCACAACACATGTCACGTTCGGCACCCATGGCTCACAGCATGTACCCCAAAAGCATATCCCCTCCCAAATGCGAATCTGGGGCATGGCCCCCATGTTGCCATATGCGTTCCTAAGCGTTCCATTTGAACCCCAAAAGCATATCCCCTCCCAAATGCGAATCTGGGGCATGGCCCCCATGTTGCCATATGCGTTCCTAAGCGTTCCATTTGAACCCCAAAAGCATATCCCCTCCCAAATGCGAATCTGGGGCATGGCCCCCATGTTGCCATATGCGTTCCTAAGCGTTCCATTTGAACCCCAAAAGCATATTCCCTCCCAAATGCGAATCTGGGGCATGGCCCCCATGTTGCCATATGCGTTCCTAAGCGTTCCATTTGAACCCCAAAAGCATATCCCCTCCCAAATGCGAATCTGGGGCATGGCCCACATGTTGCCATATGCGTTCCTAAGCGTTCCATTTGAACCCCAAAAGCATATTCCCTCCCAAATGCGAATCTGGGGCATGGCCCCCATGTTGCCATATGCGTTCCTAAGCGTCCCATCTGAACACCAAAAGCAAAGTACAAACCAGACCCAGGATGGGCCAGGAGCCCGCATACACCAGAGTCACAATAAGTAGGGGCACAGCAACACACCCATCGGCATGGCCAATCCGTCCCATGCCACATGTGCACAGCACACAGTCCCATTGCCAAGCACACACAACTACAGATGCTACAGCCACACACACGCCTCCGGGAAACCCATGTACGAGATTGCACGAACTGTTAATGTCAGACGACAAATACATACTTCGCCAGGTGCAACACAATAACAAATCTCATTCTCTCCACAGGTGACGAACTGCTGGATGCTGGGGATGGAGCCAGCAGCCAGCACAGCCAGCCTACAAGCCCCCAACGAGGACACACGGATCTGGAGGATCTGTCCTCCTCTTCGGACACGGACCACCAAGCAGGCCCATCTGGTGTGGCAGGGCCCAGCCGCTCCCCAGGACCCCTCCTACCCACCAACCCATCATCCAGGGCTGCTGAACATTCCCAGCCCCCTGCTGCCACTGTCGTTGCGGCCACACCCACGGTCATTGTGGCCACTACCACTGCCGCAACCGCCACCATCGCCGCACCGACCACCACCGCCGCCACCACCGCCACGTCTTCGCTGGCACCAGCCCCAGCGCAGGTGGTGGCCCGGCCGACTGGATCCACCCTGGGAGCCACAGCGAGGACCGTGGTGAGCAATGTGGCTAGTGGGCAGGCCGGTGGCAGCAGGACTGGTAGGAGGAGCAGGGTCAGGGAAACGCCAGCCTCCCCTGGGAGCCATGCCCTGCCTCAAATGGCCAGAGTCCTTGGGGCCTATGAAGAGGCCCAAGGACAATGGCTCCGGTCTGCTTCAGACACGCGTGAGGTGCTGGGGGTGCTGAGGTCCATGGACGCCCGTATGGGCCAAATCGTGGACCTCATGGGACAGCTGGTGGTGGCGGTGAGGTCACAGCCAGGGGCAGCAGCTCCCCTCCGCCACCACCTGCCGGGGCGCAGGGTGGAGCAGCAGTGTCCAGTTCCCCTGCGTCCACAGCCAGTGAGCACACCTCAACCACCAGCATGTCGCAAGCAGGCACCCCCTCGCAAACGTGGAAGGGGCCGTCCGAAGTGGAAACAGATCTCCCGGGAGGACTTCGCACGCTCCAAACGCAAGTGAGGCAGCCAGCCAGCCTTCCGCCAGCCTTCCTTGACCAGCCACTGCATTGACTTGGACTACGATCCCACTCCACACAGCCATCTGGATGGCATGTGTGTGTTGGACTATGGACATAGAACCAGTGGGTACACCCTGATCATCACGCAGCCATGACCGACAGCTCATTGTCACTGCACGCACCACTTTTGTCATCACCTTACACACAATCACATGTCACAGTTTGTAATAAATGCACCTTTTTCACTATCTGCTGTTTGTGCCCTGTGTTTTATTTGTACGGAATACAACGGCCACCTTGGGCGGAAAGGCACCTGATGCGTGGCATGGCAATTGAATCCGGAGGGCCTGTAGGGACCTAGGGGTGGGAGACAGAACAGGAGCACATTCAATGAGTGTGTCACACACCCATCACACAGTACATGTCAACAACTACAAGCAATGTACACACATCGCACAGAGCAATAGGGCACAATGCCACAGCCACCAACAGTGGCATACTACCCTGGCCATGGAGCGTTGACACACAGCACGCAGTGAACAAACGGCCACCCTGACACAGCACACACACACCTGCACAGATACAGCCACATCAGCCGTCGTACATGGACACTCACCGTCAAGTGAAGTAGCGGGCGATGAGCTGCTGCCGCACATTACCAGCTTCCTCCTCTCCGCTGTCCTCCTCACTCGAGCTGTCCTGGTCTGCGGGCTGGGGCCCTGGTTGATCTCCGTCATCCACGATGAGGGGGATCTGCTTCCGAATGGCCAGATTGTGCAGCATGCAGCACGCCACCACTATCTGGCACACCTTCTGTGGGGAGTACGCCAGCGCACTCCCGGTGCGGTCCAGGCACCTGAACCTGGACTTGAGGAGGCCAAAGGTACGCTCGACCACACGTCTGGTCCTCCCATGTGCCTCATTGTAGCGATCGTCTGCTGGGGTGCGAGGATTCCTCAATGGACTGAGCAGCCATGCCCCATTCGGGTACGCAGAGTCACCTGGGTGTGAGGGACACAGAGAACCGTTGCTATTCCAACTGGACAGGGGACAGCATCGCACAACCAGCACGCTACACCACTCCACATACTCACCGACAATACAGGCACGATCCTGTTGCATATTGGATATCAGTCGTGGCAAGATGCTGTTGCGCATTATGTGTGCGTCATGGGCGGAGCCTGGGCACTTTGCACACACGTGGGTGATAACCATGTCCGCAAGGCACACCACTTGCACATTCAGGGAGTGCGTGTGCTTCCTGTTGCGGTACAGGTGCTCAGTGGCCTGTGGTGGAACAAGGCCGACATGTGTGCAGTCAATGGCTCCAACGACGTGTGGGATTCTGCCAAGGGCATAGAATGCACCCTTCACTGCCGCCAATTCACGAGCCCTGGGGAAGCGGATGTACCTGTTTCGGTACAGCATCATGGCTGCCAGTACATCCCTCAGCACCTTGCTGAACATGGGCTGGGACATCCCTCCTCCAATGCCCACTGTGTGCTGGAATGACCCAGTGGCGAAGAAATGCATGGCGGCCATCACCTTAGCCGTGGGGGTGACAGCAGTCGGATACACCCTGCGGGGACGGAGATGGGGTTCTAACATGGCACACAGTCGATGCAGGGTTGGCCTGTCCAGCCGAAACTTCCTAATAACCTCTGTATCGTCCATGTCCGCCAGCAATTGGTATGGGCGGTCAATGTTCGGTCTCCGCCTAGGGACAATGGCAGAGGACACATGTCAAAGCAACACGACACATAGCAATTTCGCATACACATCACTGACATGACTGAGCAAGCACATGAGCCACAGCCCAGCTGTCAAGCTGGGACGGCACGGCCACAATACACTTACACAGGTCTCCCAACAATGGCAATGGCTAGTGATACGAACCACTGCCATGTGCATGCACATGGGGATCTAGACCCCAATGACTTGCGGGGCGTGCTGATGGGGACTGACTGCATATCCGTCAAGCGGCAACGCCACGGCAACATGAATGTCTGCTGAGCATGGAACTGCTTCCGCGGCTGGATGAGTATGGCACACGACGACGACGATGTGGGCACAGGCTGAGCGGCCAAAACAAGTGGGACCTGTGGCACGAGGGGATATGAGACAGTAGTAGGTGTCAGCACTGCACCCTATGTACAGCACTGTACGGATCACACCTCCCGAAACATTGACAGGTGTCCACATTGACAGCCCCATGCCAAGACGGCTGTGTGCTTGCAGTCACACGTCACAGGTGAGAGGTTACATTGCACGTGCCAGATGGCAGACGTACATAGTGGGAGCTGGCATGTGTGTGCATGTGTCTCCTGTTCAGGATCCACCAGATGGGCGCTGACTCTGTACTGACCATTGGACACAGCATGTTCCGTGGAAGGCTTGTGTGTGTGGGATGGCGGCACTGGATGTGCCTCCGTTGGGTGGGGGGCCATGCACAGGGCGGGTACGTCGATGATTGCGCATTGTTGGTCACGGTGGGTGCACCAACTGAAGATGTGTTGCCCTGTGTTCAATTCCTATGTCCGCATGATGATGGACTGTAGATGTGGGCAGACTACACATTGGTCGATGTGCTGTCTATATGCATGTGCCTTCACACCAGGCACAGCTGCCCCTGCACATGTGACCCCTGCTGGACTCGCTGCTGGGTCTGTGGAGCTGATGCACCTTCTGCGCGTGGGGCGGACAGCTCTCCTCACTTCCCTCATTGCGCATGTCATGACTTTGCCGCAGGTGACATGGATCATGGAGGGCCCACATGTACGCGTGGGTAGGCTACACATGATTGTACACTGGTCGCCACCCCCAGTCAGTGTTTCGAATGGGAAGGTTGTCGTGCTGGTGGTATGTTCGATGTGGCGGATGGGCGGGCCTAGGTGCGGGATTACATTCCGGACATGGGGGGTAGTTGGATTGGCGACTAGTTGCAGTACACACGGGGCACGTCTCTTCCTTTCCACATCTGGGTCATCCCTTGTACTTACTGACAGTGATACAGTCATCTTCGCCCCAGCCCTCATGTCCTCCCCTCGCTCCCCCAATATGCATGCTCACCTGCGAGGCTAGCGCCTGCACAGGCAGCCCCAAGCTCGCACCAGAGAGGGCAAGGAGTGTATGTGTGGGTCCAGTTGCACGAGTGGGCTGTCTCAGGGTATGATGTGTGGCGGGACGCCGTCCACCTGCGTGGTGCCCCAAATGGAGACCCGGCCTGCATGGACTATGCATCACAGTCTTCGCCTTCCGGATCCGCCACCTGCGACACCCAGTGGCTGTGGCTGCCCTTGCGGCCAGGCCGCGTCCGTCTGCGGCTGATGGCCCACACATTCACTCTTTGGCCTCTCTGGGGAGGGCTCGGGGGTGGTGGCGCACGCGCTTGCACTTAGTCGCAATGGCATGTGGCGTGGTTGGTATGATGGGCAATGGATGGGATGGTGCGAGCCACCTCCCGTGACGTCAGTGCTGCTCGTGCTGTGGTGCGTCCCCCTACACTTCCATTTGACTTGTGCCATGCTAGACGTTGAGGTTCTATTGCCTGCGTGATATGACCAGGAGGAGCGCGAGGAGACCTCTCACACACCATGCTCCACTGCCATCCCGTGCCCTGTATCGCCTGTGCGGATTGACTATGTTGGGGTTACACCTGGTCGACTGGGGCTGTGTGTGCCTTGTCAAGGGGCATGGCGGGCGCACAACAGGATCCAGCTTGTCCACAGAGGGTGGGCTGAGGTGCGCCTGGTACCGCTTTGTACATGTGCCCGGCTGCTGTGCACACACGTGTTCACTCCCCCCCCGACAGGTGTCCTCTCACGATGCCCAGGGAAGCGGTGGTGTACTGTTCATGACCCCTCCCAACACGGCGTGCTCCAACTTGGCATGTGCGCATCTACCTGTCGCACCCACCCACCTGAGCACTGCGTCCATACGACTTCACACGACACATATGTGTCTTCCACAGTAGTGCTACTCATTTGCGTTGACATCCAATACCAGTGGACTACATGGTCATGTCACGACTGCCGTGTACTTCACATACTCTCATCCTCTCTCATTCGTACTTGTGAAATGAGTCAGCGGAGACAGTTTTGGTTTCAAACATTATATTGAGTCTTCTGTCCTCTGTGATGCAGTATAGTGGACACTACTGGCAGCGGAATACATGTTGAGGATATACTGAGCATGATTGCAAATGGGATAGGGTGTGGGGTTACATGTGATTGGCTGTTGCATGTGGGATGTGGGCTTCAGAGTGACATCTGCTTGGCCAAGGCTGTGCTAATGTACATTTACGTATAGCTGCGGAGCTGCGGACTTTGACACAGACGGTATACATGTAGCCTACCAGACCGCTTGGCATCATGGGCACAGTCCATCTCAGTTCCATGTGACAGGTTTGCTGCGGTTGTTCCTCATGCACGCGTGCATGTGAGATGACATCAGGGCATGTGCTTGCGTGCATGCAGCGGCGTGCCACTTGTTGTTGCACTGTGGTGGTTACTGGACATGTCACAGTCACTGGGGTCGTGTTGTTGTTGTATGCACTTGTCGTCCATGCAAAGGTCCTGGTATGGGATTCCCGGGGCGGGGGTGGGAGGGGTGCAGCACCCACAGACTCCAGGCGACCTATTCATGTCCACTGAGCGGTGTGTGTGTCCATGGGCGCTGGATCCATGTCGTGTCCTGGTTGTTCGTGCAGTTCCGTCCATGTGGGTGCGATACACAGAGCCCATGCCACTGCCTCCCACGATGCATGCGGTGTTCCTGGATGTGATGGGGAACAGTGTGCATGTCCCGGTCATATCCGATGTCATGGCGATGTCGTTGATGGTGTGGTTACAGTTGCCGGTCGTTTGGTATGGCTGTTGTGGTGGTGACTGGCCAGTCCGTGCGGAAGCTAAGCATGGGTGCGGGGTTGGACATCATAGGTCACTCGGGGAACCTGCGTTGTGGTCCGACGAATTGACAGGTTGTCAGGTATGCGATGCCGTCCAGCAGGGCTTCCATGTCATTGGTGGTGTACATGTTTGCCAGCCAATGTAGCGGATGGTGGCTGTCAAGGTGTTGTTCGTAAGTTGTCCCTTGGAGGACCATGATGGGGCATGCTGGGTGACATTCGATGTAGCTGTTCTCGATGATCCGTCGTGTGGAGGCACAGTGGTCCCATTTCAGTGCGGGTGCGATGTTGGCCACATACGCCATGCCCCCATAGGCAGAGCAGGCCCTGTCGTGTGCGTCCAGAGGGAGGAGTAGTGGTAGCAGGTCCGCCTTCAGACATGCCGGGTTGGAGAGGCATATCTCGACGGGATGCTGGTAGGGACACCTCCGACAGTAGAAGACGGGCATGACGCAGCTGAACAATGTGATGCGGTAAGTCAGTCGGTAACTTACGTTCAGCAGGGACAGGAGATCGCATCCCAATGTATGGAACAGGTTGGTTTTGTACAGCTTGAGCTGTTCGGCGTAGTTGGGTAGGTGTGTTGCGGTTGCCATTTCGCAGCGGTTCGTTGAGGTGGCGTGCTCCGGCTGTGTGTGCAGTCTGCAATGTGCACGCTCCGAGGTTGCTGTGAGCTCTGTGTAGTCGTAGGGAGACAGGACTTGTGTTCTGTTTGCTTGTTTGGAGGACACGGGCCCTCTTCCCACATGCTTCTCAGACAGTTCAAGGTCAGTGATGTGTGACTCCTTCCAATTAACTTGCATGTGGCCGACATGGGGGAATGTTTTCTTCTTTCTTCCCCGTCCGTTGTGTGCTTCTGTGATATGCGCTATCTGCCCTGTGGTCGGTCTCCTCGGCATGCCTGTGTTGGTCTATTCTTGGACAATGGCTGTATTCACCGGCTTCTGTCGTAGGGCTGTGGTTTCGGAGTTGGAATGGAAGGTCATTCAGTGCTGTCTGCTCTCCCTTGTGTGGGCGGCAGGCTGCCTTTCCGCTCTGCGTTGGGCCTTGTGTGTGAATGTTATTCTTGGGCCACCTGTTGTCGGTCCCCGGGCTCTTTGGTGTTCCGTTTTATATGTCTTGTTCATATGTGCAGGGTGGTATGGGTGTTTCAGTGTGGTACTGGCGTTCCTCTTCCCGAAGGGGCCCTGCTTCTCCTAGTTGGTGTTGCCGCCGCTGTGTGCTACGCCATGTTTGTTACACTGGGGTGTGTCCTGCTGTTGCTTGACTTCACTGACATGTGTGCGTCGGTTGTGTGGCGTTGGGTGTTGTCCGTGAATTGGGCGTTGGGGACATGTCTGTGGCAGGCCTGTCACGTGTCATGTGCGTTCGGGGTGGGGCTGATGTGTGTGCTGCTTGGTTGTGTCCCTGTGTCTGTGTGCGACGCATGCATGGCGCTGCGGTTGGCCTCTGCGTTGTGCGCATGTGTGGCGGCGTCATCGGCGCTTTGGGGCCGTGACGGGGTGGTTGGTTCCTAGTCCCAGGTGGTGTGTACACATGTGTTCCGCGATGTTACGATTTGGCCTGTGTGTCATATGTGGATGCAATGGTGGATGTGTAGTGTACATGCGCTGGTGGGGGGTTGTCCGCTTTTTCCGCCCTTGCACTGTGTGCGCTGTTTGCGTGCACTTGTTGTGTGTGTGCCTACCTGCGTCTCCGCGGTACGTTGCGTCCTTGGTGGTGCATCAGCAGAAGCATGGGGAGGGCCTGCAGTGCTGGATTCATGCTCGGGGAGCCGCTTCTTCGTTGTCCGTGCTCGGCATCCGTGTTACCGCTTCGGTTTGTCGTACGGTATCTCTTGGCCGTGGGAGCCGTTTGTTTGCGGCATCGTAATTTATGCGCCGGGCGGGACGTGTTTCGTCGGACGGTGTGTGTCAGTTGGGCTGCGCCGCTACGTGTACGGGCGCACTTTGATGGCGGACGGTGTTGCTGGCTTGCCGGCGGTGTTTGGCCTACTTTTCGCATCGTAATTGGACGGGCGTGTGGACTGCTGCGTGCTGGCGGTAACTGGTGCTTTTTGCATCCGCCAGCACGGCGGTGGTGCTTCCGCCCGCCATCGTAATGTGCCCCTAGGTGAGGTTCAGATGATCCTGGTACCACGGACACAACATATGGTCCCGAAGGCCCTACAGGATCTTACAGATGACTTCATGATTTTGACTCCCCTCGCTTTCACCTTATGTGTTAGACTCGATGATATCCTGGGGGCACACACTGGAAAACAGTTTTTTCTTCATTGGTGGCATGAGTAGTCTGCCAGCACTTTTTAAAGCAACCACAGACGGCACTGTCCCAGACAAACCCACCAAATCATTGCAGCAAACTCGAATGGACCAATTCACTAGCACAAGGCAGATATCCACGTGACATACTGTCAATAGCATCAGCCAATACTCACCAGGGGTGCTAGAACCTACAGACATCCAGATCCTGGCTGCCAAAGCACACTCTAAGCAAGATCTGGAGCCCAAAATGACACTAGGTCCATACGAAGTGATCTTGCTGTAAGACGACCTCCGTAAGGTAATTGAAGAATCTTTACAAACGGAAGAGAAGGTGGAGAACTTGACAAAGGAAGCGAAAGAGCTGCAAGTTACAGTCATTGTACTGTGGGACAGGTCAAAAACTGTTGGATGACAAGCCGGAGGATGAAGAAGACAGGTCAAGGTGTAATTTTCATTTTGTGGGATTTCAAAAATGGCAAGAGGGGGAAACCCATGGATCGTTTCTGGAAAAGTGGCTTACGGATATCATGGACCTCGTAGCGCAGTCCATTTTGTTTTTGTGATCGAAAGAGCATTGAGTACCCAGCAGCACCAATGAGAGCACCCATTGCTAAAATACTCCATTTTTGAGATAGGGAATGCATCCTTCAATGGGCTCAAAAGCATGGAGACCCTTGCTTTGAGGGACAAACTATTTGCATCTTCCTAGATTATACACGGTGAGTTCAAGCCCAGAGACGATCCTTCCTGACAGTAAAGCAGAAACAAAATACTTTGAACATTAAATATATGCTCCTGTTCTTTGCAAACCTGTGAGTGGCACACGTGGGACAGGTACACTTCTTCACCTGCCCAGACAATGTAGTGGACTGGCTCGCAAGCGACACTGACCTGGCATGCATCGAGTGTCCGATACCAAGAGTGCAGGGGCTGGTTTACAGAATGAAGGAGGTTGGACGAGACACCAGACTCTGGCAGCCCTTGTATGTAAGTGCAGTAAGAGGGCACACTGCGAGTCACTGAGGGCGGCGCTATGGTGACCACAGGGGCTATGCAGGAGCCTGATCCAGTGACATCTTGAGGATTTCAAGGGACCTGAGCAAAAAGTAATCAAGGGGCATATTGTTCGGAACAGCTTTGAATTTATGATCTACTTTCAACTCTTTCATACCCTCTTTGGCCAGGTCACTGACAGTCCACAGACACACTGGTCCAAATTCAAAATGTGATTATAGCTAATATTCAGGGAAAATGACCTGTGTTTTTAATATTAAAACAGCAGCCCACTAATATTATTGCAAATAATTTTTGTGACCCCCCCATCCATTTTTCATATGTGAGATATTTTTTTGATTTAAAAGAAACTGTTTATGCATGTTGGATGGTGTTGAAATACATAACAAATTGCTCCGCAAAACATTATTTAATACAATCTGTTTAAGAATTATTCAAGGTCATCAGACCAAGACTCTCTGCAGAACAAAGCCGACTATCAGGGGGCCCCATGAAATCTGGGGCCCTGGCCCATAACCCCTTTGACTATTGTACTACGGCTACAGGATAAGATCCCTTAACCTGAGCCAGAAGGGTAGAGAGGTGTTCCTAGAGAGGATACTTCCTCCCAATTCAAATACTGGTCCACAAAGGTGTCCCACCTAGTATAGAGACGGTTGGGCACTATTCTCAACTCACGGGGCACCAACAGCTCATGCACGGGGAAGGAAGCAATTCCTTTTTGTTAAATAACCTTCACACACTCTAGTAGTGTCATGCTTCATCATCGGGTTCACCCTGACTCCTAAAGGTCAGGGTGGGCTTGACAGTATTTCAGGGAGCACTAAAGAGAAATAGGCCAGGGGGTTTAAAGATTAAAACTCCTCCTCCGACTCCAGGTATCCAATTATTAGCGGAGTCATAGGGGATATTAAAAATAGAAAGAGGGGGTCATAAGGAGGTAATGGTCATATGACCCCAATGGCAACATGTTTCAGCCCTATTACGTGGCCCAAAAGGGTCCTGGACTTTCTTCAGGGCAAATGGATTTCCCTCCCTGGTTTTTAACTAGGTACTTTCCTATACTTCAATACAGAGTGCCGAAAGCTGCACTCATAAGGACCGGTAAGTAGAATACTTATCTCTCATCTGGTACGTATGGTTTCATGTCGCCCTCTTGCGGAGGTTCTAGAATGTCTCAAGGGACTGCGGGTAAATGGGGGTAGCCTTGTAGTCAGACTTTCCTCAAAGGTTCTGCCTTGAACCTCCTCTGGCCTGATCCTAAGGAAACACTATCTGTAACTGGTGTATGATATAAGTATGTTCAGGGCTAGACAAATGACTGAATATTTACATATAGGGCACAAGGGCGCTTTGACAGATTAACACAAGGGCCCCCAGTCTACGTGCAAAGTAACATCATGTTCATGTTGTTGTTAAATAATGCTAAAGAGATAATCAAGGAAATAGGAAATACGATAGTATGGCAACACGATTGTTCCTGGGCAAGTTCAGGAGTCTATGAATGAAATGAAAATGAAATAAAATGTATAAAGTGTTCTACTATCCATAGGTGTCTAGGCACTAAGCTCAGGAAATGAAGAAAAAGCCCAATAAGTGAAGGAGAGAGCCTGATGCAGTAGTGAGTGGTTAAAAGGCCACATTTTTAAGGCTTTTCTGAAGGCCAGAAGATCAAATGATTTCTTTTTAAATTCAAGAGGTAGGGAGTTCCACAGCTTGTTTGTAGAAGTCAGAAAGCTCCTGCCCCCCAGCTGGACCTTTTAAATTTGGGAACAACTAATTTGAAATTTGCGCCTGACCAGAGAGGTTGCAATGGAATATAGCGCTGAAAGAGCTCGGTCAGAAATTCCAGTACTGTATTGTGTAATGCTTTAAAAGTAATGCACAAAACCTTAAAATCCTTGTGTCATTTCACAGGGAACCAGTGGAGGTGAATTAGGGCATGAGAGACAGATTTATATTTGGGGATTCCCAGACGAGCCGCTGCATTCTGTACAGTTTAGAGTTTACTAAGAAACCTTTTCTGTATGTTTGTGAAAATAAAATAGTCTATTTTTGAGGTAATCAACATAAAGACCACAGCTTTTTGCAGCTCTCTAGGAATAAAGGGAAGGACGTTCCTCAGTTACATAATCATGATGAAGGAGGAGGAGGTGATAGCATTTATATGAACTTCGAAGGACAGCTTGCTGTCAAACTGTACTCCTTTGTTCTTCACTTTCTTAACCGGACAGAGGAGAGTACCCAGTTCCTGGGGCCACCAGCTTGGAGTACATAGAAGTAGGTGTTCTTGCCAAATAACCAAACCTCCATTTTTGCTGAGTTCAGCTTCAAACAATTATCTCCCATCAATCTCCTGATTTGGAGCATACAATTATGAAATCTGGATGCGGTGGACTCTGGGCTGCTGGTCACAGACACCACTATCTGGGTTTTGTCAACATAGGATACTAGGGAGTAGCCGAAAGATCTAATCACATCTGCCAGTGTGGTAATGTAAAGATTGAAGAGAGTAGGGCTTAATGAAGAGTTCAGTGGAATCCCACATGGCAGTGAAAAGAGAGAGGAGGCAAAATCTTCCATGGCCACCACTTGCTCCCGGTCATTAAGGAATGATTTTAGCCACGACAGGGCACTATCCCTGACTCTGATGGTAAAAAGAGGGTCTAGGAACAGGTCGTGACTGACCGTGTTGAATGGCACTGAGAGGTCTAAAAGAATCAAGGCGGCATTTCCTCCATTGTCTAAAGTCTGTCTAATTTCTTCAGACGCCGTGATCAGTGCTAGTTCCATACTGTGATGGCTTCTAAAGCCAAATTGGGATGGATCTAGAAGATGGTTGTTGTTGATGAAGGATGTCATTTCCATGTTGATACCCTTCTCAACACATTTTACAGGGAATGGCAAACGAGAAATTAATGGTTAATTTTTAGGATCAGCGGCATTGAGATTGGGTTTTTTGATAAGAGGGAGGATGGAGGCTCTTTTCCACTCTTTGGGAAAGTACCCTGAGATGAACATCTTATTGAAGATGTGCATAAGATGTACTGCAATGATATCTGGGACCATGTGCATGACCTTAGGAGGGCCGGGGTCCAAAAAGGGACCCAGATTTTATATTGCCCAATACGTTTTTAACCTGATCAATGCAGTGGGAACCAAAACTATTGCATTAGCTTATGCAGGGGTGTTGAATTTAGTTCCTTGTTTTCATCCGGGTAACCAATGTGTGCTGATAGACATGAGTACTCTTCCTTTTTTTACCACAGTGGACTTTAGTTGTTTATTTGTGTGAGAAGTTGGCCTGGTATATGATGTTCACTAATTAAAGTGGGCACCTTGCACCAGTCCAAACAACCCTTATGGTGATTTAAGAGGTCAAAGATAACCTTAGAAAGCTATCCAAGTGGTAGCTGTGGAGAGCGGCCTTCAGGCTTAGTCTTGAAGGAATGTTAAGCAGCTTGTTTTACCAGAATGCAACCTTATTGTATTGGTTAAATGAAAGGAGAACCACACAGTAGTTATGAAAAATTTATTTATTATTATAACACACCTTAAATACCTCACAGTATCTGCTACACGTAGATAAACACAAAGTACATAATACTGTAGCACAGAAACAATCGTAAGTAGCACTAATACACAGTGGGCTCCAGGGGCAGACCAAACCATATACTAAAATAGTGGTATAAGAACCACGACTCGAGTCGAGACAGTGTCTAGAGGATGTAGAATCGCTGGTACCCCAAGGAACCAACCCAAGGTGAGTAAGTAGGGACCCCACGGAGAATGGGTGCAGTGTGAGAACACGACCGCATGCTACGTACAATACTATGGGAGAGTCGCGGTTGCAATTTTAAAGTTTAAGGACCCTTCCCAGTGGATTACAAAGAAACCCTTTAGAACATAGAAGGTTAGAGAGCCACCCCACCCGTGAATACCAAAGTACCAGAGTTACCTATCCCAGGGAAGCCGGGTGCATAGGGTCGAAGTGGCGTCGGAAACCGCCGTCGTTCTCAATGGGAGTCTTCAAAGAAATGCCACTGCTGGAAAGAAGAAAAGTGTCCGGTGGAACCCACAGGTGGATTCTTGATGGAAGGACCTGAAAGCAGAGGGGACAGAGTCTAGGTCACTCAGGAGTGATCAGGGGCTCGGGAGACGAATGCACACCGATGTCGGGTGCTTCAGGTTTGAAGATGGAGACCTTGACTCTACAGCTGCAGGGACCAGGAGATGTCCAGGACAACCAGGAGCCAGATACAAGCTATCCCACAAAGGATGTTGAGTGCTGAGGGGTCGGTGTACGGCGGGAGCACCAACAAGCCTTGGCAGCGGCAACCCAGGAAGAAGGTCAAAGAAGGTTACGGTCTGGCCCAGCAAGGACTCACCACAGAAAGGGGAGTCAGAACAGGCCTGGAGCAACCAGAGGAGTCCAAGAAAAGCAGCGTTGTCCCTCAAATGGACCCACAGGCCGAAGGTACAGAAGTTGCGAGGGGACCTCTAGCAGTTTCGCAAAGTCACAGCTTGCAGGGCACGGAGTGTGAGGAGGCTGAATTCCTTTGTACAAAATGTGTGCAGAGGTTGGGGCTACCATAGGTACCCCCCAAGTGCAGCCAAACCCCGGGTGCCGGCAACGGGCCCCCAAAGTGAAACTCCCCCAGCCTTTCCATGGCGGCATTGCCGCCATGGAAAGGCCTTGATTCACACCCATCCTAATATGGATGGCGGTGCCTGCAAGGCAACGCCACCATATTGAGGCCCAATTCCGCCCGGCCGGCAATCGGAACGATTGCCGACCGGCGGAAAAGCGGCGGACGCACTTTGCCTCAGGTTGAGATGGCGGGCGGATCGCCACAGCCGGCCCGGCAGTGACGATCCGCCTGCCATCATAATCACCCCCTTAGTTGGGGAACACCAAAAAGCATATGCACTTGCAAAAGTACATGGTGCACAGGGGTTCGGGTTATGTGGTCTCCACGAGAGGTACTGGCCTCAAACTTGGTGAGAGGGCAGCTCAACCTCAAGGAACATAGGAACCCACCTCCTGTGTTGCTGGAGTCTTCGGAGTCCGCAGGAGCTCAGGATCAGCAGACCAGTCAATTGCATAATGGTGCCTGCGAATGCAGGTGAGTGACTCCTTCACCCCAAGGGAGATACTTCAGTTGTCCTTGATGCTCCACAGGTCCTGCATGGAGCCTGTATGGTGCACGGGTGCAGACAATGCTTTGGACGGAGAGAGAGATGAAGTCTGGCCAAGTCGAAGTCCAGCGAAGTTCAGAGTGTCCAGACGGTTGAAGGTCAGTGGTTTCTTGTTCAGAATCTTGTCCACATCAAATCTAGAGTCCTACAGCCAGGTTAGCCCTTTTGTACCCACAGGAGAGGGTTGGACAGATTCAGGGGACCCTCCCAGGGGAGGGTCAGGACAGTGGGGAGGATACTCCCCTGTCCTTTGTCCAGTTTCCCGTCAGAGCAGGAGCCAACGGCTCCCAGGACTAATTTGAACTGGGCTATGCACAGGGACACCAAGTGTGCCCCAGATGCAGACTTTCAGGCACTTTGGAAGTGCACCCACCCAGCCCTAATACACTAAATCCTGTCTGGGAGGTGGTCACACCTCCCTGTGACAGGATGCCTATTGTGCTGCTTTCCTCTGCTCGAGCTTGGCTCAGCAGCAGGAGGGCAGAAATGTGTCTCTGGTTGGCAGCAACCATTTTGTGCTGTCCTGGGCGAGAAGGCTGGTACCGGGAAGACCAGGGACCCCACGAAGCTCACTTCAGAAGAACGGTTACCGGTGCAGAGGTATGATTCTGAGTTGTTTGATACCAAACACGACATGGTTTGTTGCAGCCGTTTTCGAGATAGCATTTTAGGCGAGCATATAATGCACCTCTACCTATATGTCTGGCTGCGTCACCGACAACCCAGGAGAATGGTCTCCGAAGGCTGCAGGGGTGCTCTGCTCATGCAGGCGCACCCTCTCATGTAAAACCCAGTACCCTGCCTTCAGGATTGTTAAGGCCTGCTAGAGGGGAGACATAGGTTTTAAGTGCAGTGACCTATAGATATAGAAAACCTATCTAAAGTAAGTGGTGCATGCACCATCTTACACAGGCTGCAATGGCAGGCCTGTAGTTCCATCTTGCATGGCCTCTCCTGGGTGGCATAATACATGCTTTAGCCCAGGGGAGGCCTCTGGGGTACCTATGCCCTGGGTACATGTGTACCATATACTAGGGACTGACAAGGGTACCCCAGTATCCAACCTGGAGTGTACCTAAGTACGTCATAACATTTAAAGGAGAAAGCAGATAGACTGGGGTCCTGATCCCAGTCAGACTAGTCAAAACAGTGTAACATTAAGCAAAAAGTGCGGGTAACCATGAGAAGCAGATCCTACTTTCCTGCAGTTTGTTTTTTGCTTTTTGATTTGGGAAGCCGGAGTAGGGACAGGAGCTGGGATTTACTGGGGACACGAGCTCCCCTCCAATTACTGGTTGTATGAGAAATAAGTTACTTAGTTATATACCTTTGAGGATCTTGACTTGTTACACTGAGTAGGGTGGATGTGCAGCTCTCATCTGTAACTTACACGGGGAAACAGCACACTCACATGGATAGGGATGAGAAAGGGATATCAGCAATTGTTTTAAAGTTTGTATGTTATCTCGATGGGGCAACATTGTTAAAAAGGCGGCTCATGAGAAATGAGGACCACCAAACACAGCTGAGCTATGAATCGTACTCACCTCATAGAGAGGACTCTTGGCAGTCCTAGTCCTTGTCAGGACACACTTATAGAATTGCCATTGTCACTAACAAAATGGAACTGTTGCTTGTCACGTGTGGGACTGTCACTCTTGGGGCTGTCACTATAATGACTCTCACTGATGGGAGTGTCATGAACAGGACCATCACCTTCAGCACTCAGAAAGAAGATGCCACTGAGAGCGAGCAGGAGCGTGATTTACATTCTCTCATCTGATGGATCTTTTTAAGTTGACTGAGACTTTCGTAAAGTCAATTTGGCCCCACAATAAGGACAGTGAATCAATAATCGAAGTTAAGTAGTTTTATTTCCAATTAATAGTCAATCCAATATGTATATATGCATGTCAGGAAAATATTTAAACGATACAGAATTGCAGCTGGCTGGCTGAAATATCACAATCAGTTCAGTTTGAATAAGAGAAGATACTAATTAAACACAGCCACAGCAATACAGAAACTAAGAATTAGAAATAGATTTTCTTTAAAAAAAACTCCAGTTCTCTCTTTCGAACATGAGTAAGTTGTAAAGTCATCTAATCAGGGATCTAAGTCGGAATAATGATGGTTCATAGAATAGGGTCTCAAGGGAATTCTGAAATGCAAGAAGGTGTCAGCATAGTGAAGACTCCAGTAGAGGTCTCCCAGAATTGAAACAAATGTTTTGCCTGAAGCTTCAAACTTGCAAGAATAAAGGAAGCAGAGAGGTCTGCACCCCTCAAAGTCTAAGGGAATCTGCGCTATCTAACAGTGAACACTTGCTGCAACATTGAACATCCTGCCGTTCCTGATATGCGATGAATAGGAGGTTTCATCTGCTCTTTGGGTCTTCACATTTATTGGCAAGATTTCTCTTCTCAGACCTTACTATCAAAAAACTAGTACAGACAGCAATTCTCTTTTTCTCTAGCTAAGGAAACCTTGAGAATGCACCTGCAAAAGAAAGAACATGCCAACCAAGCAAAGCATATTCAAAATCCCAAAGCCTTTAGTCAAGCAGACTTTATTAAAAATGTAAAAGTATACTTCAAGTACATGGTTATACTTGTGCACATATGTTTCAAGTACAAATGCAAATGTGAATAAAAGCATAGATGATTACACTTTCAAATATGATTTTCAGAGCATATACAAATACGACTTAAAGTATAAATGAAACATGAATGCAGAATACATTGTCATGTTAAACTTAACATTAGTTCTCACGTTTATAAAGCTTCAGTTTCTCAGTGATTACATTTCATTAATGTATTTATATCTTCACACACATTAATATTATTAAGGCACATAGTTGATATAATGGCAAATATTAATGCAAATTGTGCATCGGTGACCTGTAAGGGAGGGAGTCTAAATTGTGCTCCTCCAATCCTCTCTCTGGTGGCTATGTTAGCCATCACAATAACACACACATGAACCCTTATCAGGTGAGATCAAGTCAACCTTGAAGTTTTCAAGAACTTTTGTCTAGCAATTTTCCAGATGTTTCATGTCATCATAAAATCTACACTGATTCTCCTCCAATTCCACAACTTTTCTCTTTATTCCCCACCTCTCTTGTACTTCTCATTTTGCCTTCATATACCTGTACCTCTTAAAGATTACAAACAGAGTTATTTCACAAAGGACAATTATCACAAGGAGTCTCAAAACAGAACCAAGTATTCCACTTCCAAGGTTTCCAAACCATTTTCCTACTGCAAGAAATCCATTGCAAATTGCTTCCCAAGCCACATGTGGTTTCTAACTTCTTTAATTCTTCTTTCAGGTCAGTAAGTCCTTACTCTTGTCAGAAATATGGGTTCACCATTGCTGGACCTTTAACATCTTGCAGACTCCACTCTCTTCCACGAGGAAAATGTCTAATGCAAATTGATTTGACAAAACCAGTATCAACCAGAACTGGTATGGGGTTGCCATTAATTCCTTCTTCAATGAATTCTGCACTTCCCCTAGAACTGCACCAAGCATTCAATCCAACTCCCCTCTCAGGCACTGTCATTGGACCTGACTCGGTCCTTGCTGAACACCAATGGTAGCTGCAAAATATGAAAACAAATCACTAATCGCTGATGAATTTGCTTGAATTTTGTGTAACTCCTAATGTACTGTCCTGTATCTGGGGTTGCTAAACCACAGCAGAAGGCACAGTTGTGTATTCTGCATATTATGCATTGAGGCTGGAGGGCAGGAACTAGGCCTTGGCGTCATTTGAATTATGCTATTGTAATTTGCGTAATTTCAGGAATTTTCCGTTATGCTTATTACACGAAATTCCCAAAATTACACTATTAGTACACATCATGCCATTATGCTCCATTCACTGTAAAACTTAATCGCTATAAAATGTTCACATAGGCCAATATTTCCTCCCGCAATTTCGCTTGCCAACACATCACACTGATGCGCCTTCTTTCTGTGGATCTTCCATTCGACTGTATTGCCTGTAAATCTGCATCGATCTCTCAAAATACGCAGAAACTGACTGATTAGCATTCTGTGTAGTTCTCATTGTGTTTGACCAATTAACTTGTTTCACTGGAACATTTCATTTCAAATGGACTGCATTATATTCATCCATAACCTTGTTTGAAGGCTGAAAACTCGGACCACTTCTATGTGGCTCATCTGTACACGTTTCTTCCAATTTGCAATCATTCCACAAGTCCTTCAGCACTATGATTGAAAACAATGCATCCAAATCTGCCCACAATACTTTAGACACAGTAACTATTTATTCTAGTTCTGAATAGCATTTTTAGGCTCATCTCTAAGCTTTGGAACTCATTTGTAAAAGTCTGCAAATCCTGTCTGGACAAAGCTACAAGAACATAAGTTGGACCATAAATTCCTGGCTTCCATCAATGGGAATTCTCTTTCAACAAGCTCACATTCAGATTCACTCATTCAAGCTTTTGTTTATTCTTCAATGGCTTTGTATTCCTATCAACCTTGTATCTTTCCACATTCTCCCAATCTCTGATTAGTCCTATAATTTCTTCAAAATTTGCTGCCAATTGAATAAGGGTTTCCGTTCCCAATTCAAGTTCTGTCATTTTTATTTTGATATTTGATTTTCAATGCTTTCTGACAGAGAATGAAAACATGAATGTTCATGCTTTGCACTGCACGAGTTCAATGCTTGTGCACAGCAATATAAAGGTGCACTCTTTACTAAAGTTCACCTAGATCAAGCATTATTTTCTGTAGATGAATATGCCCTTCTACAATGTCATGAGGCTTCTTTATATGCTTTTTCTTTAGACTGATTGGCCATATGTATGTTTGTACTGGTAAATATATAGTGCAAATCTAGCTGTGAAGCAATGGAGCACTGAACATTACATGAGTGATTATGAGGCAATCCACAAGATTGTATACATTAAGTGGGGATTACATAAATACATTTTGAATAAATTTTAGGCACATGGAAATTAAGTGATTTGCATGGAATTACACAATGTTGAGGCTAGCGCTGAGAGTCGAACCTGGGATCCCAGTTTCTAAAGGTGGCAGGCAAGGCCCTAGGTTACATCACAAATTAGGGATAAATCTTTACAGCCTGTCCTCTAATGTGGCATGTGATGACATATTTCACAGTATTTCACACTTACAATGCCTGAAGTTTCGCGGTGCACCTTTTTGCTGAGTATATATGATGAGGTGAGATTGTGTGGGAAGTGCACATTCACATTAAATAAACAGACTTATTGGATTTACCAATGTATTTTAGGTCTGATCTAGAGAAAGTTGTCTCACCAGCAAATCATAAATAAAATACATTCATATACTAACAGGTTTGGGTCATATCCTTTGGCCTTCTCAGATGTCATACTTAAAATGCTTCTGCCCAGCATAGCATACTGCATAGGGCAATGCATCACCCCCTTCAGTTATTAGCTCTCTTACACTGCGGGTGATAGTATTTTGCCTGATCACATGTGCACATCTGCCTACAGTAGAAGTACACTTACCTGCCAGGGTGGGTGGGTGAATACTTTGCTTTTCCAGTGTTATTTTCTTCACCATTTCATTATACACTCATATATGTGAGTTTAAAACATGTCAAGTTACATTAATTCAAACTAAATAATACATTTTGATTCCACCAATAAGAATTATATTTTCATTCAACGTGTATTAGTGTTTCTATCTAAATAAATATGCTTCCTGGAAGCCCCCGTAATGTTTCATTAAAATTAAAGGTGATTGTTATTTTTTTTTTATTTCAAATTTGTATTGCAGGCATATGGTCACCAATGATAGGTGGTAGAATATTTTCTTTTTTTCCTACTTTCTTCGCATACACTTGCAATAAAACACAAAAAATATTAATTGTGCACTAGCTTGCAAGGACAGACTCAGTGACTTCAACAAAGCTCGTTTTGTTTGCAAGGGCCCAGAAGCTGCATGCACACTGCTACCAAGCTGCTCTCTCGTCTTGATGTGTGAAACATTCTGCCCATACTTTATTACTATCCCACCATTTCAAAATGGCTGTTCTCCATCATGGAATTTAAAATAATGATAATAAAATATGCACAAAAAAATGGCCACCCATCTGTGCTCATTTGTTCTATCATCCATGGTGGCCATCTTACAATAGTTTCTACTACAAGTATAAAAAAAACTCATTGTAACGTGGCCCTCCATACATGCGTGCACATGTACCAGTTCCAGAAGGCTATCATGCTTTCAATGCCTCTGTCATATTGGAACATTAACTGATCTTAACATATTTCAAAAACATTCACGTGACTGACTGCTTGTACCTTCAAAAACAGACAGTTTTGAATGCTTTTAACATCATTTTTGCCTACCAATGGCTACTGCTGTTGGCAACATAAACATTGTCATTGCCAATGATTGTTTTTTTCTCTGTGAACATGTGTCACCTCTGCTTGAAAATGTTTATTGGGTTATCAATTTAACAAATTTCAATCGGAATGCAATGGGTATACATTTAACAATACAAGCAGTAGAGATTTATCGCATTAAGCTACGGATCTTTTTTAATAGTTATGTTTATCAACCAAAATTAATAGTCATATATGGGTAATACATATGTTATCCTAATCATATTATATCATAAGATGTATACAAAAGTAAGTGGAAGAAAAGAAAGAGGAGCATACGCCACCTCTGATTTCTACAGCTGCGATGCCTTTTGCATATCCTGTTTTATATTATCTGAGACTCAGCACAATTTGGTTCAGATAGAGTCTCACGAGGAAGGTAGGTTCAGAGTGGGTGAGGATGGAGGATTATGGAGTAATGTATCATGAGCACAGACTTACTCTTGGACGCTCCAAACATTAAGGGCATGATTATGATGTTGGGCGGACTCACATCTGCCGACACCAGTGCAGTCTCAGGACCGACCGACCTCCGGTCAGTGGTCCCGACACCACAATTAAAATGCGACCGCACATGGTGCGGTCGCATACTCCCATTTCTCCATGGGAGCTTGTGCTGAGGCCGTAAACCTGCCGTACCACAAGTTCCCATAGGGAAATGGGAGCCTGCGTAAATCCCTACACCGTGTGGCAGGCACCTCACAGTGCCTGCTACATGGTGCAGGGATTTAGAGGGTGGCACCATAGGTGTCCCCCCAAGCCCAGAACAAGTGGGCCAAGGGGGAAGGAGGTCCTGCTAGGGGCTCCCAAAGGCACTTTCCGACAGAAAATCCATGTTTGAAAGGCCGACATGGATTTGCTCTCGGAAAGTGCTATCATAATCCTGAAGGTGGAAACGCCTTCCTCACGGTATTATGCGGCTCTTCTGACTGGCCAACGGGCTCCTCAAGCCCATCATAAGTCAAGCCGCATTGACCGGCCGGTTTGATTTCCACCGCCTTAATTGCAATACGGCGGTCGGAAGTCAAACCAGGGATGTCGGTCGGAAAACCTCTGACCAGCAGTCGGATTCTTTCTGACCAACATCCTTATTAGCCCCTAAATCTCTTGCTCTGATGCCCAGCATAATTATTTGTATGAGCTCTTTATTCATCTACTCCCTCACATCTAGAACATGCCTGACATGTTTCAGCACTAGGTCTACTTCCACTGCAGTAACCTACAACCAACCCTTCTCCTCCCTTGAGCTGTCGCCAGTGTCTCAACTGCCCCTTCTCAACAAACTGCATGAACAAAGGGGACTCTTTAATCGTTCTCGGGCTCTCTGTTCTCTATCAGCATACTCAACCCCTTCCTTTGAATATCTGTACTTGTCAATAAACAAAAACTGCACATTTACACAAATCTAACTTATTCACCACTATAGGGAACTATTATCTTCCTTCTGTTTCCATACTCTTTTATATATCTGCTGCCTTCAACAACACTAGATCATCCAACTCTACCATCATCTCTCAACTTGTTCGGTGTTTCAGGTTCACACACATGGCTCACCTCATACTCTCTAACCACTGTTTCCCACTTGCCTCAAACATAAGGAAAACTCCATCTCTGTAGATGCCCCTCCAGGCTCTGTTATTGGCTCTTTTTCATATACCTACTAGAACCTCTTCAAAGAAAATCAATACCACCAGACATTCTGTCATCCCTTCTAACAGGGAGCCCGTAATAGCTTAAAAGTTTAATTTATTGCAATTAGAAATATAAGTGATTACTGGCCCTCTCCCCACATTGCAGCAACTAGGTGTTTTTACTGTCTGAATATTACACTAGTCATAGCAATAGCCATAACACTAATAAATGTAATTAAATACAAAACTGTTTCTATTCCAATTTATTTACCACCTTAACTTCACTGTTCTATGTACCAGCATGTTTTGCATTGTTTAACAGTTCTAATCATTATTGTATGTAACTAAATAAATAACTACATTATCAAATCAGTAGTAATAATTAAGGTACTAAATTTGGGTGCCAATATTTCCACTGTAACACCCAAAAGGTATTGCAGTTGGTGGGGAGGCATAAAGCAATATCAACAACAAAGAATCTAATATCCCAAAGGGAAAATTTTCTTCCCAAACAGTTTTGGTGGCAAACTTATTGTATCAAAAAACACCATACATAAATGTCATATATATCAAAATATCATTGTCACATCATGATTAAAATCATAGCACAAAGCGAAATATAACAACTTCAATATTTTTCAATAAATGATGTCTCCAAAATTCTAATATTTAGACACTCACACATTTTTATTTATCTTCTTTTATAATTTTTCACTATTGTATCTTCATTTATAATTTTTCACTATAATAGAATTTGGCATCTTTTACATCTGATGGATAGTAAAAATGTCATCGGAGATCAAAGGAGAAATCAAGATGAATAGTGTCTTAATCCATCTCTAATTGCATCTAAAGTGACCATCACAAAAATCATCAATTTCCTTCTCGAGTTCCCTTGGCTAGTTCCCTTACTTCTACATATCATAAATGTAAATCATGTGGCGGGAAACATTCATGTACCTCTAACGTCTCTGAATTTTTTAATAGTTGAGACCATAACTAGACAGTAATCAAGCATCAACCCAGATCACAATAAAAAGAATTATCAAGTTTCACTTATTGAGTACTGCATCCCCCATGAGTTTATACATACGGTATCCTATGGAGCAGGGCGGTACCAGTGCACCTGCCCACAATTAGCACATGCCCCACCTGCCTATCTTTAAGGGAAGGTATATGGTTTCGATGGCAGAGCTACAGCCATCATCATTACCACGTGCATTGGTCAGGGGAAAGACATGGTGTTGTATGGCCCACCCAGTATAGCCATACCAGCCTGTTATACACCTTCCTGGGACAATGTAGAGAGGGCATGGCAGTATAGAACAAGAAATAATCAATATCACATATGTGCTGGAAAAAACTCCCAGCATGCCAAAGGACATTTATTTTTCATTTTTTTAAAACATTCCTCATTTTGGGGGCTTATCGGGAAAACAAAATCAGCTGGTCTGTCAAGTGTATGGCATGGTAGTCTGTTTGGTGAGTTAAGTTAAACTGAAACTACTCCAGCCTTATCAGTGAAGCAATGTTCCTGACGAAGAGGCTGCCATACTCTAAATGGTACCTATAGTGTGTTGGCAGGCTCAATGGATGAGCCAGCTGCTGTGATTTTCTCCTCAAGCCTTTTCTTCTTCATAGGTTCATATAGTTAGTTACGTTTTGTGAAAGTATCACAGCACTTAGACACCAGAAAAGCTGTGGTATGAAGTGGTGTATTAAAGAAAAAGTTAATATAACTTTCAGTTGAACACCAAATGGAGAACGTTTGGGCTAAATTCAGACAAGGCTACTCTCCAGCCAGAACACAATAATAACAAGAGAACATGTGAGGAGAAATCTAAACTGATGTCCTACCAATATTCAGAAGAAAAACACTCTAACCCTAAGCCAATGGAGCTGAAGGTTCCCAGTAGATCTATGAATGAGTGCTTGTGCTAAATAATATGCAAAGGAAATAAAGACAATGAGATGAGAACAATATGCAAATACGTTTTTTACTCCTACAAATCCAAAGTTAACCTTGGCTTGAAATACATCTTGTGCAGCCTCCCAAAGCCTCCTTTAGAGGATTGCACATGCCCTGCACATAGTCTTACAGGAACACCACACACTTATTATATGTCACTCACAGAGTACAACACACCCAGGTGGCCCAGTTATGAAGGACAGCACAAATCTATAGGGAGCAAGTCAGTAGAGCCCAGAATTCTTAATTTTTTCGCCAAAGGACAGAGAAAACTCAGTCGCCTATAGAATTAATGAATAGGCTTAAGAACTTTACTAAGGCAGCTAGACCTCAATGTTGTCAGCACAGGGATTGAGATGACACTGCTTTTGGTCAATTTGTTGAGCTCACAATGCTCCACAAAGAAGCATAAATACATTGATTCTTGCTATGGTACCAACACCTTGGCCTGGCTACTGCTTTTATGGGAACACACAATTTAGCTAAAGGCTAACATCTTGGACACTTCTGTCTTGATGCCGACCTTCCCTTTCTAGGCCATCGTGGAAAGTTAGGGGCCTGGGAGAACAAGTGGGCAAAGCATTACCTACATAGAAGTCATATTGGAGGAAAAATTAACACTCTCCCAAGCTCTCTTTATTATAGCATGTTGAGGTTATCGGCCTAATTTAGAGTTTGGTGAAAAGGGTACTCCATTGCAATTGCAAAGGTCCGTCTCCCTCATTTAGCCGTTACTTCAGGATGTTGGCAACGGAGACTACTCCATCTCAGTTTCTGACATATACCGCCAACAGCCCGATGGAGTAAGCGCCATCGGAGGTTTAGCCATTTGACCTCCTGCCCGATTTAGAGTGAGAGGACAGTTTTCAGTGTCCGTCACCGCCAGGCAAAACCTATTGGTAAGCGCCACTGAAAACTGCAAAATTACACCCACACCATGGGAGACAACTCCCATGGTGCTGGGGTCATTCGTTTTTTTTCATTTTCAAAAACAAAATCCTACTTTGGGACTTTGTTTTTAAAATTATAAAAACAGGTTAAAAGTTTGATGGTACTGTGATGTTTGCAGAGCCGTCTGTAAAATATTTATTACGGTGGCAGGAAGTACTGTGAAGGCGGTTCCTGCCATAGATTCAGAGGATGGTTAATCTGCCAGGGTGACGGGATATTTTACTCCGTCACCCTGACGGAGTATGGACCGTCATCCTCGGTCCAAATCGGCTTCTAAGTCTCCTCCTTGCCTTCTTATTAGCTAAAATGAATACTTCCACTTCTTCCTTCTAGAGGTAGGAGTTTAATCAGTTGAGGAGGAATGCTGTTTGTGAAGACCATAATGTGAACTGATTTTCTTCAGAATAACTAATCAGTTTGCAGATCAGGGTTTATTAACTATGCTGGTAACCAGTAAAGATTGTGAAAATTAAAGTTGTGCTATTCCTGAATGATCTAGGATATAGCAGTATACAAGGGACAGTAGGCTACAGTGTCAAAAGAGATGGGAATCCATTTCTTTGGAATGTAATGCCCTCACACACCCAGTTGGGTGTCATGCTTCATCATCGGGCTGCTCCTCGTCTGGCCGGCGCTGCAATGCCTGACGGGCTCCCGATGAGGGGCACTTTGGCGGAGATCTTTTTCCAAATAGCCGTTTGGTGCCGTGGGTGTGTGAGATTTAGTAAGTGTAGATGAATAAGTGGTGTGTGATGTTTATGTGAGTTAAAACAGGGTTGGGAGTACCAGCAAAAATAACTTTAATTGTGGGGTCTCCTACCCAGATTAAAATAAAGAGGAAAGGCGCAATGCTAAGTTAATGTCTTAGGTGTGGCGCTCTTCCGTGTGGTTGGTCAACATGTTTCTTCGCAATTCTACAAGTCTAGAGGCGATTCGTCAGGACCAAAAGTTTAAAAACTATCTACACTAAGGTGGACCGGAAAACAAAAATAAATTAATGTTTGGGATTGAAGCCACCATGACTTACTCTGTCTAATGGCTGGTAGTTCTGGTTCTACCTATTATGGAGAGAAAATCACATATTAATGAATGATGTCAAACCAATATCACAAGTATCAAACACTACTGTCCTATTCCCTGTGTGTCTAAATCACAGCACACAGTGGTGAGGTGTTACAGGCATCTAAACACCAGGTGCCAAATATTGAAGTGGTCACATTATTGCTCATGTGTGTAGTGACCACATCCGTGTATTAAAAACCAAAAACTGCAAAAAGAGCACAAGACTCACCCTAATTGGGATATACTACTGCTTCATCAACCCCGGCAGGTCAAGATATAAGGAACTTCCCCATTTACTACAGGGGTATGCAGATAAAAAGCAACAGTTAAAAGCTGCCAGCTTGCGAAGTTAATAGCGTTTTTATTGAATAATCTAAAGGATTGGATATGTGGGCCTCCTTAGTACAAATAGTGACATACTCCTACATCACGCTATCTGCACAACATTCAGGGGTAGTTCATTAACATTGCCCACATCATTAAAAAGTAATCCCAGCGATGGTGGAACAATACAGGCTTTATATTTGTTACTGAAGTTGGGATAAAGAAACAAAAAAAGGGTAAAGGAGGTTGGGAAAGTGCATCTACATAGTTGAACGTTTTAAACTGGCTGGGAAACCCTTTAACAGGGGTTGGGAGTGCGGAACATTTAGCAGACCATAAAGGTTAACATAGTACTCACGTTTGCGTAGTACGCAAGTGTCCAAGGACCTACCCACTGCTGCCGGGACCGGGAGGTGTGGTGTAGTGAAAAGGCCCGGTTTAAATACCCACTGCTCCTCCTCGTTAACTCCTGATTGCTACTAGCTGTTGCTGGACCGCTCGCGTGAGTGAGGACAGTCATTGTGCTGTTCTCTATACTGCGGGCGCCATCTTGGAGTGGATACCCTGACTTGAGCTGCCAGTCAGTTTCTACATTTGAAGGCTATGGAAACAACCCAGATCAGGTACTGGGTTTTGGAGGTTGTGGGATTAATAAAGCACTCGACCGCCCGGGCATTCATCTTATTTAAAATAGAAGGTATATACATGGTGAGCGGACGTTAGGCTACTAAAGATATATATTGCTCTGCCCCGCACTGTGTGAAATGCAGATAGGAGAGTAACCTAATAAGTTATGTGTCGAGTTTAAGAGTAATCTTGGTTGGCAACCATTGTGAGATTCGCGCGTCCTCCATTCATGGTAAAGAGAAGCAAAGGAGGATGGGAGCCATTTTGTAATCTTTGGGAAGCTTGGGGGCCATTTTGCGCACGAAACAATAACAGGGAGGCTCTATTAGAACCCAGACAAAAACCAGAAACGGAGATGTTGACATGGCGCCTGCAGTATAGAGAACAGTACAAAGACTGTTCTCACTCACGCGAGCGGTCCAGCAACAGCTAGTAGCAATCAGGAGTTAACGAGGAGGAGCAGTGGTATTTAAACCGGGCCTTTTCACTACACCACACCTCCCGGTCCCGGCAGCAGTGGGTAGGTCCTTGGACACATTGCGTACTACGCAAACGTGAGTACTATGTTAACCTTTATGGTCTGCTAAATGTTCCGCACTCCCAACCCCTGTTAAAGGGTTTCCCAGCCAGTTTAAAACGTTCAACTATGTAGATGCACTTTCCCAACCTCCTTTACCTTTTTTTTGTTTCTTTATCCCAACTTCAGTAACAAATATAAAGCCTGTATTGTTCCACCACAGCTGGGATTACTTTTTAATGATGTGGGCAATGTTAATGAACTACCCCTGAATGTTGTGCAGATAGCGTGATGTAGGAGTATGTCACTATATGTACTCAGGAGGCCCACATATCCAATCCTTTAGTTTATTCAATAAAAACGCTAATAACTTCGCAAGCTGGCAGCTTTTAACTGTTGCTTTTTATCTGCATACCCCTGTAGTAAATGGGGAAGTTCCTCATATCTTGACCTGCCGGGGTTGATGAAGCAGTAGTATATCCCAATTAGGGTGCGTCTTGTTCTCTTTTTGCAGTTTTTGGTTTTTAATACACGGATGTGGTCACTACACACATGAGCAATAATGTGACCACTTCAATATTTGGCACCTGGTGTTTAGATGCCTGTAACACCTCACCACTGTGTGCTGTGATTTAGACACACAGGGAATAGGACAGTAGTGTTTGATACTTGTGATATTGGTTTGACATCATTCATTAATATGTGATTTTCTCTCCATAATAGGTAGAACCAGAACTACCAGCCATTAGACAGAGTAAGTCATGGTGGCTTCAATCCCAAACATTAATTTATTTTTGTTTTCCGGTCCACCTTAGTGTAGATAGTTTTTAAACTTTAGGTCCTGACGAATCGCCTCTAGACTTGTAGAATTGCGAAGAAACATGTTGACCAACCACACGGAAGAGCGACACACCTAAGACATTAACTTAGCATTGCGCCTTTCCTCTTTATTTTAATAAGGGTAGGAGACCCCACAATTAAAGTTATTTTTGCTGGTACTCCCAACCCTGTTTTAACTCACATAAACATCACACACCACTTATTCATCTACACTCACTAAATCTCTCACACCCACGGCACCAAACCGCTATTTATAAAAAGATCTCCGTCAAAGTGCCCCTCATCGGGAGCCCGTCAGGCATTGCAGCGCCGGCCAGACGAGGAGCAGCCCGATGATGAAGCATGACACCCAACTGGGTGTGTGAGGGCATTACATTCCAAAGAAATGGATTCCCATCTCTTTTGACACTGTAGCCTACTGTCCCTTGTATACTGCTATATTCTAGATCATTCAGGAACAGCACAACTTTAATTTTCATATTGCATTTGGGCAACTGTGCTGGGCCTTATGTATAAAAGCCCGTTGTCCCTCTATTTGTGAATATTAACCAGTAAAGATTGCCTTCTGCTCAAACTACTCATTCAGCTGTTTTTGACTGAACTGACCACATTCCTTTGCCTTATGCATGAGCTAGATCATATTTTCCCACAGCCTGTATGTAGTTAACATATCATGAGAAGGGGTGTGCAAAATTTGTGTAATTACCTTTTGTGTAATTATGCAAAATTTCCACAAGATTAGACAGAATTATGGGTATTTACATGAACTGGAAAACTGGCATTCGGTGCTGTATTTAAGGAAAACGCATCCTCATGTGACGCATTTCACAATAAAATTTTAGTACAAAAAAGCTAAATCACTGCAAACAACAGATACTCGGACTCTGTTGTTTGCTTTGTTCCTCTGCATTTGCTGTAATATTTTACAGCGATTGCCGTGTTTACTGTAAACTTTTACTGCAAACAGCGCACATACGATGAGTTGGAATAGTGTAATTTCAGAAATTGTGTACAGCAAGAGTAAATCAACATTAACAAAATTACCCTAATTACACTGGCATAATGCAACTATCGCCTGAGCCTAGTCATCAGTAGGGGACTTTTGTTCCCTTCCCTATCCGAATTTATTGGATGGATGGTTCCTGCACACAAGGTCACTCCTCATGTTCATTCCTCTACATCTGCCAGGTACCCTGCATGCTCTGAGGGCTCTGATGATGCTGGTCCAGCCCTGCTGTGTCAGGGACACAGGTCCCTGACACAGCAGTAGTAAGGAAAGAGCACCATGACTCAGAGATGCCTATGTTGCCTAATTAATGTGAAAATGTGTATTTCAGTGTACTGATGAATTACCATGTGTGGGTAAGGCTCGTTTGCCCATGTGTGGGTTTAGAATGATTGGGAAGTTTCGAAATGAAAGCATGCAGAATTGTTTATTACCTTATACTGTTTATTAAACAATGGACAATATATCAGAGGTGGTAAGAATAGATGAGCATTTTGCTGTAAGGGATAATACTGCTTTATAACTGCTGAGTTGCTCCAAACACTACTTCGTATTGTTCAAGAACACGTTTTGCCCCTGTTGGCACACTGCAGCGGGCTTTTTCGATGCCAAAAATAGTACATAGCTATGCAAATATTAGAACTGATTTCACATCACTGGTCCTACTACCTATTCAGAGATAATATTATTTTAACTCACTTAATCCGTGAAAACTGACTGTGATTTGCACTTGTGTGAAGCACAGCCAACATGGATTGAAAAATGCATGCTATTGCTCTAAATATAGTTTACTATATTGTAGGGGATGCTGATCCTCAGGTATATTCACAAAGGATGACAATAAGTTATTTACCTTAAGTATTAATGATCCTGGAATCAGAGCTGTCATCTACACCTTCTGATTTGAGTGCTGAGGTCTTGACAAAGAAATGAAAAGGTTGAGAGGTCTTAAGGTGGAGAAGGCATTGTGGATTATGACATGCTAACATGATAGTGGTTATTACTTGTTCAGAAATGCTCAGTGTTGAGGCACATTCCCAACAGTACTAAGGGCCTGAGTTAGAGATTGGCAGAGACTGTATTACATCCAAATGGTAATGGGGTACCTTCTATGCCAAACTGAAGGTCTACTTGCCTGATTTACAGTCAGACGGACCTTAAGTATGTCAACGACGGAGACCACTCTGTCTTTGTTGCTGGCGTACTCCTATGATTGTCCGATGGAGTATGAGCCATCAAAGGTTCGGCCATTCGACTGCCCGCCTGATTTAGATTGGGCGGTCAATGGTCAGTTTTTACCGCTGTGAAAAATGTGCTATTAAGGTACAGCTAAAACATTTAAATAACCGTTAGACTATGGCAGAAAACGCCCATAATGTGGGGTCACTAGTTTTTATTTTTCCCAAAACAAAACCCCACTTTGGGATTTTGAAGAAAAAAAAATTGTTACATTTTTGATAGGTGGCTTTCATGCTTGCGGAGATGTCCGTTCATTGACAGGAACCGCTGTGATAGCCGTTCCTGTCAATGACTGGAATTGTCTGCTGGTCGGCAGGAAAAAGTGCAATGAATACAATTTGGCGAGGAAACAGAGTGTATCGTAATAAGTAAAACTGCCATCATCTGGTTAGTACGGTATAATTCTTAATGGAGGACATGGTCACAGGAATCATTTCCGGTAAAAAAAAGAGGAGAGATTTGATTGATTGATTTGATTTTAAAATTTATAGAGCGCGCGAATGCCCAGGGGCGTCTTGGCGCTAGGGTTGATGTAAGAAGGATTGCCGAGGATGTAGTGATCTGACTAGGAGGTGAAAAGCCAAGTTTTTACGGCTTTTCTAAACGACAGAAGCGAGGGGCTGTTTTTTATCGTAATTGGGAGAAGATTCCATGTCTTAGCTGTCTGCAACAAGAAGCTTCTCCCCCCCCACCTGACCTGCTTGAATTTAGGTACCTGTAAAAGTTTTGCATGGACAGATCTTAGGCTCCTGACTGGCTCGTACCGTTTCAGATGTGTTTTTAAAAAGTGCGGTCCTGAACCATGAAGGGCTTTGTAGGCTAGACAGACTGTTTTAAACATTATCCTCTTCTCCATCGGTAGCCAGTGAAGGGCTCTCACTCTGTGGGCGACCGGCTGTGATCTGGAAATATCCAGCACCAGTCTTGCTACTGCGTTCTGTAGACGCTGGAGTTTAGTTAGATGTTGGATTGGTATCCCAGCATACAAGGCGTTGCCGTAATCCAATCTGGACAAGGCCAATGCCGTAACTAATATTTTACATGAATCTTGGGGGAAGAGAGAGAAACATTGAAGTTAGAAAAGAGGAATCCTTTTGGCCAGCGAGGCAGTAGTCTCCATACATTTAGATCAGAAATGTACCCATAGTAGCAAAGTATATCATTTTTTATGGTTACACACAATATACTTCAATTACTTACCCTTTGATCATATACGAATTACGTTCCAAACAGCAGTGAAAAAATACATCATTTCTTAATAGTAATATATGGTTTTGCCAGTGACTTCCTTAGAATATGTCTTGTTGTTTGATGCAATACATTGAGGCCAAATGGAATTCTCATTAATCGCATGGATAATTCACAATATTGACCCCACACCATTATTAGTGATCATCTGAGCTTGTTAGAAGGTTGCAAAACCAAGACTGGTATATGTGTTTATAACTTATTAGCCGAAATTAGTGGAGCTAAATAGATTTAATAGTTTGTGGATTGTTTGGATTTTTACGTTTTGGCCCCATGCCTACTGATTCAACATATAGTACGGTGATTGTAACCCAGTAGAATAGTTAATATGTTTATTGATTGACTCAGTGGGTGTGTAGGATGAAATTTCGAGAGGAGGGTGATCATTGCTGCAACCAAAAGTGCATATTAGTGTCTTTTTTTAAGTCATTCTGTACAGTTTCAAGTCTTATGGTTAGTTTGCTCTCCCATCTCCTTAATTTTAGTTCTCAGTTGCCTCCTCGGAATGATTTAGAATTTAATCTGGACCAAAAAAAGACAGCTTTGTGGTCAATCCTCTACTATCTGCTGCTCTACCTATTCGAGCTGTCTTAGAGGGTCTAATTTAAGTGCCTTACTCTAATTCTGATGGTTCTTGGTATAAGCACACATTCTTCACTGTTCTGTCTCTATCTATTCGAGGGCTGCTTCACTCCTGCTTTGGGTCTCCTGCCCTTAGGCCATATCCCTTTGGCTCCTTCTTTATTGGGGGTGCCTTTGTGTGTCCTCTGTGTCCTCTGACAGGACTCATATCTGCCTAGCTGCTAAGTTTCCCAGGCATTGTTTTTATAGTGGAATACTCAAGACTACAAGTCCCAGAATTCAAAGAAAAAACCTGGACTGGAGCAGCACATCACGCATGGAAACTTGGCAGGGCTGTGTTTGTTGGTTGAAGTTCTGGTGGTCTTATTATCCTACAGGAGTATACCTTTAGGGCACTGCATTTTTTGGGGTAACGGAGTATAGGGCAATGCCATTTAGAGAGGGGAAGAAGGGCTATGGCCCCAACATCGGCAAGGAGCGAAATGTAGAATAATGGTATGCAATTGAGTGAGCTACAAACTCTGCTGAACTTCACATTATCGATAGGTGCTCATTCCCCAAATACCCCTTCGCTCTGCAAACTCTAATGAACTTCAAAGTCTCCTGAACAATTCCTTATCTGAACTCAAACTTCAAATCAGCCCTGCTCCTTTACTCCTCACTCACTCATGTTTCTCGCTCTCTCTCTTTCTCTCTGTCTCTCTGTCTCTCTCTCTGGCTCTCTCTCCCTCTCCCTCACTCTCGTCCTCGCCCCCTCCCTCTCTCTCTCTCCCTCACTCTCACCCTCGCCCTCTTACTCACCCTCGCCCTCTTCCTCTCCCTCTCCTTCTCATTCTGTCTCTCCCTTTCTCTCTCTCTGGCTCTCTCTCTCTATCCCTCCCCTGAAGCCCCCCCCCCCACTGTGCCTGCTATTACCTAGGGTAGCAAAAGAATGTTACAGAGGCAACAGCAGCAACCCCCTGCTCTACAAACAGCCTACAAAACCTCCTGCAGGGGCTATCGTTGCACCACAGTCTCCACACTATTTTTAGCACAAACTCCGAAGCTGCCCTGAAACATCCCTCTCCACCAAGCTCTGAGCCCACTGAAGAATTCAATATTTGCCTTCCAGCCTGTTTGTGTGTGTGTTTAGATTCAGAGATCATTGAACCATCACCCCTGGTGCCCAGGTGTCTGCATCCATGCAATGGCGGCAAAGAACCATAAACATGATGAAGGTAACTTTAGTGCCTATAAACATGTCTTGCTACAGGCAGAGTACAGAAACAATCATTGATCAATGCATACAGTTTGTTGAAAAAAGTTTCTTCTGTCCAAAAGATACATTTTGCCCGTGCAAGTGGTGTTTTCTGCAAATATTGTGCTTTAAAAAAACTGTGATACATTAAAGTTTGCATCTGATTCTCATTTACACTCAGTGTCCATGCTGTGTAACTGGAGGGATAGCTCTGCTATGCACAGATCAAAGTTGTGATTTAGAGAAGGGCAGTGACGTGACAGTCCTGTTATGGAGAGTGCTGTTAGACTTCCATGGGGGAAGGGGGTTCCCTGAATGTGACATCCTAATTAGTTACACTGTACTCAATGACAGTCCTGAGAGCAACAGTTCTATGAAGGCAAGTCCCATAGTGACTGCCCGCTTAATGACAGCCCTGTCGGTTTTTATGAAAGTCTTATCAGCGATAATGAATTTGGACAGTCCTATTTGGGACAGTCCCCACAATGAAGATTGCTTTACCAACAGTTCACTCAGTGAAAGTCCTACTCGTGACAGTTAACGTTAGAGACAGGATTCACAGTGGTGGAGGAGCACAATTAAGCCTCCATCCCTTCCTCCTCACTGATGTGCAATCTGTATTTATATTTGACATTATATCCACTGTGTGCCTTAATAAAATTAACGTGTGTGAATATATGAACACATTCCTGAAACGCAATCACTGAGAAACTGAAACTTTAATTACATGTGCACTAAGGTTCAGTTTAACATGACAATGTATTCTGCATTCGCGTTTCATTCATATTTTAAGTCACATTTTCATATGCTCCAAAATTTGAAGTTTGAAACTCTACTTCTTTCGGTGTAGAATAAATAGTGCCATTTAACTTGCACAATAAATCTCATCCTAGTACATTTAAAGGACTCAAATCTCCCACCACAAACTGGTGATTCTCATCAAAGGACCCGATTTTAACAGGTTGTTCTGTTACTAGGTTTTCCATTTGCTTATTTGTGACTTCTACAACTTGGATTCTTTTTCCCGAGAGGGGTAGGTTTGGAACTTTCACTGTTCTAACAGTAGCGCGGGTAGCATAAGTATCGGTTTAGATAGATACAGAGAGGCCATTCACCTCACCTTCCACAAATGGACCACTTGCGACAAGTACACAATCTTCATCCCCCCTCAGGCACCATCATTGTGAAAGATTAGAGTCGTAGCCCTCAAGCAGATCAAACATTCGGAATTGCTGAAACGCATTCTGATTTTAGAAGGAATTCTGATTCAAATTTGGGACTTGATATGAATAAAATCTGTGACCATTTGCATTTTGCTGCGGCATCGGGGCTTGTGAAACCTGCATCACTGGAGCTTGGGGCACGTTAAAATTTTGCATTCTCGGTCTCTGTACATTCTGATACTGTACGGGGTCATTACTCTAGGGAAATGGAAACCCTAAATTTTGATCCTGGTTCTCATTCACCACTCTGTTGGGATTAAGATGACATTCCCGCTTCCATTGCTTAAACTCATTGCAAGTTTAAGCGATGAGAGCTCGGATCATTAGGAACACCACCACCTAAACCTTGTTGCAAGAACCCATTTCCATCTTGCATCATTTGATTTCCCTGCTGATACACTCCTTGCATAGAAACATTCCCTACAGAATGCTGACTCTGACTTACTCTTTGTGCTGCTTTCATCTGTGCCACCATCAATTTCTCCTTCAATCACTTCTGCTTAATTTCCAATTCTTCACTACAATATTTAATATACCTCAGGTTCTTATCAACTGATTTGGTCTGCCAACAAATCAAATGCTGTTGAATCATCAAGCTAATCTCAGGTCGCAATCCCATCACAAACTGGGACACAAAATTTCCCATTTCTTTAGCTTTGAGAGTGCCCATTCCACTGTGTTGTTTAAACACCTGCAACAATCTCTAATAATAGGCATGCACTGACTCTTTGGACTCTTGACTCGTCCTGTCAATCTTGAACCAGTCAATGTCTTTAGCGGGTATCTTACCCTCCAAAAGTTCATGACCTGTTGAAACGTTTTCATCGTTAATGGTGATGGTGCATGTGATACCAAATGCCTCTGAGGTTCCGTCTCCGGCCACTCTATAGCCACTTTACATTCTCCCCACAAATCACTTGGTACCACAATACAGGATGCAAGGAAGCATCTGCTGCTCCATGGGAGACCCTGGTTCTTTGTTGAAGGCAGGCAGGCCTCTCAGAGACACAGCAGCTGCAGGACGAGATGACTTTTGGTGCACTCTATTGGGAACAGCAGACAGGCCGGCGGGGCCGGCGCTGGGTCAGTTGCTTCTTCCACGGTCTATGCTTTTGCGGCTCTTCAATATCCTTCTTCTTCGTAGGTCAGCAGGAATCTGATATCCTGGTGTCAGGGCTCCCCTAAATACTGAATTTAGGAGTGGTAGGGGAGTATAGGGTAGTAACCAATGGGCTACTTACCTCTGGGGATATGATGCCCCCTATATGATCACTTCCTAGGGGAAGTGGGCATAACCCTGTCCCAGGGATCCTAAATTTGCCATCACCAAGATGGTCATTTCTGAGATGTCACATCCACTTCAGGTAGCCCAGGTCAGGGGTGGTGCTCGTCTGAGGCTGGACACACCTGTCTTGCGTAGTTAATTTTACCGCCTTTCCAGATGCCAAAGGGCTCTTGACAAAAGGGGGACAGTTTCCTTTCCTGTAAGAGAAGCCACATTCAAATACCAAAGCCGGTGGGCCTATTTGAAGCTCCCCGGCCTCGGAATGCTAATTCACAGGTCATCCTGTGGGCGGGGGTCCCAAGCATCCTGGCCCGAGCAGGCTTGGTTTATAACCCCCATAGAGCAAAGGCCCTCACCCTTGGGGGTCAGAAACCTGTCTCTGGTGGCAGGCTGCTGGCGAAAAACAGTCAGTCAGCACACCAGTAGCTGGTAGGGTTTCAGTGGACACCTCTAAGGTGCCCTCTGGGTGCATGTATGACTAACTCGGACACTGCCATCAGTGCAGGTTAAATAACATGAGATGTCTGATACCAAACATCCCTATTTTCAGTGAAACCCTCATGTAGCTAGTGAACGCATTTTCACCAGTGTCCAGTAAATGCTTCCAAAACAGCTTCCCTGGTCACTTGTACTGTCAGTAATGGAACTGACCAGTACGGGGGCATATCTGCTCATACAGTTCTGCCCTCACATGTAGTATATTGCACCCTGCCTTAGGGCGGTAAGGCCTGCTGTAGGGGTGACTTACTTATATTGCATGCAGTGTCTGCAGGCAGGGCACACAGGCTGTGTGCCATGTCATGTTTCACTTTTGTCTGTACCAAGACACGCAGCCTGCAGTGGAAATTTGTATGAACTTGGTGAGGGGTTCCTTAGGCGGGCACAATTTGTGCTGCAGCACTTGGGAACCCTCTTTAATACCTAAGGCCCAAGGTAAGGGGGGTACTATTTACTAGGGACTTACAAAACACACTAAAGTTATCGTCAATGGGAGAAAACATTACACAATTTTGGGAAAGAGATCAGGCACTGAGGACCTGGTTAGCAGGAAAGCAGTGCACTTTCAGCCACAATCACATGAAATACCATCCAAAGGGGGGGGGATGACCATGTCAAAGAGGACACTTTCTACAAGGATGCCTTGCATGTTCACACTACTATCTAAACCAACCTAGGAACTCAGGAAGCGTTACAAGTGTAGCCTGGCCCATGCAGGTTTAGGAGAAAATTTTTGAAGCACTGCTTTTAGGGCATTTTAAAGATCAGCGGGGACAAACCAGGGATGGGACACTTACACTTGTTCTAATACTTCAGCTGCCTCAAGTGGCCTATGTGCATAGTGTGTACCATGTCCCTTTTCGGATATGGCGACCAGACACCTCTGATTGCAAAAACTTACACAAAAGGGAATGCTTTTTGCTAATGCATTTAATGAAATAGGTCTCCCTTGGAGGTTTCTCTCTTTCTCAATCAGGGCTAATTAATTAAATTAGTTGAAAAGAGGGAGGTGTCCAATCGGGAGAGTGCAATAATGCTATAATGTCTTGAGTAGATAAAGGCAATGCACGTAAACTGCAAGTAATGTAGCTCATTACGTGATAGCTTGAATCCAGTGACATGGCAAACATGGGACCCACTTTTGGGCATACCCGTGCCACTCGGGTGACAAATGCAAAATGAATAATTGATATACTAAATGCTGAATAATGTCAAACACTCACCCCCAGTCTGAGATCTCGGCCTAAATCCATTGTGTTTTTGCTCACCATGCCATTCCAATTTGGGCCCAGCCATATGCAAATCAGTCTTGACCCTACTCCTCATGTGCACAGTCCAGCCTGAACTGCCAGGACGGTCCTCCCTGGACCATTCCACATGTTCCGCCGATAGATGAACGATCCTCCCCCTCCCCACAATCCATAACAGGACACCAGTTTCCACTTCCGCAGAGTTCCCGGGACGCGATGCAGCTGAGATGCCGTGGATAAATTGAAAATACGACTGTGCCAGTGCCCTGATAGTGGAAGAGCGTGGCGCAGGTTGCTCTAGTTCTCAGAGCAGGGGCGTGGTTTTGGCATGGTTTCGGCAGCTGCCAAGTCAATGTGGGAGCTGCTTTCTTCAGCGTGGGAGCTGTTTTCCTCAGCTCGCACAGCAGCGTGCTCTTTGAAAATGCCACGTAGAGGCATCAACTATGCCAAAATAGATCCCTCCTGGATCTAGGACCTTTTTTTTTAATTTCTTGATTTGTGCTCCGGGAAGAAGGGGGAAAAAAGTTGGAGGCCTAATCTTAATGTGCCCCTCCTGCGTGAACACTGAAGACAATATTGGGGGAGAACCACTAGGTTTCATACCAGGGGTAAGTACCTAATCAAATGTTGGTACATTTGTAGGGTGTCCTGGTTTTTGGGTCGCGGGCTGGTTCTCTCCCTGCAAACTAAGGCAGGAGATGGAAAGATGTGTATTCCATCTGCGTACCATCGCAATAGGGAAGCATCTAAAATGGTAAATGTAATGGGCAATCTGGATACTGCTGTGGCTCTCAAAGCTAAGACACGAACAGCTCAAATGAAATAGCCTCAACAGCAGCTACAGCAGAGGTTAGCTTAAAATCTCGTCCAGGGTCAGTAATGGTGTCAAGCCCTCTGAGCTCAGAGGATGATATGCTGGAAAGCAAAACAGAAGCTGGGTCTGCGAGGGACGCTCAGGAAAATGTCCCACAAGAGTTGTTGGTACTACATGGTGGGCTAGTTGAAGGTCTCCATGCACAAAAAGAGATAATAAACCTCTGGCCAGAGAAAAAACAGGTGATAGGTGATGAAGACAAGGGGGACAGGATAAAGGTAAATTATGGTAAAAAAAATCAACAAACGCAGATAAAAATGAAGGGGACACTAGTTTGGCCCATGGCAAGTCAAAATAGTACCCACTCTTGGTAAAAGTGGAAAATGGCATCTATTACACCCCAGAAGCCCCCCCCATGCAGAATCTGGGATGCCCTTAGATATGAAGCTTCCAGTACAGAGCCCTAAACCGACTGCGCAGTTGCAAGAGAACAACATCCAGCAATCTTCTGCTTTCTAGAGCAAAACTTTGACTGTCACACACCATCACCCTTTAGAAGTGATCTTGGATGTGGAACAGCAAGTCCAGGCCCACCTAGAACCAGATGGTAACTAACAAAGGCAATGTGTCCTCCAGCAGCAAGGTGAGGAGGCTACTGTACAGTGGGACATTAAGACCATGCTGAACTTAATTCTATACGACATTCGAGAATTGAAAGTAACACAAGCATGTGAAATAGCATCTTTGCACCAATGATTGTACAAAATTGAAGAAGCAATGGGCAGCTTTCCTGTAAGAATTCAGGAATCTGAGTCAAGGATCTCACAGCTTGAGGACCAGATGAATGTCATGCAACAGCAAATTAACCTAGCAAGGAAGGAAAAATCGTCATTAGAAAATGAACCTGACGAGTTAGAAAATCATCTGCGCGGTTTCAATATCCGTCTGGTGGGAGTTCCTGAAGGGTGTGAAGGGGCGCAAGTCCTTCAATAGGTCGAGACATTCATTAAAAAGAAGTGTGTTACCGGAATACTCAGGCGATCACGCGGGCACATAGGACCCCTGCTCAGCCATATTCAAAATCAAAGCTTCCGCGGACAATATTAGTAAATTTTGCGGACTTCCGCATAAAGGAGCAGATTCTGATCTGAGCTATTCAAAAGAAGCAACACTCTACTGACGAAGTACCTTGCTGTTGAATCTTCTCTGACATGACAGCGGCTGCGGCACGTCAAAGGAAGGAATTTGCGAAACTATTGTACTTATTTAAAGCACAGGGCGCGCAGGCAGCGATTGCACAATAATCCAAGCTAAGGGATTTAGTGAAAGGGATATTTCACATGTTTGCTAATTTAGATGATGCCCAGGAGTTGTTGCAAAACATTCCCAGTTGAATATGTTGTCTTGGAAAAGAAACTAAAAGCGGAAATATGTAAATGGTGGGGTCAAGTGGAGGGGAAGTTCACCCAGGGTGCACCACCATGGCACCAACAAGGGCATGCACCACATCAAGAGGGGTATTATGGGCCATTCCCCTCTCAAGTGGGTCTGGGAGGCATGGGGTGGAGGGCGGTGTTTTGGGAGTGGGAGAGCACTGCTAGGAAAAGTTAGCAGAATCATAGGGCACATTGTAATGTTTAGAAGAGAATTTCTTTTAAAGAAGTGTGTGCAGGCGGTTGAAAGGTATAGAAACAATGGGTCTTAAAATTCGAAGAATATCATACAATGTGAATGGGATGTCCAATAGGAAGTATGGCGGTTTAATCAGGTGGTTAACTTCTTTTTCTCCGCAAGTTCTGTTCCTCCAAGAGATCCATCATAAACATGCCAAAACTTGTTATCCCTAAATATTACTGCAAAGCTTATTTCGCTTCGGCTGGGCAGGCGGTAAGGGGAGTGGCAATCTGTTTTGGGCAGGGGGTTGATTGGGAGGATAATCAAGTTCCAAGGGATCCCATTGGCAGGTGGATCTGGATTACAGCCAGGGTCAATGGTAATCCCTTCAGTTTCGTCAATTATTATGCCCTGGTAGTCGACGATCCTAAACCAATCATGCAGATTAATGAGTTGGCAATGGCAGCAGAGGGCCCTATAATAATAGGGGGGGGGATTTCAATTTTATTCAAGACCTAATTAAGGATACTTCAAATAAAACTAAAAAACAGCTGAAGCCATACACTAAAAAAGTTGTGGATATAATGATGCAAGATCATCACTTGATAGATCCTTGGCGTAGTGCTCATCCAGATCTCTTGCAATATACCTGTTTTTCCCCTCGATTTCAATCCGCTTCCCGTATACACTTATTTCTTATCTCCCGGTCTCTTGACTGTCTAGGCTCAGAAATTTGGGCAAATTCATTTTCAGATCACTCACTGATGGGAATTGAGTTGGAGGTGGCGGTAAGGACGAGAGATAGGTCCAGGCGTCAGATAAATCGTCTACTTCTTTCTAATCAGGATTGGGTAACGAGTAGGAAGAACTTCATAGGAGAGTTATTTCAGATTAATAAGGGTACTGCAGCCTTATTCACAGTTTGGGGTTCTTTTAAGGCAACAATGCGTGGCCAGATGGTGGCATTTAAGGCCTCACAGGCTAAGATCAGTCAGGCTCATATAGCTGATTTTCCATCTGCTGTTGATATAGCTCTCCAGAAGAAGAATTGGTGTAGGAAGATACTGATATGAGCGGACATGCAGTTGACAAAAGCTAAGCCAGAGTTAAGGGAATTTTTTATTTTAGAGGGAATACAGAGCTCACTGCGGTATCAACAGCAGGAATACGAAGAAAGTCAGATGATTGGGAAATTACTGGTGTGGTCAACCAGGGTCAGACAGGAAGCAGCATTAATTACTGAGTTGCAGAAACCTGGGAAAGGGGAAATAGTGTCTAGAAAGGATAAGATATCTAGCGGTTTTTTTGCATTTTTGCGGCATTATAATAACTTATATGCTACTAAATATACAGCTTCAAATGAGATCATACATAATTATTTTCAGTCCATTAAATTACCACAATTGATAAATGCATAATTGGAGGAGCTGGAAGTAGGTATTGTAGCATCAGAGCTCCAACAGGCTCTGGTCTCAATGCCTTGTGGGAACGCTTGTGGGAACTACGGCCTTCCGACAGAATTTTACAAAACCTATTCTAAAGAACTAATGCCCTTTCTAGTGGAACTTTTTAATTTTGTAAAGGAAGGGGGGAGATTCCATTAATCTTCAAAGAATCAACAATTGTCAGCTTTATCAAGAAAGGGGAAAACCCTACGGATGTAAATTCTTCTCAGCCAGTCAGCTTATTATATACTGATTATAAAATGTTCATGTAAATCTGAGCTAATCTCATCACCCCGGTAGCCCAGAATATAATTCATACGGATCAGACTGGGTTCGTGGCGGGTACTGGGGTAGGCTGATGTCGTCGAATACTGGGTTCCTAGTTCATGTGCTTGTTTTTTTTTATGTAAATCAGAGGCCTGCACTGATTATGATGGTAGATGCAGAGAAAGCATTTGACCTGGTTAATTGGGATGCACTTTTTTATGGCCTTGAAAAGATTTGGCTTTCATTCCCAGTTTATTAGTATGCTTCGCAATATATGTCAAGGGGCCCTCGCAATAGTATTTATAAATTCAAGTTTAGGAGGGACAGTTGAAATAAATAGGGGAACTCGACAGGGCTGTCCCTTGTCTTGCCTTTTTTATCAAACCCCTGACAGTGAGGATTAGGGCTAACTTGGGTATAGTGCCACCGATAGATGGAATGTCTAAGCTAAAACTTTTTGCTGATGACATAATACTTTACCTTAAACCAGGAAGATAAAATATCAGAACTACTTTGGCGGAATTTGAACAATTCCAATAGATTGGTGGATACAAAATTAATCATAAAAAAACTGAGTTGCTTTTATTTAATACCTCTTTTAATATTCTTCCTCTAGATTTTCAGCTACAGGCTTCTAATCCCAATACAATTCGTTATTTAGGGATAAATGTGACTAATTCCTATGCAGAACTCTATGAACTTAATTATGAAGTGATGACGAAAAAGATCAAAGACTTATTGGATCGATGGGCACTTCTTCCTCTTACCATTATAGGGCGGGATGCTATGATAAAAATGTCTATTTTACCCTTGTTGATAATTCTTTTTTCTAAAGTACTGATTAAAATTAGAATTACTTATTTTAAAGAACTGGAGGCAATTTTCCGACATTTTATATGGAATAAAAAGGTTCAGAGAGTTAAAATTTCAGTGCTTCAGTTAGATATTAACCAGGGTCGATTGGCACTCACTCAGATATATACATACTATGAGGCCTCCCTTATAGATATATTAGTTCGGTTAATAGATTCCAAGGGGTCTCTTGATTCTTTCTTTTTGAAGAAGATGGTGCAGGACGCCGGACCACAACTTCCGCTATTCATAAAGATGGACAAAATTCCTAAAAAGACGAGGTATAAAACACTGCAGGAATATTGCTGGAGACTTCAGCATTTTAGTCTGCAAATGCTCAGTCTGCAGGATATGAATATTTGCAGCTTAGGAAGTGCAAAGTTCTGGGCTTACAAATACTAAATAGCCAGTTAAGGTTTTGGAACACAAATGGCTTTAGAGAATTGGGGCATATTTTGGTCAGGGCAAATTGTTTAACTTAGCAGGACCTTCAAGCAAAGTGTGAGAATAGGCGTAAGCTCTTTTTTTGGATACCAACAGATTGTTTACTTTGTGGAAAAAATGGTGCACTCAGTCTAATTTAGTTTCCTCCCCTGTAACAGCTGCCCTGTTTAGGCAAAGCTAAGAGGGGGTTGGTAATTAGTACAGACTATTGCAGAGCCAAGGGGAATGTCATCTGGTGAAAAAAATTCTAGAAAAGATCACCTTGACAACACAATGCACTTTTTCCGAGGTTCAGTGGCAGGTGATCTCGCAATTAGGTACGAAGGCTTTGAAAGCCACAAACTTTAAAAGAATGTCCTTTTTATCGCACTGGATGGCATATTATACTCCTACGCCCCTTCATAGAATGTACCCAGAGGTAGAGGATCGTTGCTTTCGTTGGCACCACTGGGGGAAGGTGACTGGGTACATATTTTTTTTTACCTGTCCAATGGTTGAGCTGTTCTGTGAAAAAATATTTCCGATTCTAAGTTTAGGATTGCAAAGAAGGATTGATCCAGATGAGGGGTGGTAATATTTGGCTTTCTTAGGTAGAGGCAGAATTTGACATTGGATGAAGGGGCTGAATCATTTATCGTAATCACCTCTCTTTTTGCTCGATCGTTGATACTACAAAATTGAAAGACAACTAAAGTACTGACCTATCAAGAGTGGCAAAATAAGATGAGTCAAACTAAGAAGTTTGAGGAGGCTTTTTCAAGAAGGATAGGGAGGTACTAAAAGATTCGATGCAACATGGCAGTTTATGGGGGAAATAGAAAATGCAGTAATATAGGCTCTGACAAAATTACATATTGTTTTTAATAAATATAGCCTTAAAAATACCAATATTTAAAATAGCATTCTATTGCAAGTAGTTTGCCAAAGGTTTCTTTTAGGTCAAGCATGAATTCAATGCCTTAATCAATGATGTTTGTGGTGGATTATCCTTGGCTATGATTTGCACTTTGTAAAGTGAAGAGAAGGGAAGGAAAGAAGGGAAAGGAAAGAACGAAAAAATAAAAATTCTATGAATAGATACAGGAATCCCTACTGATGTATCTTATGTATTTAGCTGCTAAAAAAAGAGAGAGAATTATTGTTTATATAAATATAAAAATAATTATATTTTTGGCACATTCACACTTTATTCAAAAGATATTGATGTTTTGTTCATAAAATTTGTACAGCATAGCTGTTAGGCTTATTGCAACAAGTTTTTTGTTTTTTTTCAGGCACGTCGGCATTTTGATAAAAGGTTTTAAATATTTTTCCGCCAGGATGTATTTATCAATATGACTGAAGTTATAATCTAGATGATATGTTTAAATGAACCTAATGACTTAATTAATTATGTACATTGTAGATGACACTGTGATTAATTAATTGGTGTGTTACCCTGTGAATTTGCTCAATAAAAAATACTTTTTAAAATCCACTCACCCGCAGTCAGAGATCCTGGTCTAAATCAATCGTGTTTTTGCTCAACACACCTTTCCAGTTTGGACCCAGCCATATGCAAATCAGTCTTGACCCTGCTCCTCATGGGAACAGTCCAGCCCGACTTGCGAGGCCAGGTCCTCCCCAGACTAGAAACAACCATCCTAGCAACGGTTTCGGGGTATCAATCCCCATCAGCCAGGATAGCTTGAATCCAGTGGCATGGTGAGCATGAGACCCATGTCTGGGCATACCCGACCCCCTCAGGTGACAAATGCAAAAAGATCAAATGATGGACAGAATGCAGAACAATGTCAAACCCTCAACCCCAGTCAGAGATCTGGGCTGAAATCCTTCGCTGTCTGACATTAATCAAGTATTCCATCCACCACTGTTTTGTATACTTATTGTATCATCCTAATTGGGGCAGATATGCCCAGACGTGGGTCCCGTGCACACTGTGTCACTGGAACCAAGCTTTACTCCCCTGATGAGCCCATAACTAGGGAGAAACCAGTCCTGGGTTGCTTGTGTTCCAGGTCAGGGAGGACCTGGTTTGGAAATTCGGGATGGACTGTTCCTATTGGAGAAGGGTCAAGACTGATTTGCATATAGCTGGGTCTTAACTGAGGTGGCACGGTGTGCAGAATAACGAAGGATTGGTATGCGCCCCAAGTGATTACCAAGGGCTGAGATTCATGCATTCCATCCATCAATGTTTTGTGTACTTTCAATTATCAGCGGTAGTAGCATTAGTAGAACAGGTGCAGGCCCAACAGGAGATTGATTTGTGTAAACCAGTGGGCAATCCCATTAAATGTCTTTTCTGAGAGACTTCAAAGGGAACCAAGGTGTATGCAAGCATACAAGAAATAGCTAATCATCTATGTCTGGTCACATAACCTCAGGGACCAGGTTCAAGGACAGAGTAACTGAAACAAAATAACTAATTAACAGAAAGACATACTGAGGCTGTGAGATCTGCAAGATGTCTTTAACACAATTTGAGGAGCATTTATAGACAATCTAAGGTTTTACCCTGGGACTGATGATGAAAGATGTGGGTTGGGGTGAAGAGGATGCCCCTTCTGTAGATGAAAGAAGGAATGAGAGATGGACTCTGTGGTTAGAATAGGGGCATTAAGACATTGGGCCAGATGTACGACCATTTCATTTAGAGCCTCGCAATTCTGGACACATTGCAAGTCGCAAATTGTGAGGCGCTAAATGAAATGTACAAAATAGATACAGAAGAGACTTAGGTTAGGATACAATAAATGAAAGGGAGGAAGTGGAGAGAAGTGAAGAAGTAGGAGGGAATCAAGAATTTAATACGAGGTCAGGGCAAAGTGGTGCTTCAGGTAAAGGGGTAAATGGGGGTGGATGTGCTCAACCGTCTCACAGTGAGGTGTTTAAGGTGGGGTTTGTTCCTCCCTCACTTTTTTCAAGGGAAAAATCAGATTTAATCATTCAATCAATTGACCAGAGATGCTGCCAAGCCGCTGGTGGACAGGCACAGGAGATGCCAAGCAACACAGCTTGACCAATAATAGGCTGGCATTCACGCCACAAAAAAGACTGACAGGATTGCACAGTACAGGGATTAAAAGTATCCTGGGGATACTTTGAAGCACACAATCAAATTTACAAGTCGAACATTATTCAAAACGAACTTCTTATAAAATATCATCTGGCCACTGAAGAATCCCACTGACAGACTGCTAGACATCCCTGACATTTTCAAAATGCACATTTGGCCACAAGGAAGATCTCACTGAACTGGGCTTAGCTCAGTATCTAGGTATCATTATCTTGGACATTTTCAATGTTGTTTCTTACAAAGTGATTTGTGGACACCTACAACACAATTGGACACCATTAGAGTACCCACAAAAGGAACCACATTAATTGGTCTATTTATCTAATTTACAATAACGTCTAGACATTGATGAGTGTCTAATAACTCGAACATATAAGTCACACGCCAGCTGTTGTATTTTACAAAAATGGTTTCAAAAGAATGGTATATATTTTGTCGCTAGATTAATCCACAGGATTGTTCTTTCTTTCTTTGTCATCTGTCAAAAATGAATAATCGTCTTTAGCTTAAAATTTGATTAATGAAATTGCGGTATGTGATATAAAAATGTCATTAAATCAACTTAATGAATAAAGTCAGATGTTAATCACACAAAATTGCATACATATTTTACGGTTAATGAAAGCCCTATATTGTGATATTTATTATAGTTTGTGGCATGCTGGCAGTTCTGATCCACTCTGTAGAACCATTTGTTGCTCTGGAAAGTTTTCTTTTATGTTCTCAATCAGATGCTGGCTGTGGCAGGAGGTCTAAGTTCTTATTGATCTGGCAAAGGTAAGAGATGTTTAGAAAGTGTCAGGGTTAATGAGAGATCTGCCTGGAAGATTGTGCTACAGTCCTCCTTTATATGATTGCCATTATGAGGCTCAAGTAAGGATATTTGCCAAGTTGCACTGCAATATACTCATCCTTTTTATTAATGACATCATAGGATGTGAGTGCTCAGAGTATTATTTGCCTACTATTCAAGACCTGCAGAGTGGAATATGTTGAAATAATCCAGTGACCAGCAATGTGCGGCATTTCTCTCTGGTCTTCCCAGTCCTGTCTGGCTAGTATTGATTAGTTAGTTAAGAGAGCTGGTATAGCCTGTATCTGTTCTCTACAGTAGCCAGCATGTTTCCTTCAATAAATTATATAATTGTTTGCCCCATTGATGATGATGTATCAGAAATTGAATTGGTACTTTGCTGCTCTTTAATCTGAATCAGATAGGTCTTCTGACTAGAAACTGTAAAAAATTAATATATTCTTTGAAACACGTATGGATGTCTGACCCAACAAATCTAGGTTAGGCACATTTGCTGGTAAATCAAGTGAAATTAGCAATACTTGTGCCATAGCCATCAGGGCAAGTTTACAGCATTTCAGAGTCAGTGTTTATTCCATTTCCTAACTAAGCCAAACTATTTCCAAATATTGCTAATTGTGGTTGGGATTCTTTGGCCTGCACTAACCTATATTCTGGTGAGAATCACCCTATACTTGTGGACTAGGTAAGTTTGTCAGAAAGTGAAGGCCATGTTTGAAATGTGGTGTGCACAAGAAACCAAAAGGAGAAGAAGTCCATTGTCTGCATCAAGGTAGGCAGGAGCTAATGGGGCAGAATGCTCAGTGTGGACATCTGACGTCAGAAGTAATATGGTACAAATGATCACATATCATTGTGCGATTAAGTGAGTGCCTGCAGTACGCTTTAAAGTATACAAAAACGTAATGGATGGAATGCTTGAATTAATCTCAGCCACTGCCAATTACTTCGGCCTCCCAATCTATGATTATTTTCCCCACCACCCCACCTCAGCCTGGACTCAGCTATATGCAGATCAGTCTTGACCCTGCTCCAATCAGAACAGTCCAGCACGAACTGCCAAGCCAGGTCCCTCCTGAACCCAAACACAAACAACTCAGGACCAGTTTCGCCACAGTTATGGGCTCATCAGCCGGGTCCAGATTGGTTCCTGTGACAGTGTGCATGGGACCCACATCTGGGCATGTTGCAGTAGGCTTTGATTGAGTTATGCCTGCCTTGCTACCACCCCTGCTTTGTTGGAACTCATGTTTGGACAAAGTATATTGTACAGGAGCCATGCTTGATTCTGCAGATCGTCTCCAGACTGCTCATGTAGCTAGGTTTGAACTTTATAAATAACACCAAGATACACATATAGCCGATAAGTCTTAGAGAATGCAAACAAGCTGCTTGACATGACTGTAAGTGGGCACTACTATTAAATAAGGTCAGATACGCTGTATCACACACTAAATGCACCATCTCTATATCTAAAGCAGTAACAGAAGTTCAAAGGAAAAGTACTGGTTTAATATTTACCATTGTGGATAAGTGTTTATTTTCAGAGAGTCTCAGAAACATCCCTGAAAGATGTCGAAACACATGACTTTGATAAGCTGCACGATAAAAGAATCTGAAAAATGAAACCACACATGATGGCAGTTAACAAGCAGAGTACATTTAACCACAGAGCTAGTCAGTCTTACAAAAAGAATACAAAGAAGCTGCCATCATGCCTTTTAAAAACAACACCTTGAAATAAAAAGAAATAGATTATCAAACCCAACACAAGTTGAAATGCTGAAAAGATTTTCCAGCAGTGTCATAAAAATCACATGAAGAAGCATCGAGAATTTAAGTAGCAGCACTGTGAAATAAGATAACGTATGCGACAGCAGATGAGCCGCATCAACTGTGTGGGTTCCCTGCTGTTTGCCCGCATCCACGGTCGCCTGGAACAGGACCACAACTTCCAGCAGCCCCAGCACGCGGAGGCGCTATAAAGACAGGACGCCGGCACGCGGCGCCTGGTAGACGCATCAACTGTGTGGGTTCCCTGCTGTTTGCCCGCATCCACGGTCACCTGGAACTGGACCACAACTTCCAGTAGCCCCAGCGCGCGGATGCGCTATAAAGACAGGACGCAGGCACACGGCGCCTGGTAGCCGCATCAACTGTGTGGGTTCCCTGCTGTTTGCCCGCATCCATGGTTGCCTGTAACAAGACCACAACTTCCAGCAGCCCCAGCGCGCGGACGCGCTAAAAAAACAGGACGCCGGCCCGCGGCGCCTTGTAGCCGCATCAACTGTGTGGGTTACCTGCTGTTTGCCCTCATCCACGGTCGCCTGGAACAGGACCACAACATCCAGCAGCCCCAGCGCGCGGATGCGCTATAAAGACAGGATGCCGGCCCGCGGCGCCTGGTAGCCGCATCAACTGTGTGTGTTCCCTGCTGTTTGCCCGCATCCATGGTCGCCTGGAACAGGACCACAACTTCCAGCAGCCCCAGTGTGCGGACTGGCTATAAAGACAGGACGCCGGCCCGCAGCGCGGGACGCGCGCGGGGACGCACCCGGGGACGCACTTGGGCCGCGCCTGGGCAAAGCCCGCTCCAAGGGCGGGCCCGTCCATGCCCGTCGGAGCCCGGAGGAGGCTGGGCCCCCTCTCTAACGTCTCGCATCGGACCCAGGACCTAAGGTACTCCATTTTCCTTCCTGCACTTGCTGTTTCTGTATTGGTAGTCTGATACCTTGGGGAGAAGGAAGGTCCCGGCGGAGAAAACAGGGGGCGGAAAAGTAGCAACACTCAACACGTTTCTGTCACGTGCAGCGAGTGTTCTCTCACATGAAATCGAATTGACAGAGAGACGCCTATCTATGGAACCACTTCTCCTCTCTAATAGGTCACCACCAGGGTCCACCTCAACTAATACCCCACACACCCCACCAACTCAAGAGGCCCTATCAGATGACCTTCCAGCTGATCAACAAGAGCCCTCATCTGCCACCCAACACTCTCCTATCTTTAATAGGAGAAACAACGACTTACTACCCCTCTCTGACTCCGCAACTGACCCTCCAGCAAAGCGAAGCTGGGGCGCTGGGGTTGCCAAGCCGAAATTACTTAAACCTACTCGAGCAACCAAACCCCGGGCTACCCGTGCTAAGACTGTCACCCCAAAGACCCCCGTAATACCACTGCCTTTGACTGTGAATGCTCCACCTTGTGAACCAGTCTTTAACAAAACTTTCTGGGATGAAGTGACCAAATTTATGTCCACCTTACTTGAGCCTATTATGCTGAAGTTAACCAAAATTGAAGAGAGACTAGCTGGCTCAGAGGCCTATAAAACATCAGCCCCTTTACTAAATAGTTATGTATCAATGGGGTGACCCGATAGACCACTGGACTCGGGTAAATAGTGGTACAAAAGAGATAGTCACAGTGGAAAATATTCACAATGCATCAGCAACCAACACATGGTCTATGTAATAAGAATATGACAACACCAAATAGCTCATACAATAAATGATTGTGATTTAATAGATATCACAGGGATTGTCAATAGATCAAGGGCTCAAAAGATAGACTGTATATCACATTTGGCATTTACTAAAACCAGGTGCATACAACGTGAAGTGACGAGTGCGCAGTTGGGATAAGTGCAGGTGGTGTGCAGAGGGAAGGTGGTGCATATATATACATCAACATTCAGTAGTGACAACCTATCCTGCCAGGTTTCTGGCAAACACAAAAATGCGAAATCATAAACGAAAGATGCAGATATAAATTCTCTGTCATCCATGTTTGATATACAAGAAAGAAAAATGTCGACGTTTCGACCCCTATGGGGACTAGCAGATTGAACGTCTTGGAAGTGGGTTCTTCATCAGGACCAAGAGGGGGGAGAAGGGCACCGGTGACAGCAAGAAATCTTCGGGCTGGAATGTGGTGATGTGGGCCTACGAGGCTCTCACGGTTGGTACAATAGTCCGTGCGGAGTGAACCAAGGGTTCGCAGTAACCTATGGTTGCGGATGTATCCGTGATGAAGCTTTTGTTAGCTGTCAGAAGTCTCGACGCTGCCTTGAGCTACAGGTTACGTTTGAACCTTGCTCCTTCATCACGGATACATCCATTTAGTTTAATCTGGATGGGGGATTTTAATACACACTTGTGTAAGCATAATGAGGCAAGGGTGTGTGGGCTGGATGATTCTCAGGGCAACCCCCTCCTTCATTTCACACATAGTGATTATGGTGAGACCCTTAATAGCTTACTCTATTCGAGGTCCCTGAGTATTAATTAATAACTCGAAGACTGGCCTGATAGAGAAAACATTCAGGAGGAACAACTGCGAGTCCACAATTGACTTTGTTTTAGTTTCCACAGCAGCACAAGATAGAGTGGGCCATTCAGCTAACCTGTTCACATCATACAGCGATCACGCAATCTTATATATCCATATAAGTATTCCCCAAAAAATGGAAAGATCCCAACAGGTAGTGCGTGATATTGCACTATCCAGGAACAACGGATACCAGTTAAAGTGGGCACAGGTCCTGAAGCAGAATTTGGCCCCCGCAATAATAGCCCAAGTAAGGGATAATATTTTACACTGTCTGGTTGAGGAGTCCTCCCCTCCTCTACTAGTCACCCAGTTCATAACCCTACTATCAAAATTAAAAGTTGCACTCACTCGACATAAGCCAGCAACCGATTTCCAACCGAGTCGCTGGTTTGATACATCCTGCTCCCTAGCAAAGAAATCTCTTGTCACTGCTCTAAAATCCCAGCCCAGAGATGTGGCATTGGTTAAAGCACTAAGGTATGAGTACAAACAGGCCAGAAATAAACGTGTAAAAGACATAAGGGAGAAGGCCTGGGAGGATCTCGAAGAAGCCGCCATTTCAGGAAATAGTAGGGAGTTGTGGAAAGTTATAAACGCCCCTTATTTTAAAGATACAAAAGACCCGACCCTGGATACGCATGTAGAGGAAGAGGCATGGATAGAGCACTTTGAAGGTATCTTCGGGCGAAAATCCATCATGGAGCCACCTCATTCTGTTCCATTGTTCCTTCCCCCGAGACCGCTGACATTTACGTTACACGAAGTCAGAATAGGGCTAGAAGCTTGCATCCCAGGAAAGGCCCCGGGACCCGACGGGATCCCAATTGATCTCTTTCAGGCCAACTATGATATCTGGGTCCCCCTATTAACAAACGTCTTCAATAGCATAGTGGTAGAGGGCCCCCCCCATCCTGGAAGCATAGCGTCATAGTCCCTATTTTCAAGAAGGGAGATAGGGGCAGCCCAAAAAACTATAGACCCATCTCCCTTCTTGACACAACTGCTAAATGAATGGGCCGGCTGCTATTAGCCAGGCAGGAGGATTGGGCACTGGAACGGAAAATTTTAATGCAGGCACAATATGGGTTCCAGAAAGGGAAGGGGACAGTGGACCAATGTCTCAACCTCTCGCTCTGCATAGATAAATATACAAAGGCTAAAGGAGGTAAGCTATACATGGCCTTTATGGACTTGTCAGCCGCCTTCGACCACGTGTCCCATCAGAAGTTATGGCTGATTATGGAGGAAATGGGGATAGATCCCCCGGTCATCTGCTTCATACGCCAGCTGTATGCAAATGCCACCGCCTGTGTGAGGTACGGCGTAAACGGGGAGTGCACGCGCCAGTTCAAAATCGAGAAAGGGGTCAGGCAGTGCTGTGTCCTCGCCCCGTTTCTGTTTTCCATCTATACTAACGGGGTGGAGGCAGCCCTGTCTGGCTCAACCCCAGACGTGGCTATATTTGACAACCTCCCCCTTCCAATATTGGCCTATGCCGATGACGCAGTCTTAATTGCTAGAACGAGGGTAGCCCTCCAGAGCCTCATTACAGCATATGCCTCATTTATGGCCTCCCTAGACCTTAGAGTTAATGAAACCAAATCCTTTGTCATCGTAGCTGGAGCTGCCAGAGGAGTAAAATCTCCTCATTTCCATCTGGCCTCAAAGAAAATTGAAGTGGTTGACTCTTTCGCATACCTGGGAGTTTTGTTCGACAGTAAACAATCCTGGTCAAATCTGGTGGCAGCAAGAGTCCTGGGTATGGAAAGGAGCCTACAAGCTATAAAAGGTTTCACTAAGAAGTGTGGCTCAATGGTTAGAGCGGCAGACCCTGATGCAGAGATCTGGCCCGGGACCAGGGTTCAATTCCCACCTCGGCGGGTCTTGGGCTCAATTTCCTCGGTCCTGATCATTCTCGCCTCGGTGCCTATTCTAATCATGGGTCCCACTCTGCAACTCTGGGCAATAGCGTGCTTAATCTCCACAACGGCCCCACCAGCGCTGGGATGCCTGACTTCACCTTGGGGGTGCCTAGGAGTGGACATTTCACAGGGAAAAGCCAGGAAGGGTTCCACAGCGGTATGCGTACAGCGCCAGGAAACCCCAGCTGGGGTAGCAGTGCGCTTTACAAGTACGAATTTCATTTCAAGAAGCTGGGAGCCAGCCCCGTGGACACGATTTAAAACATATATCAAGCTAAAACAAAGGTGGCCGCAATCTACGGGGCCGGCGTTTGGGGGATGGCCCAGATTGAACAACTGCAAAGAAAAGAAGATACTTTTTTCAAGTCTAGGGTCTCATTACCATCTTCAGCCTCCAATTATATCTTACATCTTGAATTAGGGCTTCCCTACTTGTCTGATTCTATTAGCAGTAGCGGCCCGTGGTGGGAGTGCTGCCGGGCGGTGACGTGGGGCAAGGGAGGGGCTGGGTGGGGGGTAGTAAACTACGGAATACGGCCGAATAGAGGTAAGTAAACATATAAATAAATAAAACGAATTCCGTTGCGTGCGCTGCATCGTATTTGGCGATTCAGCGCGCGCAACGAAATTCGTTTTATTTATTTATATGTCTACTTACCTCTATTCGGCCGTATTACGTAGTTTACTACCCCCCACCCTGCCCCTCCACCGCCCCACATCACCGCCCGGCAGCACTCCCACCACGGGCCGCTACTGTCTATTAGACTGGCGCCGATCCTGCTGTGGCTCTCTATCTGGTGAAGGTCAACGGTTAACTTAACCCAACGTATAATTGGGGATTGTATGAAGCTGGATGGGTGCAGCAGGATCGGATGGCTCCGATATGTGGAAGCAGAACTCTCCGCTATCGGGCAGGTAGACCTTTATAGAGACCCTGCTTCTTGCAGAAAGGTCCCCAAACAGAAAATAATCAAGCTATTTTTGCAGAGGGCCAGCCATGCTCGCAAGGAAAAGAACTGCCAGCTGAAATCATTCACAGCCTATGCCCTCATTCACCTAAGATCTGGGGAAGCCTACTCTTACCTTTCACGTATCACAACAGCCCACCATAGATTTATTTTGTTACGTTTCCGTCTGAATTTCATTCCATCGATGCTTGGGTTTCCAGAGAGGAAGTTTAAGCATGCTGACTTAAGTCTTTGCCCCTGTGACAATTCCTCTCCCCAGACGGATTTACACTTGGTACTGTTTTGTAAATTTTACCAAAGTGAAAGAGAAGCGTTTATCCTCCCTATTTTAAGATGTCATAATTTTAAACAATGTAGGGTGGCACTGTATTTTTTAAGATCCCTACCTAATCCCTATCGTATGCTTCTCGGTCGCATCATTTTTGTGGGCTTGTAGAAGGAAAAGAAAGTCGCTGGGTCCGTTATTTTAATGTACCATAAGGGGCAGCTAAATTCAAGTATGATTTTAAACTGTTTTTATGGTTTCTATAATACTAGTGTGTTATGATGAAATTGTGCTTTTATGATCTATTTGTAAACAGATCGAATAAAGATTTTAAAGAAAAAAGAAAGAAAGAGTGGCTGAAAACAATTATCCATCGGTGCACTTTGCACATTTTTGCCCCAAAGAAAGGAAAAACACAAAAAATACCCTGCTTAGCCCCAGGAAAGAACACATCAAATAGAAAGGACTCAAAAGTGCACAAGGAAAATGTCATCTCTCATCATCAACAGGAAATACAACTAACAGTGTCAAGAAAACCTATGGGAACAAAGAACACAACATTTGTTACACTGATTGTAGGCTGTCATGGAAGCTGAGCCACCTTTTGATTGACAATAAAACTAACAAATGACAAATGAAGGCTTACCCAAGACCCATTATCTCTGTGTGCATTTGTTCAATAAAAACATGAATCTGCCAGACTCAGAGAGGTAGAGCTGACTATTTCGCAAACCTAAAAAAAGATTTAAAAATGAAAAGAAATGAAGTGCACTATTTAATGAGAGGATAAACACATTTTGAACTGGCTAAATACCATTACTCACACAAAGGGGAGCCAGTAGCTGAAACTGACTTATTCATTGCCCCAGATATATGTTGTGGTGGTCAGATGCAAAGTGTCATTGCAACATAACAGAGTAATGAATGAATACAGATGACCAGAAGCGATTTTATGTATGTATATTATATTTTACTGGTAAAAAGCAGTTGAACCCTGCCAAATTCTCTTGTGAGCCAGTTGGCATAATAAAGAACCGAGTACCCTTGGACAGCTTGAGCGCACGCTATTACTTTCCTCTGATAAGGTGCACAGTGTGGATTTATAGCCGGTGTGCTTCGCTGGCACAACATTACACCCCCCTTTCAGTGGGAGGTTCCATGGCGCTATAGAAACTGGATCATATTCATACATCACGTAAACTTACCTGTGATGTAATGCTGCCTGAAAAGTATACATATATGATTTAAATAAATTGTAAACAACATCACTTACCTAGCCTTACCACTTCCACTCCAAGCAGAGTCTGTTCCTGGTCGAGGATGTCGGCCCAGCAGTGTGTCACTTGCTGCTGGGTGCAGGAGACCCAAGTGTTTTTCTGCATGTTGCACCACATTCTGCCCCACTACAGCTTGTTGCTCTGGCAGGCCATAGCCTTTGCAAGCATGCAGCCTTTTGCCAGCGTGAGGGGGATGTGACGCTGCATATAAAAGATAAGTGTAGCCTCCTCCACATTGCTAAAGATGTGTCAGGACGTAAGCCCCTTGTACCATCATTACTTATAGGGGGTGTGGGACTCAGGAGAAGCTGCTCTTCCTGTCTCAGGCATAGCTGCTGGATGGGACAGGTTTAAAAAGTTACAAAACAGATGAACTGGGTAACAAAAATATATAATAATAAAATAGGGGGAGTGGGAAAGTAAGAAAAAGTGAAAATAGTGTTAAAAAAGAAGGGAGGTGATGCAGAATGGAGTGGGTTGGGCGGATGGGGCCTAGGGAGGAGGAAACATGAGGCAATCACTAGGCAGGATCAGGCTGGAGTAAACAAGCGCTTGCACAACACAAGGTGCTGTTTGTGCTGTTTTTGAGTGCAAAATGTCACCTTGGCCTCATTTTTCTGGCAGAGCTTTTTCAAGATGCATTCCACATAATTACCTGTAATTTTACATAATTCCACAAAGTTCTGCGAGAATAATTTAACCGATTTCCACACACCTCTTCTGGTAACCCCAGTTTGCTGGTACGCAACAACAGCACTCCATAATATTGTCCAGCCAGTGCTTTTTCTTTGAAAAAAAAGTACTTTCATTACACTCACGACTACACATTACATTATACAACAAAATATACAGAAATAACTTTGGTGACACATTCTTGTCACAAATACACCCCTAATGGGTCCTGAACCCAAAAAGCACAATATCCCCCACCTTAACCAGATGCAACTCCACAATATAAGGGGTGTCATTATCAATAAAGCAGGCCTACTGGCTATGTCAGGCTGTCACCTCATCAGTAAAAGCAGCTACACTTTATAATTCATTTACATAACACCATGGAAGCCAATGAGGCAGTACTAATATGCATTACATGTTATGGTCCATCATTGAAGTCAATGGGCTAAATCCCATATTCAATAGCTCTGTTGTTAAGCACCAACATTATCAATAAAGCATTCAAGTGAATTACATGTGTCATGGAGTATTTGTTTTACTTTTACTACACTGCTACGGCACCCAGAGGACCACCCACAAGGAGTCTCTGCACAGCTGAACACAGGAGCAAATGCTCTAGCTCTAGGAGTGCTTTCAAAAACAAGGCAAACCTTTCCAGGGTCAGAGATGCAATCCCCTGGGAGACGTATGGTGAATTTGTGAACCATTTTTGGGGAGCTTCTACATTTCATCTGCCTCCAAAACCCTGTTCAAAACCATTGGTGGTGCCTCTGTCCCTCCTTGGGGCTCAATGTGGATGGAATTGAGGTTGTATGCACTCTCTGCCCCCCAGATGCCCGCAGGGGGTGGTGAAGGAGGCGCACCAGATCACTCCTTGGGCTCTGGCCTCCCTGGGAGCAGCGTTAGGAGAGTGGTGGCACTCATCTTGGCTTGTTTTGTCCCTGGGCCAGAGTTCGGCTTGGGTAGAGGGCACCATGCACACCCTCTCCAAAAACAAAATATAATGTTTGAGTTTCTGCCAACCCCAGGTGCTTGGCCCTGCACAGGGAAAATCTTTAACATCCTCTGCAAAGTGACAAGTGCCTTGTTCTCTACCTGGTCCCCGTGCTGGACCATGCCTTTTTTGGATCAATCTCCATGATTTTGCACTCGTTATGCTCCTGGTGGACATCCCTAGCCCACAGGAGCCTTTTCTTCAGGTCTTCTGGCCTCTAAAAAGATACTTTTTAGGGGGAGCTTGATTTTTTTGCTCCATGTGCCAGAGCTGTCCTCTGCCTGCCTGGTGCTCTTCGATGTGAGGCATCTTGCCCAGCCCTTCCACAGCCAGCCTCCCTGGTGCAATCCATGAGACCCAGAGTCTCCAGGCTTCTTGAAGGGTACCTGTGTGTCAGTGGAGTCAAGGACCAGTCCTTGGAAGTCCCAGGGGAACCATAGAGGGTCCCCAAGCAGGTCCATTTCCTTATCTGTACTGCAGGGGTCATAAGGAGGCGGGTGCTACTGGCCCTGGAGAGACCCATCCTTGTCCTGGGAGTCAGCTGGAGTCAAGATCCAACGTCTATCCTCGAAGGGACCCAGGTGGCTTCTTCTTCCAGCTGGGCATTCTTTCGCTGTCTTTGCTCCCAGGTCCTGTGTCTTTTCATCTGTCTCTCCCTATTGCCCTTTTTATGGAGGGTCAAAAGTTCTAGAATTTAGGCACCCCTCGTCAATCACCAACATGTTTTATCCTCGCAGACGAGATGGGAGTTCTAGATTCTGGCTCCCAACTCTACCTCTGCACCGCAGCCCTTTTGTGATTTGCACACAACCAGGACGGGGTCCCAGAGGAGAAAAGGGAGAGGGATAACAAGAAAGAGAGAGCGTGTGAGATGAGAGACTTCCCCTCAACTCGTCTTGGTGTATTGTAGGAATTTCCTTGGTGGTGTATCTTATACCATTAGAAAAGGGTTTCAGCAAGCAATTACCCCTTGACCCTGATGTTCTCTGCACGTGTGCCTTAATCTCTACTATGTACCTTCAAATTCCCCTTTTCACACTTTTGATGCTGTTCTTCTGCTGTTCGTTTCCTAAGTGTTTTCTTAGCTAGCATTTGAAGATTTAAAGTTTAGTCTACCCACAATGCCTCACCATACACTTATCAATTATGCCACTGTCCACATTTCATAGCATTCATATCAAAGTTTCCTTACTTCGAGTAGTAGATATTTCTAGTACGACAATATATGAATATAGCAAATGATCCTTTGATTCACAGAAGCGTTAGTACTTGGTTAGAGCTACTCAGGTTACACAATAAATGAGGATGCAATTCTACACATTGTATGACAACAAAAAACATTTCACAGAAATTCCTCAAGTATCAGGTTAGGGCAACATATTCACGTCATACATCACATACAATTATGTTAGGCTAGTTTTCACATTTGCAACTAACGCCTAAAATCTCTTCTTTTGTCTTTTAGGATACGCTACGTCAACTGCGCCGCAGTGCTCCACAGTACAAGGTAAGTTCTATATAAATCATGCGCTTTTATGCAGATGTGTTACCACCTTTGTTGCTCAGTTTACAAGTTCTCCTTAAATTAACTTTCATTGTTTTCTTTCTTCACTGTAAGTCTCCTGGTGTCTTGAGTGTGGTCACGGTTCGACGCTGCAAGAGAAGATCCTGGGTGCAGATGACCAAAACTTGATCCTGCCTGGCAAGTATCCAAAACAGCGAGCAGCTTCCAGAAAATGAGCATGGCCTTATGTAGCAGACACCCCCAAAATGGCTCTTGCTCTCATGAGATTTCAAGATCTCGGAGGAGTTTGAGCTGCCTGGTTTTTTAGTCTATCCAAGTTTGGGTTTTGTAGAGGCATGGCTTTATAGCCTTCCAGAGTTACTCCATTGTTTTCTTGTTACGCTGGTTTCTTGCTCTGTGGGAGAGGGCATACTTGCAAGGTTCTTGGGGCCATGCGAGGAAAATGGTAGGCCAGATTCACTTGGCCATTTATAGAATGCCACAGCATCACTTCACCCCTTTCACAACCCTCCTGCACAGCATTCAGGGACAATTCAATATAGTGACTTCAAGTTGTCTCTAGAAAGAGCTTCCATGAGAGTCTTAGCTCTGCCTTTAGCTAACACAGCTGCCTGAGCCCTTCCATCAAATCCTGAAAGGCAAGCCCTTTTTGTGTTGGCTCCAGAGGTTTGGCCCTCCTTCTTTTTTTCTGTGGGTGTGGGCGGTTCCAGCCCAGGTGCAGTGTGACAAGCTAATTAACAGATGTATAGTTCCTCCCCACCCCTTCCTTTGCCAGGAAATGGGACAAGCAGTGTTAATAGCTCTGTTGTGTGGGAAGGTGTTTAATCCTTAACCTGGAGAGCAAAGTAATTAACTTGGTCCACAAGAGGCAAAAAGCCTGTAATCTGATTATGAACCATGAGGATTATATATAGGATGTTAGGGACTGGTATTCTACATTTGGTGTGCATGTTTACCTCTAGATTGGTACCTCGCTGGACCCTGTAGGCCTAAGTGGAGGTAAAATAATCTTTATTGCAGATTTCACCTATTGCATGTAATATACAGTGAAAGTACCACAGACGTTCAGTAAGCACTGGAGGCCTACACTATGAATGCCCACTCGCATTATAAGGCCTATCCCATATTCGTATCAATCTTTGAAAAGTCTCTTCTGTGATAGACTACCTGTGTGCAGATTCTGGGATACGCAATACGATAGTCTCACGCGCATCGCCCGCACATGAACGCATATGCGTGTGCTCGCTTGTTCATGTGTAATCAGCCCAGAGCCTCATATCCTAGATTTGCAGCAGCAGCTTAATCTTAAAGGCAGACCCTGGCAGTTAGCACTCTCAGTTCATTTACGGTGAATTTACCGCAAGTTTATCACGAGCGATTCTCAGGTAGTTTCTGACTTGAGGGACCTCTAGTGAGAGCTTAAGATACTACAGTCTGCATCAGTAAAGTGCTGACTGCAGCTCTTGAAGTGCATGAATGTTTGAATGCATCTGCTTCTTTAAAAACAACACAGCCTATTGGTTTTCACTGTGTTTGTTTCCTTTTGTGAGCAGCATGTACTTTCTGTATGTTCAAATTATGTTGTTTTTTTAGCCTTGCTATACATACGCCTACGTTAGAACAGTTTTGGGATTCAGACCCACAGCCTCTCAGTGAATTTTCAATCAAGTGTAGATCACTGATTTTTCCTCCTCACCCCTCATTCTGAATTAAGTATATCACCCGTTTCTGTTTCTGGCTCTGACATTAGTTCTAAAGTGGTAGATTTTGCTTTCCAATGTAATGTTTGTTGCACTTTTTAATTAATTATCCATAAAACAACCAACGTAAATCTTACATGATTACAGCTGAAGAATGGATTTAAATGTAAATGGTGTTTAACAATGTAATGCACACCCTTGGTTTGACAGGTTCTCTGGCACAGCCTGTAAAGCCCAGAGAGATTGTTTTTTTCTGCCAGGCCATTTTCATGCACTTTAGACAGGTCAAATGATAGGAGGGCTGTGATGAAATAGCAAATGTTCCAGGGGTGATAAGCTGACGTGAGATGTAAAAAGACCAACTTTAAAATATATCCACACTACTTAACATGTATGTGGTCACCTCTTAATAACAAGAGCCACAATGAACATGCCTTGTGTCTGAGGAGTACATGTATGTGTAAGTGATCCCTACCAACTTAAATGGACACACTTGGGCTGTCGGTTTTTGTGGCACAGCCAGCAATAACTGGATGTGGGCCCAGAAATGATGCTGTGTTTATTGCTAGTAAAGGTGCACGCCCTTCAGAAGCTCAAAGGAAGGTAGGGTAGGCATGAAACAGCAGTTTTCCTTATAGCAGCGATAAGCCTGATTGGTGATAAAAAAATAACTAACTAGATCAAAGGCCATCAGCTAGAAAACTTCAAGTATACACAACCCGCTGTTGCACAGTATGAAAGTGAGAAAAGGGGCATAGGAGAGAAGAGAAGGTGCTGTTTACTGTGAGAGCAGGAGAGAGCTGCACAGGATAAGCATACATACTGGAGATGACAGACATTGAGGCTGGACATAAAGGAAAACGGGCAGCATAGAAATACGGAATTGAAGGAAGTCAAAGCAAGAAAAAGCACAAGAAAGAAGGTGGAACTGGGGAAGAGATGCGTTACCAAAAAGAAAGGAGAACGTGATTGAGAATGTTCAGGACAGAGAAAGACGTACAATAGAGTAAATCAAAATAAAGAGTAAGCAAGAGAGAGAGGTGGAGAGTGAAATACCGAGGAATATCAATACAGGATTAGTGAACAAGATAGAAAGGATACTCGGCTAGCGAGAAGGGTAGTGTGTGGTTTAAACCTGGAAGTAAAGGTCCATTCTGCAGAAAAACATCTAGGAACGGAGACAGGCGTCCACTATGCTGGTACTCACTCAGCTGTTAATTGGTCTGTTCTTTACTCTCCTCGTTGCTTATTACTTCAAACTTCAGTGGTTGAGGAGAAGATACCCTCCAGGACCGACTCCGCTGCCCATCATCGGCAACCTGTGGACCCTGAACTTTGTGCTTCACTACGATACCCTCATGCAGGTACCGCAGAAATGGTAGCAATATTGTTGTTTCTTCTGTTGAGTGTTACACCCCCACACACCCCCCCCCACACACGCACACACACACACACACTCACTCACACACACTCATGCCTGAACCCAAGAAAAATGTGAAGGTATGTCACTGGTATAGAATTTGTGTTGCCCTGTCTGTCACAGTGCCACACACCTGAGTTTGTCTCTGACCATGCATCCTCTGAACACGGTAGGACAGTATCATCACTTGAATCTCCTTTTTACTTCCTCCTGTTTTATCACTTATCATTCCCAAAACACACCTGCACACACATACATTAACACACTTTCCCAGTTTTACTAGGTTTGGTAAATCTGAAAATGCATCAAAAACCATGGGAGTTGCGTGGGAACACCCACGCCATGCCTCTGTTGCACAGAGTTGCAGCAATTTGCACTGCATTGCATTACTACAGATTTATGAAGCCATTCAAAGCCACACAAAGTGGCTTTGCATTGCTTCATAAATCTGACTTAGAGGTTTCCGTCACGGATGTACCATGTTGAATGGTGCAAGCATGACGCAGCCCTCTCATTAATATGCTTCTTGGTTTGTGTAGGAAAGTGCCTCTTTTGGACATGGGTAGCCCCCATGTTTTGCCTGGAAAATGATGTAGTTTCGACTGGAAGTGCACAAGGTCCCTGCCAACTAGGTCCCCTGTGCCTGAAGCTATTTCCCTAAACTGTACCTTTTTTCCCCAATTGGCACAATTTCAGTACCCCTTGTAAGGCCATAGTAAATTGTGCCCCTGGTACCGAGGGCATTGGTACTGAAGTGTGCCCCCCAGCGTGGCAGCACTAATTTGTGCCGCCCTAGGGTCCCCTCACCAAGGCTGTGCACACTGCCATTGCAGACTGCGTGCCTTGGTGCAGACAAAACCGAAGCGTCAACATGACACACATCCCTGTGTGCCGATGCCTGCAGACACTGCATGGGATAAAGGTAAGACACTCCTCTAGCAGGACTTATAGCCCTACGGCAGGTGCACTATATCCCCTGTGAGGACATAGCTGCATGAGCAGATATTCCCCTGCAATATCCATGTCAATTCTTGGATATTGTAAGTGAACAGGGAAGCCATGAAGAGTACATGGACTGGGCACTCATCTTTACGAGTCATTATTATCACTGGGAAAGGGCAGGAATGCGCCGTATTTATCCAATACGACAAATTCCTGTTCTTTCCCCTTGTGCTGACACCGTTTTGGCAGCCTAGCACCAACTCAGGCACCCTTGCACCAGGGTGCAATGGTGCCTGTGTTGTAGGCAGGACTGCTTTTGTGCAGGAAGGGCACCTTCCTGCACAAAAACAATTCTGAGAGGCTTTTCCTCCTTCGATATTTGCTGCAGAATGCAGCACATGTACAAATAGAAAAAACGAGGAGAAATAAAGATATTTCTTCTTGTTACGCCTCGCCTGGGGAGGCATAAGATTTTGGCACATTCCCAGGTTTACAAGTCCTTGTAAATCTAGGAATGTGTCAAAAACCATGGGAGGTGCGTGGGCTAAACCACACAACACCCATGGAACTTCTCCCTTGTGCAGAGTAAGACAACGCAGCGATTCGCGTTGCGTTGCCTTTCTCCAGATTTTTGAAGCCATTCAAAGACACGCAAAGTGGCTTTGCATGGCTTTATTAAATCTGACTTAGTGGCTTGCATCACGCATATACCACTTTACATGGTGCAAACTTGGCCCAAGCCTCTCATAAATATGCCCCGAAATTGCTTTTATGGTGATCTGTCTTCACTTTTTACATGAAGAACAACTCGTCAGAGACTGTAATGGTGTAGGTGAGCCATGCGGAAGCCTCATTTGGAGCCTTCCCTAAATGCCCTTGGCCCCAGCAAATTCATTAATTTCCATATTCATGTATTTTATATAACTGACACCCTAATTATTTTCTTAGAATCATTTATGGCTGAGCTTTTCTTACACTGAAATATGCAAGTGGATGTGACAAAATTTTTGAGCACTCCGAAGTAGCAGCCTTCTATTCTATTTTGTTTGATATTCACAGCTGTATGTCTCTCCCAGGCGTGCAACTCACATAGGGCTAAAAGGGCTTCAGCCCCCCCGTTGTGTGTTTCAGTTCGGGCTGATGCAGCTTGAGCTGCTGTGGGCTCAGCTGGGCAGTGTCTGAAGTCTTCTCTCCGGCACGCCCGAGTTTTTCACAGGTTTTTAAAGACCATTTGCAAATTTACAAACCTTTGTAAACTGGTTACAGAGGCTTAGTCTTTTTTCTGGTTCCAGGACCCCCTGGGCCCCCACTCTGCCTATTCCTTACATTTGTATTTTACATTTACTGCCGCAGTGTTAGAATGCATTTCATGAAAAGGAATATAAAGTAGTGTTACCAAAAGAAAAATGCCAGCCATGTGTTGTTTAAAGAGCCTGCAAAGACCTCGTCTTGAACCTAAATAGGGTTACAAATAAAAAAGTATGTATTCATTTGTTATGTGACTTTTCTGTCTTTGTTCCCTTTAATTGTCAGTCATGGATCATTCAGGCAGCCCTAGAACACAATTAAAAGTGCTTTTTTATTTATATTTGTTGTTCGAAGTACGCACAGATAAGTGCTGAAAATACGGCTTTAGGTGATTGCTTATTTTTGTACTGTCTGGGACATCAAAATAATGAGCTAGCAACCCTAATCATAACATTGGAAGTTTGTTGCAGGATCTGCACATTATTTATTTCCTCCACCCTTGATCACTGCTTAATGCCATAATAGCAATAGTTTAACTTATATCTGAAACCCTACGCCGCCGTCCATAACATGCTGAGTTACTTCAAGTATCTGGGAATGCACCCTGCATTCAGACAACTCATTCCTCATTCTCGCCCTTCACTTTCACGCTCACCCTGCACTCACAGCGATCACAATGCACTTACACTGATCACCATGCACTCACACCATTCACCCGCTCACCCTGCACTCACAGTGATCACTCTGCACTCATAATGCGCTTGCGTTGTTCACCCTGTACCTCACCCTGCAGTCACACGAGCACACTAGCCACCCGGCACTCATGTGACACTTCACTCACCTGTCCCCCACACTGCTCAATCTGCAATCTCACTCAAACAAGCCCATCACTAACCATGCATTCATTCGTCCCACTCTGCACTTACATGCACACCCAAATTCATATGGTAACCTCACTCACCCTGCAGTCACTGCTCTTACCCTACTCTCACACTGTCGCATCACTCACAGTGCTCTCACATGGGCACTCCTGCCACCCACACAGCACAAAGATTTAATGTGCCTGCTACAAAGAACGTGTACCATGAAATGAAATGAAATTTGTACTTGTAAAGCGCACCCATACCCCCAAAGGGGTGTCCAGGCGCTGTACGCATACCGCTGTGGAACCTTTCCTGGCTTTTCCCTGTGAAATGTCCACTCCTGGGCACCCCCAGGGTGAAGCCAGGCATCCCAGCGCTGTTGGGGCCGTTGTGGAGATTAAGCAAGCTATTGCCCAGAATTGCAGAGTGGGACCCATGATTAGAATAGGCACCGAGGCGAGAATTATCAGGTCCGAGGAAATTGAGCCCAAGACCCGCCGAGGCGGGAATTGAACCCTGGTCCCGGGCCAGATCTCTGCATCAGGGTCTGACGCTCTAACCATTGAGCCACACTTCTCCACCATGCAGATCACAGAACTGAGTGTGAGTAAACTATGAGTAGCACTATAAAAAAATGAAATGTTTGTCAGAAAGGTGCTATAGAGAGATGAGGTGCATTGTTGGGGAGTGGTAGTGAGGGAATTCAAGGAGAAGGAGGAAATGGGGGAGGGGCGCCAAAAAAGACTGTTGCACCGTGTGTGACCAGTGGTAGGGCCAGCCCTGGCTGGGAGTGTTAGCCCCCCCCCCCCGAAGTTCGGGTCTAGTTGAGCCCTTGGTCTCTCCACAATGTGTAGCAGATAATTCTGTTCTATTGATATTGTTAAAAGTAACATCACCATGTTCAGGAAGGTTTGAACTGAGGTTTAACTAAGAGATTTTCTTTTCCCCTTACATATGCACTTTTTGCTTTGGCTTTATCACTGAAAGAATTTATTGAGGTGTGCAGAATCTTTTACTGTAAATTATAGATTCGAGCATGCATACAACTTTAAGGAAAATGCTGGTGTACATGTGCTTCCTCATTAAATGCTTGTTTTCTCACCCACATACGACTAGAAGTTATATTTCAGCTTATGTTCCCTTTAGGGTGTGCTACTATTGTTATCAAAAGAAATATAAATACCTGATGACATAATTCATTTCTTACCACAAAATACACATAAAGTCACCCTACACTGCCAAAAGAGACATAGCGGTTTGTATTTAGGACAAAAATAGATTCCCTTTTGTGAAAGCTTTAATCATAGAAACCCCAAATATACTCCCCTAGGCTGAATGGAAATGCACTAAAATTTAATGTATAGTGAGCAATTTAAGCACATTCAAAAACTGTTTGACTCTATCACGTTGTTATGAAAAAATTCATTCATATTTATTTATATAAAATATACATTAAGTGTATCATCCATATATCAATTAATATACACACATAAAGAACACACACCTAATAAATTATTAAAAACAGACTAGTTTCATTTCATCAGTCTCTTTAACATGTTAAACTCACAAGACGGCTGGCGTCCGTGTTTCGTTTTTTAAAACATTTTTTATGAGACACGGATACCAGCCAATTGAAGATAAGAGCCCAGTACTGGATCGTAATATGACCAGTGGATTTTTAAGAGGGCTACTCCTTTCCCAGGAGACCAAGGGTGTGTCTGCGTCCTTGTGGTGATTTGGAACTGCATCTACCATCAGGTGAAGGGCCCCTGCCCAAACACAATCATGATGACATTTTCCTCTTTCTATGTGTGCTGCAGAATGCAACACGCATAGAAAGAGGAAAAAAACACGGAAAAATAAAAGTATTTCTCTTTCTTGTCCCACTCCTATGCCTCCCTCGGGGAGGCGTAGGATTCTGACACATGCCAGCCTTCACAAAACTTTGTAAATCTGGGAATGTGTCAGGTTCCATGGATGTTGCGTAGGCAAGTGGAGGCTCTCTGACCAATGCTTTTCTCTGTCAAAGAGTCCTTTACCAGATTTCCTGGACGAGATAGAACCTCTCCAAAGTCAGGTGCTTGTTCTTGCAATTTCGCTATGGGGCCCTACCCCTCCACTCTTTTACTGCAAGGTGGGCTAAAGTTCCCAGGGCAGAAGACTGGTGATGTATGGCCTGTAGAGCACACAAGTAAACTTCAGAACAAGTACTGTTCTTTTGTCTGGCCTACATGACCAGCAGGTGTTGCTGGATACCACTACTTTGTTGGAATCAGGGCATCAAAGAGTATAAAGTTGCCCTAAGGATACTAAGAACAGAGTCCAGAAAGCCACTGATTTATGCACTTACCCGTTACCTGATGGCCATGTGGAGGGCTAGGGCAAAAATGTGCGCCTACTCTAGGAAGAAACTTATTGTTGCTGTAGTGACATATGAATAATAGCACACTATTACGCATATCCACCTCCTGTTTTGTCTCTGGATGCTCAAACTTGACCGCCCATTCCCACCTCCTTCCCTCTCCCCTTCAACCTGACTGACAATTGTATTGCCTTTTTAGTCTAATGACAACCATTGTATATAAAGTTGTCTTGTTTGAAGGTTGCAATATTATGAGCCGGTATTATCTTTTATTTGTATTTATTTAAAATTGTATTCTATTTATATGTTAATGCGTTTTATGTGCTTTTATGGCTATGGAGGCAAAATAAAGATTTTTTAACTGAACTAAACTGAAGACCATGCTGAACAGGGGGAAGCAGTGGAATCAAATACTCGAGAAGTTGTGCTTTCCACAAAAAAGTGCAAGACTCCCCACACACAATATGGTTGCCATGCCTCTGGACATGCTGGGTAACTTTAACAGAAGAGTAGCCTGTAAGCTATATATTGTAGTTATTCCTAGATACATGCTGGCAAACCCGTAGTTACTAAAAGCATTATCAAAATTAGCAGGGGCTAATTACGAGTCTGGCGGTCCATGGACCGCCATACTTAAGAGGTCCCGGTGGTCTTCCAACCACCCAATTACAAATAGGGACGTTCGGGCGCCCTAGGACCGCCGCAACCGCGGTGGCTTAGTGGTCTTAAGGCTGCAATATGCTTATCAGGACCGCCACGGTCCCACCAACTATATTACAAGTTTCCTCTCCACCACAGTTTTCATAGCGGTTCCACCTACATGAAAACTGCGGTGGAGAGGAAACAAAGGGGCCCCAGAGGTGTTGAGGGCCTCTGAGCCTGGGGATGCAAGCCCCTCTGTGGGCATGCACCCCAGTACCTGCACGGCATGGACTGCAGCAGTCCATGCTGTGCAGGCACTGATTTTGGCGTTCCCATTGCGGTGCCTATTTCATAGGCACCGCAGTGGGAACACCAAAGAACCACCTGCCAGACCAGGAGAAAACTCCTAATCTGCCTGGTGGTTCAACCACGGCTTTGGCTATGCGGGAGTGGGGCGGTCCCGCTCCCGCACTGCCTAACTGGTAATCAGGCCCTAAGTTATGTGACCCTGCAAACCTACATTTTCTTTACTACCTGTAAACCATGTACATCTTTAGCCAACTTTTAGGTTGCACTGTATTAAAATGTTCACTGTTTTGCTACCAATCTTTCAATGTATTCTTGGGAAAGGTGAGTCCCAGCATGGAATGGGAAATTAAGGCTTGCCTGGGATACCACAAAAATATTTCCGAATTCTAACAAATGTGTGTAAAAAATATGCTATAAAATGCACCATGTGGCCTTTCTTTAAAAAAAAGATATTGTTACTGAACACCTCTATAAGTGGTTAGGTTCTTTCACGTCTCTCCCCGAAATTCAATGCGGGTATTTAAGCCCCACCACTTCCAAAGTTCACCAGCTGGCACTGCTTCCTCGACAGAATAATGTTGCTCAGTTATAATGATATTTTTACTGCTCCGTGTTTTCCTATGGGTGCAATTTTTAGGTCTTCAGTGTACTAAGAATAAACCTTACCTAAACTAATCAAAGCTCACTACAAAATGGCCTCAATCAAAGGTAATCAAAGGCATAAAGGTGATTTCTCATAGGTTTTGGCCAAGGATGTGATTGCTTGCTAATGCTCTGTGTTGCTTTATTTTACCCCACCAAACTTCAAATGTCAGACAACGTATTACAAGAGCAAGAGGTGTTCTTTATTTGCTGTTTCCACTAGGGTTCAATGTCCTCTTTGAGAGGAATAAGCAAGCACTCAGAGTATGTAGCAATGTTGTACTTATTTGAAAAAGTTCAGCCAGGTTTTTGCCTGAGAGATTCATTGGGTTAGTGTTGGTCCTGGCCCCTTCTGCAGGGTGACCCCAGATTTTTTCCTTCCTTTGCTGAATCTGTTTTTGTTGAATACTAGGGCCTGTGCTCTTTACTCCTGTTAACCAGTGGTAAAATGCTTTTGCTCTCCCTTCCAAACATGGTAAAATTGGGATGCACCTGTTTAAATTGTTTAATTTGCTTATTAGTCCCTAGTGAATGGTACTACATGTACCCAGGGCCTATACATTAAATGTTACTAAATGGACTGCAGCACTTGCTGTGACACTCACTAAATTAGCACTGTAAGACATGTCTCAGGATTGCCACTAAAGCCTGTAGCGCAGTTGTAAACTGTCATTTCGACCTGGCAAAATACACCTTTTACCAGGCCTTAATCTTCCTTTGTTAATACTTATAAGTCACCCTTAAAGTAGGTCTTAAAGGCTCAAAGGGCATGGTTCATGGTATTTAAAAAGTAAGATGTGTGTACTTAAGTTTTACATGTCATGACAGTAAAAACTCCTAAAGTTGTTTTTCACTGTAGCAAGGCTAACTCTCCCATAGACTAACACTGGGTTACCCTGTGACACTTAATAAATGATGATTTCAGTTTAGGACCAGATAGAGGAATACTTCTTCCACTCATTTGAATTGTAGTTTAAAATCCCCTTTAAATGGTAAAGTCAGGCTGGGTCTACCATTTAAGACATGGCAGGTCTTGGCAGGAAACATCTCTCTGATGCAAAGTGAAAAACTCTCACCAATTACATTGTGTTTTTTTGTATTGTTTAGCAGAAACACGCTTGGTGGGCGCCAAAATACGTCATCTGACAGACTTTGCAGTTTTGTTGAAAGTGTTTCTACTGCACCAAAGTTTTTTCATGAGTAAACATTTCTTACTCCTGAATATTTACATAGATAAGCCATGCCTAGGCATTGAGTAAGTCACAACTATTCTAGAAACTTCTTTGTGAATCCGGTCAGATTTGAGATTTTTTCGATAAAATTAGGGTTTGACAAATGGCCAATGATTCCATTTTCGAAAGTTGGAGAAAATAGTAGATTCTGAACTGCAGTGTGTAAAAATGAAATTTGCAATGTGTAGTATGTAAAGATATTTATTTGGATCATATTCTGTTCTCTTGTATACATAAACTAAAAGCTATGTGTAATTTATGTGTAAGTTGAGGCGAGTGAGTATGCACCTCAAATAATAACCATAATTCTTACCAGGGTGAACCCTTAAAATCACTGAATTGACATGAGCTCAACCTCCTGGTACCTATGGCACAGAGCAGACAGGGTTAACTTAGAGTTAATGTGTGGAGTATTTATGCAGTACTAAAACTATAACAAAGTAAAAAAAAACACAACAAATTCCAAAACCAATTTACAAAAACACAGTGAACTTTAATTTAAAAAAATGACACCAAAATGATAAATATCAAATACGGAAAACAGAGTGATGAATTTTTAAAGGTTAAATGTGAAAATAGTGCCAAAAAGCAATAAGTGCTAACTGTGGTCATGTGGTTGCGCTTGACCGATACCTAGGCACAAGTCAAGACCAATTGCAATGGAGCGTGGTTTGGATAAAGAAACAAGGTTTGACCCATTCAGGCGAACCTTCAGTATGTCGACAGTGGAGCCTACTCTGTTTTCCCTGCTGACTTACACCTCCAACAACCCAACAGAGTGGACAACATTCTAACATTTGTCATTTGTTTGCCCACCGTATTTAGAGTGGGCAACTAAATTACAAGTTTTCACTATCCGCCAGGTAAAACCTGGTGTTAAGAGGCAGTGAAAACTGCAAAACTACCCTACATCATAGGTGGGAGAAAACACCCATGGCAACGGGGTCATTGCTTTTCTTATTTCAGAGATAAAATCACATATGTTGTCTTTGAAAATGAAAAACAATTGAAAGTTTGCATGAGGATCTGTCAGGTTGACAGAGCTGTCCATCTAACTTTCAATGCAATGACTGGAAGTGCTGTAACAGCTGTTCCTGCCAATGTGAGAAATGTCTGCTTGGCCATCGGACATCTCTAAATTTGGGGGCAGGTACTTCCTCAGGGTGACTGACTACTTTACTCTGTCGCTTTGACAAAGTAAATCCGGTCTGCCAAACTCTTAATAGGGCCGATAGACTCTGAACTGGAAGTCAAAAATCCTCAGCCAGGCAAGGCAGCAGGCTATCGCCAAAGAAAGCATCACATCATCAGATAACCTTTGGCCGAGGTTTCGCTAAAGCCATTGACTTTTGGCGGCACTCCGAATGGAAGGAATTTGAATTTCGAGACCAGAGAAGGTCTCTCGCTGGCTGAATACTTTACATGCATACGGCCGGTGAAGATTTCTACCATTGGTCTTAGTCACTGAAATGGAAGTCAGAAATCCTCAGAATGGCAAGACGGCAGGCTGCGGCTGAATAGGGCTTCAGGAGGCCAGATATTGTCGCTTTCAAGGTCCAGCGGAATCAGATGTGCTGCAGTAGAGAACCTCTGAGCAGGAGCAACCAGGATCTTTGGCCCAGTGGTAACACACCTTTGTCAGATTGGATTGATAGGTTCGTTTTGGTCCTCTGAAGGTCTTTGAAGCCAATAAGTTAAAAGACCCAAGTTTCAGGAAAGGTTAGGAGCAAACTTTGACAGTAGCCAAGGGTCCAAGACCCTGAAGACAGCACATGGGGGTCAAGACTCACTCCAGCAGAGGCCAACAGCAGGGTCCAGAACTGATCCACTTGGAACTGGTCAGTGGTAAAACAAAAAACTCTGGTTTTAGCTTGTTGTGTCCCTGTAGCTTGAACAGGGGGCTAGCCATATGAACCTTGAAGTCCACTTCTTTGACCTGGTACAGGAGGGAGAACAGGTCCAGTCTCAAAGCTCTTCTCAGGTCACAGACAGCAGGTTCAGTCCTCTTCTGTTCTTCCACAGGTCCAGAAAGGAGGGTACTGTGTGTGCCACATTTATGCCTGGTGCCAGTCTGTGAGTGGGGGCAACTCCTGGCCACTCCCTAACCAATGGGATAAATGTTCCAGAAGTAACCCCACCCACTTTTGCAGCATTTCCTGTGTGCCCTACCACTAACAAGCAAACAGTGCTCCTATCTACCTAAAACCAAGATTCCTGGGCACAGTCCAAATGGTCAGTCTACCAGTGGGAAAGACCACTTCCCCACACCAAAGGCCTTTGTCTCAGGTCCGGGAGCAAGTTCACACCTCATCAAAGGAGCTTTTCATCTCCTGGGTGACAGTTGCAGCTGATGCTAATGGGCATCTAGAGGCTTTAGTCAGGGAAAGGGTAACTTTTCTACAAGTTTACTTTCCAAATTAGATTTGTTACAAATCCAACTTCAACAATGAATTGGACTTGTAATAAATATTTCAAAAAGTCCAAACATTAATTTTGTAGTTTTTACCTAGCTGCAGATGACACTACTAAGTTTAATATTGTATCTTAATGCTTTGTTACAGAACAGTCAATGTGACTACATTGAAAGTTGATTTTAGGGCATTTTCAGTGCAAGGACATGTTTCACATTAGTCTTCTACATGTCTTCTTTAAAAAACCATGCACCCTGCTTTATGGGAAGCAAGGCCTACACAGGGGTGACTTTATAATTTGTATTTATTTTATTTAGTGAGACTTTTATATAGCACGAACAAGAACCGTCAGGGCAACAGGGCTCTTTACAAGAATAGCATTAGAAGGTAAGTTACAAAATGGTAGGCAATTTACCAAACTACAATATAAGTTACATAAGCAAGTGGTGAGAAAACAAAACAAATATCGGCACATACTGATATGGAAAGAATCCTTCTGGTAATGGAACTGTGCGTAGATTTTCAGGAAAGCACAGGAGAAATGACTCGGAATAGAGTTGTATGAGCAAAAGTGTGGCAAAAGCAGCAATTTGCAGGTAAAACCTGCACAGCCAGGCTATACATGACAGCCCTGTAGTCATGTTGGTGTTTGCATTGTAACTGCAGTGGGTGTCACAATGGCTGCTGCAGCAAACTTACAGGTCTTTTGGGCACCACATACTAGAGGTTTATGGGTAAGTTAGATATTTCAATTAGGGGTATGCCAATTCATCATGTTGAAAGGAAGAGCTGAGGCACTTTACCTTTGGGGAGCAGTTGTAAAGTGCACAGAATTCTACAGCCAGCAAAAACAGTCAAGACAATAATCTGTGAGTACACCAAGGAAAGCTGGTAATTTTCAACACTGTGCACCACACAACCTGCTCAATTGATGGTTTCTAATGCAATGACTGATTGATAGTCCCTAACGTTCTCCTTAGTGGGGAGTGTTACTACCCTGAGTAAGGTGACAGAGGTTGTAAGTAGCTATCCAGCCTTGTGTGAAATGGATATTAGTGACTTCCTCTAAAAGGGACAGCTTTCTGGTTGTCAGTGTTAGTAGTTTACCCGCCTCTTGTTTGTTGATTTATTGCATGTTTACTTCCTATCCCTAGCTTGCGAAGACCTATGGGAACATTTTCACCGTGTGGCTGGGGCATACACCAGTGGTGGTGCTGAATGGATGCCAGACTGTAAGAGATGGTTTAATCTCTCACTCTGAGGAGCTTTCTGGACGCCCTACAACTCCATTGTTTGAGGAAATTTCAAAGGGCAAAGGTAGGTAGCTCTTGCTCCACAATGGCACAGATATACAGCAAAGAGTAACTTGTTTGTGTAGCTATTATTACTATAGTTTTACTATTTATAAGTGCTGAAATGGCAGGTTTTACTATTATGCATTATGCAATGTAGTGATATTCAATTTACCAACCTTGGAAGAATGGGGGGATGAGTCCCTTGCCAAGGATTGAATATGTGATCTGTAAGTGTCAGCATATTTCAGTGCCAAGCTTTTTACTCTCTGAGTCAATCTTCTAGCTCTGGGTCCATCAGAAGGCAAAGAGGTGAGTGAGAAGGAAGTGCCATTCACTGGGAAAAGAATAGATGGTTGCCTGAACATTTCTCATTTATCTGCCACCATACCATTCTGCTTTCTGGAATGGTGACTGAGTGCCTGGTACAAACGTATAGTAGTAATTCACCTTATTTCATATCTTAGGTGTGTGCTTTGTAAATCTTTACAATTGTAAGACTGATTGACAGAGCCAACTCACACAGAACTTTCCATGAGAGGGTTTGACTTACAACTGGCTTATTTTTACTGACGGAAAAGATCGTTGCGAATTGTCTACGTAGTGAGTGAGTGGATGGAACAGCTGTAAGGACAGGCTGCAGAGCACTGTAATCACAGTGAAGAACTCGGGCAACCTACGTATATGGTGCACTAGTCACACAATGCAATGCTGCTGCCACACCTCTGCACTCTAGCAGTCTGCCTCTTAGGATACCTTGTGTGTGGTCTTCCATCCCCAGCAGGAAACAGACCTTTGCTATATCTGTCTAGGCTTCTGAAGTGTGAGCTATTGACTGATTGGCAGTGGTGGTACACAAAGAGCTTCTGAAAACTGAGCTAGAAGCAGAAAGCAAACAAAGCTAAGAAGTGGTCAGAGTCATACAGGTGAAACAATAGGAATCTAAGTGCTAGTATTGTGTACATATTACAAATCTGAGTGGTGTCTATGCTACAGATAAAAGAGCTCTTGAATGTGAAAGTAAGGGAAATGGATATGGACCCTCCAAGGCAGCTGCATGAGAGGTTTGAGGGGCAGCAAGAGGCGGAGATGTTAGGGCAGAAGATGTGACATTACGGCCAGAGTTATTAACTGTGGAATGTGGGAGCCAGATTCAGGTCCTGGCGTCAGCTCACTATCCTATGGTTCTAGCCAAATCACTTAATCACCCCTGCCTAAAAAAGCCTGACCTTTTATAATGGTAACCTGGTGCTTATATAAAGCACTCTAATGCCTTTGGGCCAAGTTTGTGCTGTGTAAAACTACAAATAAAAATACTTATGTTTCAAAATGATAGTTGAGGACAAATCAGTCTCTCTTGTACCCTTTTGAGTAGAGCACCTTCACAAGTATAACATTGTAAAAGAAGGTAAAAGCATTCTTCATCCACACTTAAAAATAATGTGGGGTACTTGACAACAAAGACAGTCTTATATATTTAAATCCTTAGGAGTTGTATTTTCTACTGGACACAACTGGAAGCAGCAGAGACGCTTTGGACTGATGACCCTAAGGAATCTTGGACTTGGGAAGAAAAGTCTAGAAGCCCGGATCCAGGAGGAGGCACAGAGCTTGGTGGAGTATTTTGCAACAAAGAAAGGTAAATGACATGATGGTGCCACTTTTATGATAATAAAACACTTGGGGTCATATTTCAAAGTTAGAGGCACACTCTTTTACAGCTACTGTAAACGAATTGGCCCAGAGATCTTTGCACCATTGTATTTTATGGTCTTTCCAGGCTGGTTAATACCAATGGATATTCTCAAACCAAATTTAATGAAGGGTACTTAATGGAAGTAAGCGGTGGATGACAGGTTGAAGTAAGTGGAGAAAGAAAGCAGCATATGGGAGAGGGAAATAGCTGGAGAATAGTTAGCAAAATCACCTTGCTTCAGAGGTTGCCAAATCCTGACTAGCAAGTGCAGAATTTGCCGTTTACATATACAGATAGCCATTTCAACACAAATCCTTATTGGGCTAGGGAAGTATCAGTTAGGCATCGAATATAGACTATGCAAAGAGTTTTAACACTCCAGCAGTCAGTCCATCTGCTCAAATTAGACTCTGTGCATGGTGCCTGTCCTGCAGCAGGGACATTCTCACCTTGCCAACTGATCTGCCAAGGTCCATTGCTAACTCCACCTTCAGTGGCATATGCACTACCATGTTGGAGTGAGGCTAGTGGAGGAGAGCCACTGAAGGGATGGCAACAATGAGTAGTGTGACCTTCAAATGTTTGGAAATACCCCCCGCACATTAGAAAAGAAACATATGATAGCACCCATAGTATAACTCAACATTAGGAATACATTTCCAGTGTCTGCATAAGGTGGCGTTACTTCTACCTATGCACAGCAGCAATTGTTGCATATTGCCCAATTATTCCCATCTCAAAGTATTTGTTCCTATGACAAAGACAGCCTCTATAATGGAGAAACCTACATTAACAACTGTCCAGTCTCCTCAAAACACAGACTCTTTTATGATGGTGCATAAAGATTGATTAACCATGAATAAAGGAAATTTCCAACTTAGCATCAGGTCCATGTCTTTATCTTGTGTACCTACTTCATGTTGAAACTGCAAAACACTGAAACTTGTCTTTTTATCATGAGGAATTATCCTGTCAAGAATAAGCATAATTTCTGCATCCAATACCTAGACTAATATTGATAGTTAATTTTTAATTATTTTCATTTCCCAACATCAAAAACCTCTTTCTAAGGAAAGTATCTAAAGCTAAAATAAAGTAAATCATTAAAAGGGAGAGCATCTACGTGGGGAGTAATCTGGGCCTCTAAGTGTTTAATGAATTCCAGATTTTCTGATGCCTAAAACCTACGCACATTTGGTGGTTCTGGATTCTCCCACTGGAGTAGAGTGACCATTTACGGATTCACCCCTCTCCGCCCTCTTCGTAGCACTGCACATAGAGGGCACTACACTAATAATAGGTATGTATGGTTTCCCTAGGCTGTCCCTTTGGCTCTTTGGTCCTAAGGAAGACCCGCTAAGATATTTTACCATTAACACGCAATTGGAGGGTCGAAACTTCGACGTGAATATTCTATATCCTGTGTCTGCTATCCTACAAGTATAGAAAAGAAACAATATAAGGAAACCTTGAACTTCATAAGTGTGGACATTTGACTGCATGTGTTCTCATGTCTGTTTATGTGAACACTGTGAATTTTTTCAATTTTTCATGTGATATATGTCAGTTTAATTCACTGTATTGTATGTATTCTGTTTGTTGTGGACAGCCTAGCAATACATGTCATTGATAAACTGCTCTCTTTGTGTCGTGCTTTATGGACAATAGGAAGTACACAGTGCAGAGGCTTGTAAGAAATTATATAAGCTCTCGTAATCTGCCTGTGAGGGATCAGTACTTGACCCTTAATATTCACGCTCAGTAAATAGCATTTTTTCACAATTCTTGTCAGAATTGTGACACCCGACGGTATCACTTCCATTTAACCAATCAGATGACTGCAAAATGTCTTCCAACTTTCCTCTCATCTAATAAGCTTTTGAAGCCATAGCCCTTTTACTGAATGCGCTCCTAACATCAACACATCAACACCTGTTTCTCTCATAACATCAAATCCAAATTGCACATGTGGAAACAAAACTGGTCTATAAGTTTGAACATATTGAATTATCAGCTGATCTGCACCATGAAGTTTAGCATCCCTTCCTTTTACATAATATTGCTTTACACACCTCATCACCCACACAGCTTAGCTTGTTCATGAAACACTAAGGCCTGATTTATGGGGATTTGGCATAGAGCAGCGGAGCAAGTCACCCTGCTGTGCTGCCCTACGTCAAAGTGAAAGGGCAAGAATGCACCATATTTATCCAATACAGTGCACTCCTGTCCTTTCTCCCTGGGCTGCCACTGTTTCGGCAGCCTTGCGCCAATGGAGGCACCCTTGCAACATGTGTAAGGGTGCCTGTGTTGTCGGCAGCATTGTTTAAATGCAGAAAAGGAGCAGCTTCTTCCACAGAAACGATCCATTGAGGAGTGTTCCTCTTTCTATGTGTGCTGCAGAGTGCAGCACTCATGGAAAGAGGAATAAATTAGGAGAAATAAAGTTATCTCTCTGCGTTATGCCTCACCTCGGGAGGCGTAAGGTTTTGGAGCATCCTCAGGTTTACATGGTATTGTAAATCTGGGGAAGTGTCAAAATCATGGGTGTTGCGTGGGAACTAACATTTCAAAATTTAGAATATTTGGACTTCATCAACTTCTTAAACCAAAATGAGTTTACATACTAACGCATTTGTCACCATCAAAATCTCATCTAGAAACCATGCCTTGCTTTAATTACTGATGTATCTGAGTTCACCATAAAATATCAAAAAATTAATGACCTCTATGGGAAAGACACCCACGGGATTGAAACTCAATTCTAAACTCCAACAAAAAACATTGGTTCCACACAAACCTGTACTTTTCACTGTAGCCCATGCTTCCTTGACCTAATATGAAGCTTCTTTAGAAAGTTCTCAGAGTCTACTCACTCCCATGAAATCATCCACATTATAACCTGCAACTGAAAGGATTAACATGTGCATGTTCCTCAAGGTTCTCTCAAAACGGCCAGAAAGTCAGCATTACTAGAACTTTTACTGTCATCTCAATCAAAATTGGACACCACGCTTGAGTTGGCCACCAATGAATAATCAAAAACAGACATACTCCATCTGTGCTCACCTTCAAAAAAGTTGTGGAAATTATTGCAAAAGGATGTGCTCCCACTTTTGGTCATACAGGTTACAATGCATATGCTGCCTCTGCCTCCAGATATGGCCTCTGATGGTAGGATTTCTGAAGCTACATGGATAACCAGGAACTAACCAAATCTACAACAAACAAACCCCATCAGTTCTCCAAGTGTAAAAATGCTTTCCTGTTCAACATTCATTCACTCAAATCCCTCAAGAGCCTTACTTTCCAATTTGTCTCAACATGCAGTCATCCTAGAACATGTTTCTAATGAACCAGAAATTAATGGGAAACTTACTAAAGCTGTCATTTTCTTCAATTCCGGTCACCCTCTTAGCCGATTGACATACTGAGCGATCAATACACTATGGGGCATATTCACAAACTGCATAAACACAAATTGCATTTTGTAGTACATTTAGTAGTACTATGATAGCACTATTAACATACTACAATATACCATTCACTAGCATACAGCGAGGTCAAAAACACTCCACCTCTCCTATCTTTTATGTGGGGAGAGCTCTGTACATGTAAGTTTATGTTTTAGTATTAAATTTAAGAGGGGCAGGGGGAGTGGCTGGGATATTAGCAACACCTACAATAAAAGCTGAGAGGCTATGTGAGGAATATGATGGAGTTAAGGGAGGGCTAGCGTGGTTTAGGGATGGGCATACACCTATCTATAAAAGAATAAGCCCATTAATATTAACAAACAATTCAGCGCTGGAATGCGTCCATCATCACACATGGCCAACCACTTATACTGTAATACCCGTCCATAGAAAATAGTGGAAACAGAGACTCCACTACTCCATAGGGAATGATGTTAAATTAAATTAAATTATTCTAACTTTTAAAAAATATAAATGCATTTAATTTATTGTTCAAGTCTGTTTTAAATTTCTGAAGTAGTGGTCTCAAATTTAATCCGCAAATTTTCTCTATGTTGGCCGTAACCTCAACCCCTGGATATCTAGCATGCGGGGTAACTCGTTCATCCTCCAGTTCTACCTTATCATTTATCACAATTTGCGTTTTGCTACGGTTAAGCTGGTACCCCAAGATACCGCCAAAATACTTGCCTCCCTTTCGATTTCTATAAGAGCCTCCCCCGGACTAGGTGTAATTATGGCCAGGTCGTTAGCATAGGCCAACATTTTTGTGTTCCCACTCTAGTGTGTATAGCCCGGATCTCTTCATTCCCTTCTATCTTCCTAATTAATGGGTCGATGTATAAAGCAAATAGTAGGGGGGAACAGGGACAGCCCTGACGCTTACCGCGTGAGATCTTAATTATATCAGAGGTGCTGCCCATCAAAGCTATTCTAGTAATAGGTTCCCGGTACATGGTCTGAATAGCGCCAATAAACCCTTTGCCCAGACCTTTTCTCTCCATAATTGCCCATAAAAAAGGCCAAGAGACCCTATCGAAGGCTTTTTCTGCATCTAATAATATTAAAGCCATAGGGTCTCCGGAAACCTTGGAGGAGTCGAAAAGGGCGATGGTTCTGCGTATATGGTCAGTCGTGCCCTGTCCCGGGACAAATCCATGTTGGAGAGGGGAAACCAGTTTCTTAATGACTGCGGCCAGTCTAATAGCTAAGATTTTTGCATATATCTTAATATCGCTATTGACCAGTGTAATTGGTCGATATGATCCCAATTCATTAATGGGTTTCCCCTTTTTCGGGAATACGATAATGTTGGCCGATTTCCAGGATTCAGGAGCCTTCTCCCCTGACTGTGCTCTTAAAAAAATCTTTAGCATAGGTTTCGATATAAATGGAGCAAATGTTTTATAAAATTCCCCTAGAATTAAGTCCGTGCCTACTGCTTTCCCTGATGGTGTGGACTCGATCGCCTTTCTTAGCTCCTCCTCCTTTATAGGTGTTTCTAGACTTTCTCTCTCCTCAGGGGAGAGCTGCTCCACAGAGAAACCCTGTAGATATTCTTCTATTGCTGTATCCCCTGCTTGGGTATCCTCTGTATACAGGCTTTGATAAAACTTTTGGAATGCGGAAGGTTCTGTGACTGAGCCGTTGCTTGGGTCTTTGATTTCTGTGATTCTGCCCTGGACTACCTTTTCCCTGGTGCGGACTGCCAGCATATGGCCTACTCTTTCATTGCTTTCATATACCTTGCTGCGCCAGGCCATTAATCTTCCTGCGGATTTCTTGGCTGAGATTTCTATAATTGCTGATTTCGCAATCAATACTGCCAATTGTGCTGCCTCCGAGTCTCCCCCTTCGGCTAATACTTCAATCAGATGAGATTCGGCCATTGCCAATTCTGCATATAGTGTTTATAGACGTTCCTTCTCCTTTTTTTGACTCGCCCACCCATACTTAGAGGTCTCCCCCCGAATACCCGCTTTAAGGGTATCCCAGACCACATGTAAGTTAGCACTCCCCAAATTCTCATCGATAAACCTAGGTATCCAGACCTTCATATGCTGTATAAAACCCTCATCGCTAAGCAAAGCCCTATTAAAAGTCCAGCGTGCCGCCGAGGGGGGGGGGGTTCAGTGTGGATATTTGACTCCAGAACCAGAGGGTTATGGTCAGACAAACTCTAGGGTATTTAAATATTTTGCAGCACTGCGCCAGCTCCTGCGACACAAAAAAGTAGTCCAGTCTAGCGTGTACTAGGTGTGGTACTGAGAAGTATGTGTATCCTGGGTCATTAGGTTCTTGCCTTGCCCAAACATCAGACACCCCATGTAATTCGCACAGCTGTGATAGAGACCTAAAAACTTTAGGTTTGCGACCTAGATACGCCACCCCCACAAATGTATCTTTTTGACAGTTTATGTTGATATTGAAGTCCCCACAAATTATTAGAGGAAGTGGCCAACCTACCAACTCTACATTGAGCCAATCGAACAGTGCCGTATCATCGAGAACCGATCTATAGACAGAGCATAAAGTAAACATACAATTTTCTAGGCAGCATTGAACAACAACAACAGGGGATCCCTGCCAATCATAGGCCTACAGAAGCACCCTTATACCGACCCCAGACATCCTGCTGAGGGTGAAAGCAAAGCGCTACCATTGTGCTATAAATCTATTTACGTGAAATTTCCTGCAGGTACTCCTGGGCCTGTATCTCTGAAGTGAACACCCTGGCAGTGCCTTTAAAAATTACCTTAAGTCGAGCGGGGCTCATTAAGAAAACCTCACAGCCCAATTCCTGGAAGGGGGTGATTAGCTGACGAAGCCTCCATCTCCTTTCCACCGTAACATGGCAGAAATCCCGCCTTACAAGCATCTAGCATCGGGTCTGGCCTTCTCAAAAACTGCCTGGCGTAGAAGAAAATTTCCAAAGAATATAAGGATAGCCCTAGGTTTTTCACTCTCCCCCCTCTCTTTTTCATCATCAGAGGGAATCGATGTTCCCTCTGTACCTCCGCCTCCCAATTCCAGTGAGCTAGCTCAGGGAATGCCCCCTTGAATAGCTGAAGAACAAAACCACGTATGTCATCCCCCTCAGCGTTCTCTTCGATGCCCAGGAGTCTCAAATTGTTCCGCCGTTGTCGGTTTTCGAAATCTTCTATTTTGCATAATACGTCCGTCATTCTGGCTTCATTAGCCGCTGTTTGCTGTCCCGTATCCACGGCGCCGGCCTCGAGAGCCACAATTCGCTCTTCCAGTGCTGTGGTGCGTTCAGCTATTTCTGGGCAAGTTTTATTGACTTTGCGGATGGCACCTTGGAGTTTCTTCTTCGCCATATGAGCTCTCTTATGTTCTTGACGAGCTTCTACTTGCATATGTTTAAGTGTTGAATAAATTAGCTGCATGGATGGAAGGGTTCCTGTGCTAGTTTTGGATTCTGCAAATAGTTTTGAGGCATCGAGCTGTATTCCAGTCTCATCCGTCCCGTCAGTCTCCATCCCAAAGTGAGTGGTAGAATAATCCCACTTCAGCTGACTCGCCTGGTTGTGGTCAGACTCTGAGCCCTAGCTTTTCCCTCTGGTACTTCTCTTCTTCGTGCAATTGGGTGCACGCCTCTGTGTGTCGTGTCTTGAGGGAGGGGTGCCGCTGTCTTCTCCTGAGATTCCTGCGTCTGTACCTTCATTTTCACTGGAATTAGTAATTTCTGATTCATCATTGAGAGAGTAAAATGTATCCCCCTCTGGAGTCCCTGCAGTTTTACCCGATGCATGGGAAAAAACAGAGGCACTTGACTCCTGGGGATTCAGAATATCCAGCTCTCCTTGCAAAGCAGCATTAACTTGTGTCCCCTGTCTTGCTTCTTCTCCCATCACAGCCCCATTGCCCAGCCCAAGCAACAAGCAATTAATATCACTCGATTTTATCGTTTTAGCCATTATAGCTATTTTGGTGTCAGCATTACCCTCTTGCAGAATCTCAAGGGGCTGCCTACCTTCATTCGTCGCTTTTTGCCCAGCTTGCCCATCAGTCTGCCCTTCAGCGCTCTCAGTATCCTTGGTTGCTTTGATCGCCTGGCTGCCTCTGTCCTTGCTCGTTATTTTTCTTTCATTGCCACTGGGTCCGCGGCTGGCGAACATCCCAAGCACAGTAGGCTGTTTGGGCCTGGTTGCCGGGTCGACGGGACGCTGCACTCCGCTGTGTGTCCTACCGCTGCTCTCCTCCTCCTCGCGGCCGGCCGTGTGATTAGGGTCTCCGCTCTTTCCCTCTGATAGAGCGAGAGTTGTCTGGGAAGACGGCACCCCCTTCACACCTCCTCCAGCGCCGGCTTCCCTCAGCGATGGTTTCTGTTTGGGGGGCATTTCGGCAGATCCCAAGGCCGACACGACCCTCTGGACTGGCGCCAACGGAGACAGAGTATCCCGGGTCCACAGGTATGCTTTACTTTTTGTTTGTGAAATGTCGAGGAGTAATTCTCTCACCAGAGCTCCGATCCCCTGTTTCGACCTCATGCGGTATTTTGATCTGGGGTAATAGCTCTCCTATAGCATTCTGTTATTGCGGGTTCAGTTCATAGCATCTTCCTGATGGCGAGGTGAGAGGCTCCCGCAGCATTCAAACAGCTGCCATCTTGCCCCCGCCATCTTGCAAGAATAAATAACTTACACCTTACATTAATGGGGGGGAGCAATGTTATCAAAATGATATTCTTGCCAAAAATACTATACCTATTTAGGGCCATACCCGTCGAAATTGATAAGTCCTGGTTCCAAGCTCTGAATCAGATGACCTCTACATTTTTATGAGCCGGTCAACGCACTCGAAGAGCCCTAAAATTCATGACCCTTCCAAGAGATCGGGGGGGCTGGGCGGTCCCTAACTTCCAACTATATTATTGGGCAGCAACTATTCAGCAGATGGTTGGTCTTCTGGGTAGGGAGCAGGCTGAACCGGGGGAGGAGACGACTGTTTCCATATATGAATTAATATCTGGAATAGAAGCTAGAGGTTGTCTTATGCATCACATCGACTTCGCATATTTTAAGAGGGTAAGATTTAAGATTTTAATTGGTGCTTTTAAGGTTTGGACTGCACTTCGAAAGAAACTGGGTCTCAAAAGAGTACACAGTTACAGCCCCTGCTTAATAACAATTTACTCCCAACTATATTTCACGACGGTTATATGAAATCCTGGGATGAGAGGGGAGCAAGGAAAATTGGCGATCTTGTTGAGGAGGGAGCGATATATACATTTGATAAAATCAAAGAAAAATACGTGCTGGGGAACAACCATTTTTTTAAATATCTACAAATATGGGACTTCCTAGCTAAAACATCAGGAGGAACAGTTGGCTTCACCAAGGTCCCCTTACTGGATATATTGCTTAGATCCCAGCCAACACTGGCTATAATATACAAGCTGTTAAATAAAGAAGTGGGTGATGATCTTATAAAACACACTGGTGTATAGACCTCCGGGGCCGGCTGGGCCATTTCTTAAAAATCTTGTCGATTTCATAATTCCCCGAGCGTTACGGTTCAATCAGTATCTTTTCCTGGGCAACCTCAATATCCATCTGGACAATATGGAAGGGGGGAAACGAGGGAATTTGTAGACTGTCTTAATACTGCCCAGCTTACTCAATGGGTCCAGGCCCGACGCATTTAGGGGGGCATATCCTGGATCCTATTTGCTCCAATTTCCCTATAAAGGTGGTCGACCCTATTCCGATGCCTTGGTCCGACCACTTTTTATCCTACTTTTCCTGGGACCTAGCTGGAAATATCTCCCCTAGCCGCACTGCGCATAGCCCGGCCTTTGTTAAAATCGACCCAGTGGCCTTCAGTCATGCTCTCGCTGACTCTAGACCACTTCCCTCTGATGCGCTGGATAATACTCTGGACAGCTTCTCTAGCTGGATCAGGAGTGCGGTGGGTCGTTCCTGCCCCACATCCCGCCCTAAACTTTCTAGAGATTCCCCCTCGAAGCCATGGTACACGCAGGAGCTTAAGACTCAGAAACAACTCTGCAAAAAACTTGAACGCCGATGGCGGCTGGATTACTGCCCCCTGGCTAAGAGGAACCTTAGGACAGAGCTGAAGTCGTACTACTCTTCTATTTCCCAGGCCAAGAGCGTTTATTTTGCTAATCGGATCGATTTAGCCAGAAATAATGCTAAAGAAATCTTCTCGATCGTCCGGAGTTTTATGGCCCCTCGTGCAGACTCTATTCCAATTCATTCTTCCAATGCTTCATGCGAGGAATTGTCAATTTTTTTTGCTGATAAGATTCGCTCCATCCAGGCGTCCTTTACACTGGGAAATTATGCCCCGACCAGACTTCTACCTCAGGAGGAGGCACCCAGTGCAGCACCTGCTCTGATGGCTTTTTCTTCCATCGATCTCTCAGAGTCTCTGAGAGTCCTCAAAGCCCTAAAATCTGGATCTCCGATTGATCCTTGTGCTGCCAGGCTTTTGGCCGAGGTCGCTGAGACTGTAAACCCTGAAGCTAACAGATTCATTAATCTGTCTCTTCGAGAAGCCTATGTCCCTACGGCCTGGAAGCAGGCAAAATGTTGCATCTTCTAAAAAAAACATCGGTCCCTGCTAACTATCGCCCCATTTCCCTTCTACCAGTCATGGCGAAAGCTTGCGAAAAGGTGGTTAATAAGCAGCTTACTGCCTATGTGGAAGGTGCTGGTCTTCTCCACCCAGCTCAATCTGGCTTCAGAGCCACCTACAGTACCGAGTCAGCCTTGGTGGAGGTAGCAGAGGCAATTCGGGAATGCCTGGATTCGGGGGGTAGGGCCGCTCTCATTTTGCTGGACCTCTCGGCAGCATTTGATACGGTTCCCCACTCCCTGCTTCTCACCCATTTAGCAGACTTGGGAATCGCTGGCGAGGCCCTGAGTTGGCTTAAATCCTTTATTGAAGGGGTACTCAGCAGGTATGGCTTCCTCATTTCTCCTCGGCCCCTCAGGAGGTGTCTGCAGGCGTACCTCAGGGGTCATCCCTGAGTCCCCTTCTTTTCAATCTTTATGTCACCCCCTTGATATATTTGGCTGAGGATTTAGGAGCCAAAATTATAGCATATGCTGATGATACCCAGCTCCTGTTTACCTGGGGTAAATCAGAGTGCTCTCCTTCTCAAGCCAAAAAATGTCTGTCAGCTGTTTTCCATTGGCTGACCTCCGCCCAACTCAAGTGCAATGAGGACAAGTCAGAAATCCTCCTATATGGGACCTTCCCCCCCAGTTCAGGGAGTCCTTGTGGCCTTCTGAGTTTCCCTCCCCGGCTTCAACGGGGCTTCCCGCAAAATATCTAGGAGTCTGGTTTGAGGAGAACCTCTCTTTCCCCACCCAGATAAAGAAGTTAGTTGGGAATTGTTTTGGCATACTGAAAACTCTGAGGACATTTTTCCCACTTCTTCCCAGAGCTGCCAAGGAAATGGTGAGTCGGGCCCTGATTCTTTCTCGGATTGACTATGCCAACGCCTTATACATTGGTCTTCCGAATTATCTCCTGAACAAATTACAGGTTGTTCAAAATGCTGCAGCACGGCTTGTCTTTAATATTCCTATGAGATCAAGCGTTAGTCAGCATTTGCGCTTACTACACTGGCTCCCGGTGGCTCAAAGAGTGAAGTTTAAAGCCTTGACTCTGGCGCACCAATGCTCTTTGCGCCGGTGGTCCCCCTTATTTATGTAAGCGCTTTCTGTTCTATTCCCCCGCCAGGCATCTCCGGTCTTCTTCTCAGCTTTTGGCTCATATCCCCCGATTTCGGCTCTCAAGAATGGGGGGCTGCTCCCTTGCTGTTAGAGCATCATCTGCCTGGAACTCACTTCCTTTTGCCCTTCGCAGCATCCAAGACCTTCGCCTTTTCAAGAAAAATCTGAAAACTCATTTGTTTGTGTAACCTCTCCATGCTCTTCCCTCTCTGGCTCGCGCCGGGACACTCTTTGGAGTAGCTGAGCGCGTTATAAGTTTATATAACATAACATAACAAACCGGTGGCAGGACCTCCTGCAGGCGGGGACAGGGGAATGCGAGGACTCGCTCCTTCTGGGCCAGTCTGCAGTTAACTCGGCTAACCTCCAGGTACAGTGCTTTAAGACTTGGCATAATTTATATATTATGCCTGCACGAATATCCAGGTGGGGGGGATCTTCGGGCCTACATCGCCCATGATGTGGATATTTCGCTTCCGATAGTGTTCACATGTTTGCCACATGCCCCAAACTTGACTCTCTTAGAGTAGAGATTGCCAAACGGTTGGGAGACATGGTGGGACTAGTGCTTGATTTGACCCCCCAGGTGATAATCCTTGGCGTGAGTAATCAAGATATGCCCGGGCCAACTCAGACGTTTGTGTTCACAGCCATGACTGTATTGAGACTCTGTCTGGCCACTATCTGGTTAGACCATGAACCCCCTTCTGTACACAATTGGCTGGGCAAACTAATCGCAGTATACCGGTGGGAGATGGCGGTGTATGAACATAGGGGGACAGGGCTGGGAAAAAAGGCTCTGAAATTTGGGCTCCTCTGAGCAGATGGATCAACAGGGTTGATGGATCCATAGGATGTTGACTGGGGCATGGGGAGTAATACACTGTGTAAATGAATATATTGCCCTATTACCTTTGTGACTTTTTGCTATAGTTTCTTTCTTCTTTATTATTCTTCGGAATTCTCTTTTTCCTTATCTAAATCCAGATGTGTTAAAAAGTTAGCCAATGGCATCTGGCTTTGGATCAGGGGTGGGAGGGACGGGTGGGGGGAAGGGCCGAGCTTTAAAGGTGTGGTGGTTATAATTGATGTATTTGCTTTGTTTGGAATATATGTTTAAAATTAAAATAAAGACTTTAAAAAAAAATTATTGTTCAAGAAATTATACATACATAAAACATAATTATTATTGTATTTTAAAATATGGTAATAGAATAATAAAACATTAGTATAACTTTAATTTTTATTATTAAAATTAATTTAAATGATGTCTATACATAACGTTAAATAGGTAGTACTATACAATAAATTAATAAACATTTTATATTCTAAGTGGGATTTTTTTATTAGATTGAAATCATCGAAATAATTTTAGTTTAATTTAGTATATTATTGACAATTAAAAATGAAGGTAATAATTTTGTAGCTATTTTACATTTTCTTCTATGTTTAAAACCAATATTATATATTATTATACATTAATATTTAACATTAAAATATGTATACTGTTTTTTTCGTGTTTTCCAATTTGAATAAAGTTTTAAACTTTTTCCTTTTTACATTACCATGGGGAAATCTCCACCCCAGTGGTGTAGATGTCCATTTGCATGTGAAACGTTAGCATTACTAACATTATACTCAATTTACGTTCCACCCCTGGATTAATGGGGTGGGGACATGTAGGTCTACACTTTTGAGGAACTTTACACTTGTAAATAGTGAAGACCCAAAATTAGTATATTTCCTCAAAAGTGTAAGAGTGCACATATACATGTAAATGTACTCACATGTAAGCTTACATTTATGAATAGCCCCTACTCTATCTTCCACAAAACCTACCAGTTGTATACTAAACTCTATATTTCAAAAGAACTTGCCGGCTAGGTTCCCTTTAAGCTGCGTACCTGCGCGAGCGCACTCACTGTCATTTCTCACTGCGCACAGAGCCAGCAGAGGCATGCAGGGCAAAATTGTCTCCTGTCACAAACATTACACAGAAGGCTGTTCATAAACTACATTGCGAACTAATGCAGGGGAGATATGAGGGATCACCCTTTTTTGCATAGAGGATTAGACGTGATTGTGTTATTGTTTTTCCGTCTGCCTTCCAGTCTCTGTGCGTGTTGTGTGGATGTTGCTTGTTCTGATTTAAGCCATAAAATGCTACTAATGTTTCTCTCTTGCAGCCCCACCTATTCCTCAAGTCTGTTCTTCTGAATGTTTATCTTGCTCCATCAAGGCCTTGATGACCCCAGGGCATACTGTATAAACTGAGGCCTAACCAAAGCTAGTTAGGATGGACAGAAACTACCTCGTTAAGTAATTCATGCACAATATGCAGTAGGTTTTTGTATGCTCAGTGTTAAATTTAATGGAATGAGTTATCCGGACATTAAATCTACAGTTTGTGGCTCCTCTCACTACTGGGTGCACACTGTTTAGGCACTAGAAACAAATTTCAGTCTGCTTACATTTCTCCCTTTACCCGTTTTTTTTTCTAAAACACTAGCTTCCAACTAACATACTATATATATATATATATATATATGAAAGAAAGGAGTTTTGCCCCATGTTGAGCCGCACTCGCAGGAGTCCAGTAACAATCAGGGAAGGTCTCGTAGGTCACCACTCCTCCGCCGTTTCTGACGCGTTTCGGGCATGCGCCCTTTATCAAAGGAAAGTGGCGCCACATTGAAGAACAACCACGGCATCCAGTATTTTCCCTCTTTTCTTTCTTTCTTATAGTAATCAATCTCAGGTGAGTAGATCACAGTGCATTATGGGACTGGAAGTCCGTCAAAATTACCCCCATGTGGGATGGTGTCCTTTCACAGTGGCATGTCCAATCCATACAGGGTACACCCTTGAGGCCCCTTCCCCAGTGCAAGCATACCTCCTGCTCCGTGTCCCACTGTCTAAGATAAACAGCAGCGGATCCGCACTGATAATGCGGCGGTGTCGGCTCACGACCTGGCACTGGCCGTCAATATGAAAGAAAGGAGTTTTGCCCCATGTTGAGCCGCACTCGCAGGAGTCCAGTAACAATCAGGGAAGGTCTCGTAGGTCACCACTCCTCCGCCGTTTCTGACGCGTTTCGGGCATGCGCCCTTTATCAAAGGAAAGCGGCGCCACATTGAAGAACAACCACGGCATCCAGTATTTTCCCTCTTTTATTTCTTTCTTATAGTAATCAATCTCAGGTGAGTAGATCACAGTGCATTATGGGACTGGAAGTCCGTCAAAATTACCCCCATGTGGGATGGTGTCCTTTCACAGTGGCATGTCCAATCCATACAGGGTACACCCTTGAGGCCCCTTCCCCAGTGCAAGCATACCTCCTGCTCCGTGTCCCACTGTCTAAGATAAACAGCAGCGGATCCGCACTGATAATGCGGCGGTGTCGGCTCACGACCTGGCACTGGCCGTCAATATGAAAGAAAGGAGTTTTGCCCCATGTTGAGCCGCACTCGCAGGAGTCCAGTAACAATCAGGGAAGGTCTCGTAGGTCACCACTCCTCCGCCGTTTCTGACGCGTTTCGGGCATGCGCCCTTTATCAAAGGAAAGCGGCGCCACATTGAAGAACAACCACGGCATCCAGTATTTTCCCTCTTTTATTTCTTTCTTATAGTAATCAATCTCAGGTGAGTAGATCACAGTGCATTATGGGACTGGAAGTCCGTCAAAATTACCCCCATGTGGGATGGTGTCCTTTCACAGTGGCATGTCCAATCCATACAGGGTACACCCTTGAGGCCCCTTCCCCAGTGCAAGCATACCTCCTGCTCCGTGTCCCACTGTCTAAGATAAACAGCAGCGGATCCGCACTGATAATGCGGCGGTGTCGGCTCACGACCTGGCACTGGCCGTCAATATGAAAGAAAGGAGTTTTGCCCCATGTTGAGCCGCACTCGCAGGAGTCCAGTAACAATCAGGGAAGGTCTTGTAGGTCACCACCCCTCCGCCGTTTCTGACGCGTTTCGGGCATGCGCCCTTTATCAAAGGAAAGCGGCGCCACATTGAAGAACAACCACGGCATCCAGTATTTTCCCTCTTTTATTTCTTTCTTATAGTATATATATGTGTGTGTGTGTGTGTATATATATATATATATATATATATAATAGGCCGGCTCAGAGACATCAAAGAGGCACTGACGGCTATGGGCTTGTCTAACCTGTGGGATAAACCATCTAGCATGCAGTCTCTATCCAAAGAAGCTATAAAGGTAAGATATTGGGAAACGGTGGGGCAAAATATCATCAGAACGAGTGATAGCACTACACTGACTGGGAGTTTCATTTCAACAAAACCCTGTCATCGTTTTGAACTCTATTGGGACATTATAACTAAGCCCCTTGATCGTAAACTTTACTTTCAATTTAGAGTGGGTACCCTGCCCCTAAAAACCGTTACAGCAAAATGGTCACCACTGGGAGAGAACAAGTGCCCCCTTTGCATTGAGCATGCAGAAACTTACCTACATATTCTGTTTGTCTGTCCTGCTTATGCAGTTCACCGTAAGGTCTGGCTAGTGCAGACTTGTAAGAATTTGGGTACGAGACAAAGTAGCGTTGCCTTGAGAATTTTGATTACCGGACCCTCAACCTGCTTCACAATCCCCATAGCCAAATTTCTAAGGTGATTGTGGTGCATAAGATCGAAATCTGTTGCAAACGAGAGCAATTAAGCATGTAAAGTCAAATGCCATCAACATCGGCACCACATTGGTTTGTCTGGGTTGTCAGAAGATTGTCCTTTCCGAGCATAGGTCTTGTATACTCATTGCAATTTGCACATTAATTAATTCTCGCTGGCTACTACTGCACTAATGATGTGCCCTCTCCACAGACTCTGGATATGTTGAAATTCCATATATCAGGGCTTTGCTTTGACTTCCGCATGGGGCGCTATCTATATGCTTCTGTTTATGCCAAGCCTTGGTGCCGCCCATCCATCTGAAATGTTTACATCTCCTATTTCTGCTGGTGTTTTAATTTATATGTCTTGATTTTAATCAGCTGCTTTCAGTTAAAAATGTAATTGACATTTGTATGACCCATTGGCTGTTTCCCTCTGAGTCGTGGTCCTCAACCTATTTTAATGTTCTTATCATGTGTATTCGCTGTTCCCCAGTGTTTTAATAATATGATTCAACTTTTAAGATGTATTTCTGATGAATTGACAACTTTTAAAATGAACGTTCCTGTTTGATGGAAAAATCTTTTATTGTTAACTTGTATTTTATGCTGCAATTGCTTTTTATGACAAATCTGTTGAAATAAAGCTCATGATGATGATATATATATATATATATATATATATATATATATATATATATATATATATATATATAAATATATATACTAAAAAAACAATGGTTACAGGGATGTTATAGTTAGGGAGTAGAATTTAAAAAACATTGAAATTCAGCAGTTATATTTACCTGAGCTAACTATAACTTATGGCCCTGCAATGCACTGCTTATGACCTCACATAATACATCACTCATGACATGGTCAGTGATATCACTAATGACATCGCTCATGACATCACTGATGACATCACTGATGACATCATCAAGTGAGTGTCAGTATTTTTAAGAGTTTATGGGTGTTAAACATATATATTAACCTACTACAAAAGTTAAATTAGTATGCTAGTTGTACTACTAATGAGTGATACTATCACTACTGTCTTTATCAGTGTGTGACTGGGTGTGTGAGGTGCTGTATGGGTGTGCGAGTGAATGCATGAGCGACTGTAGCAGTAAGTGAGTGGATTTCTGACTAGGTCTGTAGGTGTGTGAGTAGTTGTGTCAGTGGTTGGGTATGTGAGTGGGTATCTGTGTGTCTGTATGGGTATGTGAGTGGCTGTATGGGTATATAAGTAGGTATCTGGTAGCTATGTGGGTGAGTGAGTGTGAGTAACTATGTTGGTGAGTGAGTGGGTATGTCACTGACTGTATGGGTGAGTGAGTGGCTGTGTAAATGACTGTATAAGTGAGTGAGTGGGTGTCTAAATGGCTGTATGAGTGAGTGACTGGGTGTATAAGTGTGATGTATGGGTTAGTGAGTGGCTTGTTGAGTGGGAGTTTGGTTAAGTGAGTTGGTGGGTGAGTGGTTGTATTGGAGAGTGAGTGCTGTATGGGTGAGTGAGCAGATGTGACAGTGCTTGTATAGATGTGTGAATGGGTACGTATGTGGATGTGTGGGTGTATGAGTGACTGTGTGAGTGTTTGTATGGGTAAATGAGTGGCTGTGTTGAGAGGTTGTATGAGTGTGTGAGTGGGTGTGTGAGTGGCTGTATAGGTGAATAAGTCTGTGTATAAGAAAGCTATATGGGTGAGTGTATGGCTGTGTTAGTGGGTGTGTGGGTGGGTGACTACTTATATGAGTGGCTGTATGGGTGAGTGAATGGTTGTGTGGGTGGCTGTATGAGTAAGTGAGTGGGTGTGTGATTGGCTCTAAGGAGGAGTGAGTGGCTGTGTGAGTACTTGTATGTGTTTGTGAATGGGTATGTGAGTGGTTGTGCGGGTGTGTGAGTGGGAGTATGAGAGGTTGTATGGGGTTGTGAGAGGGTGTGTGAGTAGTTCTGTGGATGATGTAATCAGTGATGTCATTAGTGATGTTATTTGAGATGTCATTAGTGATGTCACTGACCATATCGTAAGTGTTGTAATGTATGAGATCATAAGCAGTGCATTGCGGGGGCATATGTTATAGTTAGCTCAGGTAACTATAACTGATGAATTTCAATGGTTTTGTACGAGTGAAACCTGAGCCTAACTATAACGTCCCTGTAACCTTTTTCTCTGTAAATTTCTATGTTTAAAAAAAATTCTATTTCCTAACTATAATGTCCCTGTACCCTTTGGTTTTTTCAGTGAAATTCTTTGTTTTTGCAATCTATTTCCCAACTATAACATCCCTGTAACCTTTGGGGTTTTTCAGTAAATTTCAATGATTTTTTTAAATTTTATTTCCTAACTGTAACCTGCAACCTTTGAGAGTGGGTGTGTGAGTAGCTGTATGCGACTATGCGTTGGTGTGTGAGTGGTTTTGTGTGTGTGTGAGTTGCTATATGGGTCTATGTGTGGATGTGTGAGTGACTATGTGAGTATATACATGGCTGTGTAAGTGGGTGTATAAGTTCCTGTGTAGATCTGTGATTGGCTGTGTGAGTGTCTGAGTGGGTCTGTGAGTGAGTGTGTAAGTATCTGAGTGAGTCTGTGAGCATGTGCGTAAGTGTCTGAGTAGGTCTCTGAGTGAGTATATAAGTGTCTCAGTGGGTCTTAGAGTAGGTGAGTGAGTCTCTAAATGTGTCTGTGAGTAGGTGTGTGAGTATCTGAGTGTGACTGTCAGTGCGTGCATGAGTCTCTGAGTGGGTCTGTGAATGAATGCATGAGTGTCTGAGTGGGTCTGAGAGTAGATGCATGAGTCTGAGTGGATCTCTGAGTGGGTACATGCATCTCTCAGTGGGTCTATAAGTGGAAGTGTTGAGTGTCTGTGTGACTCTGTGAGTGCTTGCATCACTGTAAGAGTGAATATTTGAATGTATTCTTTTTGATTTATTTCGGTGAGGTTCGCGACTCTACTACGATGTTACATATTGGCATTCTGTTCTAAATCTCATATCGGGACCATGGCACACCCCTACAATACCTCCATGGAGTCAGGCTACTCCTACCCTGACCCTTTCTATGTTGTTTTACATTTATATAGATCCCCCGGGACCAGCTCCTGCTTTATAAAATGGCAGTCAAAACTTTTTTTTAAATTACATTTGGGAAGGTTTGCTCCTCCTTTGCGACTTTACATGGGGACAGCGCTGAGAGCCACAATGGGATCGTGACTCCATCCATGTGAAAAAAATAACTGATTTTGGCATTCTAAAAGTCATAAAGAAATCCATGACACACCCTTACAATACACCCATGGGGTCAGGGTACTCCTATCTTGACTCCTTCTATGTTTTCTATTTTTAGATTGATCCCCTGGGACCGCTCCTACTTCATAAAATGGCAGGCGCAACTTTTTAGACAGCTTGCGGCCAGTCATCGACATCACTTCTCCTGATGCGTGGGTCCACGTTACACTGCGTGGGTCCGCGGATCCTCCACGTCCCTATATATACAATTGAAAATGTCTTTTAATAACTCCACAACTACTGAATGGATTTACACCAAATCACAAAAAGGCACTTCCCTGGACCAACCTTGCTGCTAAATTTGGTGTAATTCCATTCAGCAGTTCGAGCTGTAGGGATGTCTAAAGTTCCTATGGGAATTAACATGGGGAAAACACGTTTTGGGACCCCACCTTTTTCTCGGCTCCCACTGGATGGATCAACACAAACCTTTCAAGGCAGCAGTTGAAGTCAACGTTGTGTTAGTTTTGAAATGTTCGTTAGATTTCGTTAAACAATGCCAAAGTTATTGGAAATGAAAAAACACTAATCCTAAGGAAACTAGGTCCTAACTATAACTACCTAATGGTTACCACCAGTAGGTTATACATATATACGTTTCACTCTGACTAAGTTTTCCTGGAGGACAAGCTATGACATTTAATCTTAAAGCAATTTAATCTTTGCATTGTATATTGTGCAAAGTTTAAAAGTCATATTTCTTCATGTTTGTATTTTGCCTATTATTTATTGCCATGTTTACACCTTTTATCTGAATGATTCGTATTAAGTGACAGAAAGAGAGGAAGAAAGAGTGAAGGTGCGAGAGCAGACACAACCGATTTCTGAGCAAAGGAGTCATTTGTGGAGACAGAAAGAGTTCGTGAGAAAAATATAGAACACTAACATGGTTGAAAATGGTAGTGGCTAAGAGACAGTGAGTGGGTTAGCATGTGAATAAATGTCCTGTAAGATACTAAGGTAAAGTGATAGACTGAGCATAAGCAAGAGAAAGAGACAGTGAGGTGCAGAAATTGATAGAGAAACAGAGTCTGGGTGTGGAGAAGATATATATGCATTGGGAGCTGTAGATGGAAGGAAACTGATATTAAAAAGAGAGACACATTGAGAAAGACGTTGGAAGACAATTAGATTGAGAAAGAAAGGACGATGGAGAAAGAGAAGGGAACAGAGAATACAATCCTTCTGTGAACCATTGATGGGAGGTATTATAGACAGGAATTTGATACTTCTTATGTGCTGCATTATATGGCCAAAGGTATCTCAGTGTGAGACTTGTGAAACGTACAACCCATATTTCAGGTTCACTGTTTCTACACTCAATACCTAGAAAGCAGGTATTCTGAGACACACTTAACTGCAGGGCAGGTATTTTGATCACTGCAACTGGTGGTCGAGCAGGGTTACACATGCTCTGTGGGAACAATGGTTCTTATGGGTAAAGTAGAAGCACACAAATTAACCACTCTGTGGACTAGCATTCCAATGCAGAAGTTATCCAGTCACATTACTTTTGAGGACATACTCTAAAATTCTCAATTTGCTGGGCACTACATATCCGGTTTCACAAAGTATAAGTGTACAGTGGCGTATTGGATTATGTCATGATTTCCCATTCAAAACTCCTTTCAAAATATGTCTGTTTACAAATAAAGTGGAGTAATATGCTTTTAAAATAATCTTGGTAGCACCAAGTAATTGCAAATCTACCAAGCAGTAATTCAAAATCATCTTATAAAATTGCAAGCTTACCCGCAGTTGACACAGCGTGAAAGAAGGGTGCACAGAAACATTTCCTTTTCACATACAGGCAAAAAACGTTATGCTTTCCAGTAATTTCAAACAACTGATATGTTACTTTCTATCTTGATCCATCCATTTCTCACCAGTTAAACCTCTCAGCCTTAGGGTGGTCTTCCCCCAAACTTTTTTCCCTTTACCCCGCCTATTTTTCTGACTTCATTTTTCTTAGAATTAGGACTCTGTGCACCTTACTACTGCTAACCAGTGCTATGGTGCTTGTGCTCACTCTCTAAAAAATGGAAAAAATGGCTTACGCCTGATTGGCATATTTAATTTTCTTATAAGTCCATAGTAAAGTGATATACCATATACCCAGGGCTGGTAAATTAAATGTTACTAGTGGGCCTGTAGCACTTCTTGTGCCACCCACTTATGTAGCCCTTAAAACATGTCCCAGGCCTGCTACCCAGGCTTTTGGCAGTTTTAATGTACCAGTTCGACTTGGGAAAATAATCCCCTTGCCAAGCCATAAACTCCCTTTTTATTACATATGAAGACACCTCTACAGTAGGCCGTAGACAGCCCATAGGGCAATGTGCGTTGTAATTAAAAGGTTGGACGTTCCTTTTAAGTTTTACAACTCCTGATAGTGAAAAACTCACTAATCTGTTTTTCACTACTATGAAGCCTATCTCTCCGCTAGGATAACATTGGGTACCTTATTACATTTAACAAGTGGAAACATTTGATTGGGAGTAGGTAAGAAAGTCATGTTTGGCTTCTGAGCAATTGTAATTTAAAATCCTCTTTAATGACAAAGTCGGATTTTAAGTTACAATCCCTAAAATGACACTTTTATAAAGATGATAGGTAACTGGGCAACCCAATATCCCCTTGTGGGCTTGGGCAATGAAGTGAGAAAGGTAAAGATGCCTACAAGGGATTTGTTTGGATAACAAGTAGTTTGAAATAATTATTTTCTTATATCTGTAGAGTGATATTTCATAACACTCAAAAACAATATTTTGTACGATTATGATAAGAGAATTTCTTTTTCATTTTTAGTAGCAAATTAATTGCAAAACCGGGTGATCAAATGTAGGAAATATATATTTCAAAAAACATACAACAAAGAAATCAATAATTAAAGAACATTGTACAGGGGTACAAAAAAACAACAAATAACTGCAAAAAACATTGACAACCGAAAAACATACAAGGTTGAATATAAGACACTCTCTTAGTTGTCAATGTATATATCCATCTTTCTTAAAATGAAACACGAGTCTGTCCTAAGCATAGGATCCAACACACAAATTTTTGTAAATTTAACAATCACTATATGGAAGAATGGACTATTCGCAGACGTTTTGGTCTTCATTGCGTCACATCATTGAGACAATCTTCAGGACAAACGTAACTTATTATATGATTCCTTGACCCTAGACATAGAACTATTTGAGATACTCTGATGGAATACCTCCACTGTCAGGAGTGAGCAATGAAATGGGCTCAGTTGGTCACTAATGGCGCACAAAAAATTTGAATTCATTCTGAACCCATGACGTGACCGGTTGACAGAAGCCATGGCATAGTTAAGAAAGAAATTGATTTTCTTTGTGCGCCATTAGTGACCAACTGAGCCCAATCATTGCTCGCTCCTGACAGTGGAGATATTCCGTCAGAGTATCTGAAATACGTTTGTCCTGAAGATGGTCTCAATGATGTGATGATGCAATGATGGATGGGAAATCTCAGGCAGGATGAGGGGTGGACCTGTGCATAGACCCACTTGCACTTAAAAAGACTGTGCCTCTGCTCTCACACAAAGAACTTCACACTAGCCTATTGTGCTTGAAGACAGACTGAGACCAGGGCAGGGAGGCAAGAAATTCCAGGCACTTCCAAGGGGCCATACACAAAACAAACACCTTGGTCTTTTAACATGAAAAGAAAAACAGGGATAGGAAAACATGGAAAACAATCTAGCTGAAAAGGGAATATCCCTTTCTAAGGACGATTTCCCTCATCCTCCAAAGGTGGCAAGCTTCATCATCGGGAATCTCCTCCCACCAGTACAACTGATCACTGTGCAGGCTACAGCTCCCTCACTGTGAAGGAGGAGCTCTGCAGATGTTTTATAGAGAGATGGTGTGTCCCTGTAGTGAGCTCAAAGGTGGTGAGGTATATAGAGCATGCAGGTGATAGTAATTAAAACTGACTCCAGGGTGTGCGAACAACAAACAACTTTTTTAGTGTGCACCTGCAGTCGTCGGGTGAGGTGCCTCAACTCGTGGACCCTGGCGTGGGGCTCAGGGTGCACTCTTTCGTCTCTGGAGGCTCGGGTCTACCTGAGAGCCCCAAGCCAGGGTCCCAGACTTGAGCCCCTCACCCGACGACTGCAGGTTGCTTGACAGTGGATCCGGTCTGTTTTGTGTATGGTATTGATTAGTTTGGGAGGCAACACCTGCAGGTCTATAAATCTACCCTCTCCCTCCTATTTGTGAGTGACTTCCAAGGGGGCCCCAGGTATAAAAATAGAGACCCTCAGACCCACTCTTTAGTATACTCCTGGACCTGTGGATACTACAGAAGAAGGACTGCCCTGCTGCCAGTGGACTACTGTGCTGTCTGAGGCCTGCACTGCTGTCTGAGAAAGAAGTCTGGACCTGCATCCTTCATCTAGAGGCTGAAGTGACTCCAAGGGGGAGCTGACTGTCCTCTTATTCTGAGCTACAGGGGCACAACAAGCTCTAGAGCCCTCTCTGCAACTTCCCAGCTGACTTGCTGCAACTTGACCTGTCTGGACATGCAACTGGACCAGCCTCAGCCCTGCTGGCTGTTGCTGGAGTGAATTTCTGATCCCCAGGTGGTGCCTCCAAGGCCCTGAACCCTTGGTGTGGCATCAGTCGAGCTCCTTCTTGAAGAAAAGGAGAAATCCTGAAGTTTTTGGCTCTTCATGAACTGACCAGTTCGCACCAAGATCTTGCCATCTGTGCTGACCGCCAACGTGAACCTCCGATGAACCTGACTTTTCACACTACAGCGACCACTAGTAACGAGTGGCACTGCGAGATTAGCACTTCACGCTACAGCATCGACCGCCTGCGGCAACCTGCTGTTTGCGCTGCTGCAATGCTCTCCCAGCTCCTCACTGCCTCCTCCACTGAGAATGTAACTCTTCACACTGGACTTTAGATGGTAAATTTTTCAACAGGACTAACCTGGTCCTTGTATCTGGCCCGTGCTCCATTGCTGTCAGCCTCAACTTGTGACTTTCACCCATTCTCGCACAACTAGATAACCATGAGTGGCGTTTTGTGCTTTTAGGCACTATACTTACCTGAAACCTTTAAAATTGCCCTCTTTTCTAAATTAGTGTGAGACTTTTCTTGTGTTGTTTTCACTTTATTGCTGTTTGTGATTTGCAGCAATGCTTTGCACATTGCCTCTAGGTTAGGCCTGACTGCTTTCAAGCCAGGCTACCAGAGGGTTAAGTGCAGGTTAATTTAGTGACTGTTTCTGGTTCAACCGGACAAGGATTTAGGCTGTTGCTTGAGAAGGGTTGACACCCCTCAACCAACAACCCAATTTCTCACCGCTCTGCTCCTACCTATCCAACCTGTCTGGTTAGTATTTATTTCACCTTGGGCTAGATGTACGACCCTTTAATTTAGCACCTCGCAATTTGCGACTCATTGCGAGTCGCAAATTGCGAGGCGCTAAATGAAACGTACAACAGTGTGTTTACACTGTTTTGCGATTCCCAATGGGGTCGCAAATTGCGAGGCTCATTAATATTAATGAGCCTCTCGCAATTTGCGAGCCCTTTGGGAATGCCAGCCCTCCCAGGGATGGTGGCCTGCTGGGCTCAGCAGACCTCCATGTCTGGGACTGCTTTTAAATAAAGCAGCTTTTTTTTTTTAAATGCAGCTCGTTTTCCTTAAAAGAAAACGGGATGCATTAAAAAAAAAAAGAAATGATACATTTTCGTTATATTTTTTAAGGGCAGGCAGTGGTCCCTGGGACCACTGCCTGCCCTTAAAAAATATTTTTAGAGACAGTCACAAAGTGGAAGGGGTCCCCTGGGAACCCCTTCCAAACTGCTACTGCATTACCACCCTCTTGAAGAGGGTGGTAATTTGCGAGTGTTTTGCGACCACAATTGCGGTCACAAAACATTCACACATAGCATTGCAGACGTATTTCGGAAGGGAACGCCCCTTCCTAATTGCGCCTCGCAATTCCTAACTAGCGAGTCGCAAATGAATTGCGACTCGCTATTTAGGAATTGTACATGGCCAACAGTGATTTTGATGCGCAAACGGGTTCGCAAAGCCATTTGCGCATGCAAAATCACGTCGTACATCTGGCCCCGTCTCCTAAATTCTTCTGACATTGCACACATATTTTGCACCACTAGACAATGTTCTCCTTAACCAGAAAGAGAATTCTTAAAGACCCTCTCTCCTCTTTTATCTTCTCTTCTATCACTCCTTAAATTTCCCATGAAATCAAACCTCTTTCCTCTTCAAAACTAAGGAAATCCCCCTTTGAAACTCGTTTTTAGTCGTGCAATAAACTCTTCTAAACAATGTTGCATGATGTGCAACACCCATAAATTTGTAGAACTCTTCTTTCAATTTTGAAGAGGCAAGTCAAGCTCCACCCTACCTTTTGCAGGGTTAAACATAAAATGGGAAGTAGCACTCAACTGGTGCAGTTTCAGACACTTGCCTTCTATTCCAACTATTTCTACCTTGTCCTCCTTTATCTTTCTTTGGTAAAAATCCACTGCAGTCTTAAAATCGCAATTTATTTATTTATTTGCAGAGTTTTATATAGCGCTGGCTAGACCCAGAGGTATCAGAGCGCTTTACTTGAGGATCAGCGAGTTACAGGTTACAAAATTACATCAGTTACAGGAGCCAAGTATAAACATAAGAGAAAAACATGAGATTACGCAATAATATGAGTTATTAGCGCGTAGCATAGCCAAGACACACGCCTAATGGGGAATGGAAGGTAGAGGGAGAATGGTAAACAGGGGTAAGGAATGCAGATAGAGTCAGGCAGACCGGCAAGGGGGAAAAGTACTTCAGGGGGACAAAGCAGTCAAAGTGAAACACAGTCAAAACCGGCTGGGGACCAACGATCCAAAAAAAACGTCCCGAGTAACGGTGAAAGTATACGAAGGGAGGGGTGTGGGAGACCTTGGGGGGGTAGACTAGAAGAAAAGGTCAATTAGGCGAACAAGGAGCAGTCCAGCAGCAATGAGGATAGGTCGAAACCGTCAAGATGGAGGACCCACGGGAGCCGATAGGATTATCCCAAAATGGCGGGATATACAAAAATCAATCAAAAAACAATAAAGGTAGCTGACTCCATGGCTCCACGCAGGGCTGGAAAGGAGAGGAAGCCACAGGATCACGGAGAGAGGAGACGGGGGAGGGAAGGAAACACAACGGTGAGACGAGGAAAAACTATGTCCAATGTCCGGCTGGGTAGGTGACGGCCGAGGGGGTGAACCAGAGCCAAACTCCTCTATAGCTGCCTAAACAGCTCCACCGGGCATCGACCAATGTTGCTCGGGCTCCGTGGTAAGTACAAACATTTATGGTTTCCGCCCAGGGGGCATCATCATAGTTCCATCGAAAGCACCAGTCCCAGTGTTACTGGGAAGCGCCATCCGCCTCACCCTCCAGCTCCCCCCAGGAGGGCCGAGGGAGCCATCGTAGTTTATTGATTCAGGCAGGGGGACTCTCCGCTGCCAGTTAGACTATTGGCCAAGGCTCTGACCCGAGTCCCTTCCCTACTCACCTCGGAATTCTCAATTTTCACACCTCCTGGCACTCATCTCTACCCAGCTGTTCGACCGCTCTCGGCGCGAAGAGGAAGCAGACTCCGGCCCGCGTTTCAGGGTCGCGGCCTTGTGGCCCCTCGTCTCGGACTCCAGGTATTCTTTCACCCCTCAGGCACCGTCGATTCTCGCACCCTCGGTAAGCCCGGAGATCGGGGCCACCAATTTACATGCTTGGGTGTCTGGGATTCCACGGGTTGTGGCCAGATGGCAGGAGAATGATCCCTGGGCGTAGTGGGTCCCAGGGGGGCAGAATCCAGGGGTAAAAGCCAAAAAGGCAAACCCCAGCCTGGGAGCTCCCGGCCGGAGCTCCTCACCTGTCGGCCATCTTGGCATACATGGCAACAGAACCTTTTCAGGTTGGAGAAAATGCTTTAATGTGGCATTGTGCGGCCTAAAACTGCCCCACTTCAATGCAACTCAATGAGAAAAAAAAAATTCCATTGACTAGTATTTTTTTTTTCAAAATCACCTCTTTCCTTTTTTTTCCTAAATGCTGGCAGGTACGGTACTATTAAGTGTGGTATTAATCGTGATACCTTTTATCACCGCCTTGAGGAAACTGGGTTTGCCCAGATAAATGCTCTATCAGTGTGCTCACTAAATCGCATTCTGTCACTAGGGCGTGTACGCGCACGTTTAGGACTGTGCACTAGTGATAGGAAGTAGCAGACAACACTGCATTGGCAGAGACAACAGACAACGCAGAGACTGGTGCCTGCTTGAAGCCCGCCTCAGTCAGAGTAGGAAGTGCCCGGCCCAGGGGATAATTAATAGTGCTCCTGCAGGTAGCGCCCAGTGTTTGTTTTCTCTTTCACGCTCTGTTAAGTCGCTGTCTCCAGAGCTTTGTCTGGGATGGATTAAGTAGCCCTGGGGAGTCCTTCATCCGTCTTAGTCACTTTCCCCACCAAGCACCCAACCATTTGCTCTGATCGGAGCCATCACTCCAAGGATAACTGTGTGTGGGGGTCACGGCCAATGAACGATGTCATGTTCAACCTCTAACACTCAGCAAGTATCATGAGTATGGAAATTGGTTAGGTGGTCAGAATTGACCAAGACTGGGAAATCAACCTCATTATCTGTTGAACACTTTCACTGTCAAAGTTTGTACTTTCTTGAAACTGGGAAAACTAGCTGTATTTTATTTTCCCAATTCCTTCAAAAATTATCTATAACTAAGATTCCTTGTGCTTTGTGTGCATCTTCCAAGAATGTCATATCCACCAACCTATGGTTCAGCTTCATCAAAGTAGACATTCCCCTTGTAGCTGACACAATTGCTTTATCATTTCCAATCAAAGAGACTGTTATTTAAAATATGCCAAATAACTATACAGTGTCAGCAGGAACTCCCCTCAAGCATGCTTCCTCAGTTATACCAAAAACTAGACCAACCGCATCCAAGAGCTTACCCTGGTACGTCTTAAACGCCATGTTGAAACCCTTCCTTAGATCATTGTCAATCTAGTGGCCACAAGTCTTTAAGTTGTGTGTGAACTTAGTTTCATCCTGAGGATCCCTCACCAACTCCTCTTCTATCTTTCAACTTTTCTGTATCTTCACCTACTTCTCAATCTTTATCAAACACTCCTGGATTATAGTGAAAATAATTGTGCTCATCCTTAATTTTCTCATCTGACAGCATATAAATAGTTATCTTCTTGTTTCTTTTCTTAAGAAGCCACTCACTGTACTCCACAATCTTCGTCACCTAGCTCCTGTTATTATCCAGAGCACTGACCCTTTAAACAGCTTCTTGGATTTTGGACGCTCGTGTTATACCTGCAAGATAAAAATGTGCTGCAAATCACACATATTTACCCAGTGTAGCATAGTGGTGTAATTTCAAGAATTTTGTGTAACATGAAATTCCTGAAAATACGCAACTTACGCCAGAGCAAGTTAAATATTCCCCCAGCCTAATATCAACCACAATATTCAATTCTTCTGCACCTCTTCTTGGCTCCTTTTCTTTCCCATACATTTATTTATTATTGGCTTTGAAGTAAAAGCAGCCGGCTCTGTCAGGTCACAAACACACTTGTCCCTGCAACTTCCATTTCCAGTCTAAAACTACTATCAACTACTTCATTAGCCATCTCAATGGCTTTGTTATTTCACTTGACAATGTTGTATCCAGTAATGATAAACAAAGGGATTACCTTCTACGAAGCTGAAATTTGAACTCTTCGCTTACTAAAATGTCCTCCTTTAACTAGAGTTCCATTACTAAAACATATTCATCTGCCCAAACATAAATGGGCCCTGCTCTCTTCTCACAGGAACTAGTGCACCAAACCTGCATTTCAGTGTCCATTCTCTAATGTCAGAGAACAATACGTCTCCATTACATGTCCAAATGCTTAAGTGAGATCACACAGCCATTCCTTTACGATACACAGGCAGAAGACCTTCTTCTGTTCACTCAGGTCATCCTGTAATCTCCTTTAGAACGTCAGGCCTTTCACTTGACCTCCTCATACACTCATCTCCACATGCACTCCTGCTGCCCCATGACCTCCGTCTCCAGTACGTCATCCCGTAAAGGCTGATCTCTCCCGAAAAATTAACTGAATCTGGTCACTGGAAAAGTGCACCTTACAATAAAGCACAGTTGTATTTAATTTGCAATGAAAACAAATACCAAAACCCTTGCTTATATTTAAACTGACATTCTACCCAAAGCTGAGGCACACTTCATTCACTACCATTCTACTTACAAAATGGTCAAACCTCATACAGTATAGCTGCCATCATTCTAACCCCCATCCCGACCAACGACGAGTTACTACCCAGTCGTCGCCACAAAGGGTAACTACCAATTTGCCGCAGCCCATCGATAGTCGGATACAGATCATGATTTGTAATTGCCCTGGGTTCTTTCACTCCTCTTAAATAGGCATCTTGGCAAAGAATCACCGATACGTGTTTCGCCAGCTGAATGTTGCTTAGTTGTCCACGCCCTGGAGGTGAAAGGCTAAGCGTACCCACCGGGAATTGAACCTGTTAGCGTGAGGTTGAACACCGACCCCTGTAATGCATAGGCTATTACCCCATACAGACCATATTCGGACGCTGACACCACAACATATTAACAACTATTGTGCCTGAAAGCCGCCACCATCATCCCAACTTGGAAGGAATCACCCCCCGGGTTGCCGCCGCCCACACCCTATGGGCATATTGGTACTGAATAACAGATGCTTATTTACCTATGGGGTCATGTTTATTTGTTTACCTCCGCCAAGACGACTTATACCACAAGCTGTCCAACAAAAGGAACTACACGTTTGTTGCCCCGTAGGAAATAAGTGTATTACACCGATATCATCTTTTTGCGATAAGATTGTGTTACCGAAACCTTGAAACATTTAGATAACAGGCTCAGTAGATGTCAAACAACTTCACCCCCCAGCTTCAAACAAAGTTATTTCGGGCAATAAAAAATACTGCCACAGAGTACGACCCAGGGTGACCATTGCACAAATATGCTTGTTTTAGGAGCCCCTTCGAAGACACTTCGGGAGTCAGAACGGTAACTGGCAACCGCAGAAAACCCCAGATGCCCTTCATTCCTGGCAGGTCTGAAGCAAGCCTAGGAAACATGGTGTTAGCGGCATATTGTGCCTCAAACCATGCAAGTTCAGAGCATTAATGGCAGCTTAAATGAAACCAGTAACTCCCGGTCTCTCTTCGAAATGTAAAGAAGAAAAGCATGCCTAAATAACTGTGCAACTGACTGACGACGACGCAGGCCAAGTGTGTTTAAACACATGCTGCAGAAATCAGATGAACTTCAGAGTGCCGAGCATGCCGACTGAGTGTGCATGAATGACAGTGTTATTACAAGCGACACAGAGTGGTTACCCAGAGAGCAAAAACGGGTTCTACGGGCCCATAATGACAGCACAAAGTAATTACTGGGCGTTCCGGATGACTGACGATACAGTCCGCTCAGCTGAGCCTAGCCCTCAGTTTAACGTAACTCACAGGCTCGGACTGCACTAACATGCTATTACATTAGTAACTTTCCAATACAATCAACAGCGTAACATGAAGGCATATACTTAATACCTTTGCCATTTCAACACGAAGTACAGATCTTAAGGAAAATTAATGCAAAGTACAGGACTAATGGTGCCTTGAAAACGTTCTGTGGAAAGAACCACATTGGCAGGTCTCACGCTTACAGGTCTGGGCATGGTACCATCCCTATCTGCCGTCCCAGCTCTGGATAACAATGCGGAAACCGGCTGCAGCGCCGGCCCGCCTTGACGTTGTGCAATGTGTGCCCTGCCAACCATCGCCGCCCCTTTGAGACCGAGGGCGCGTCCTCATACTGCGGCGGGCCATCTCCCACCGTGAGCCACATCTTAACTGCTACGGGCACGGCCCCTCCCCTTCTGCAACTGTGTGCTGTGCTAGGTGAACATAACCTTGCGGGCTGCGAGGATATTACGCCCCCCCCATACGGGCTCGGCCTCATCGCACTCGGAGAAATGACCGCCGCGAGCCGCAACCAATGCCCGGAGGGAATAAGCTTCCTGAGTTGGGTTATGAGGCGCGACCTTGCCGTAGCCATTGCACCCCGAGAAGTGCCCGCCGCGAGCCGCTTCCGATGCCCAGATGGGGTGAGTATCAGCGAGACCTGTAACAGGGTCACGCGTCTCCTGCATCCGCGCTTGCTATGTGCGGGGGCCCGTACTCCTATGGCAGCGGCCGCGATCCGTCAGTACCGCGCTCCCCCCGCAAACGGGCACAGCTCCAGCCTGCATTTTTTACCGCTTCTAAGCGGCGCCTATGCGCTTTAACTATCGGTGGGGCCCGCACTCCTGCGGCCGCAAGCAGCCAGAACCGCGCTCCCCCCCCTCAAAGCGGCACGAAGGCGCTTTAACTGTGGGCGGGGGCCCGCACCCCTGCGGCTGCGGCAGCGGGCGCGAGCCGCCGGTACCACGCTCCCCCCGCAAACTGTCACAGCGCATTTTATACCGCTTCTAAGCGGCATGAAGGCGCTTTAAAGCCTAAAAGTATCCCGAAATACTAAACTAAACACCTATTAAAGTAAACACCACTAAACGAAACACTACGCCTAGGCCCCCTCAAACCTCCTGTGCCACACTGCACACCGCCGACCGGAAACCTCGCTCCCCGTCAACGACGCGCCTCTGCAGCTTGCCGGAGGTCTGAGGGGACAAAGAGGCCGAACATCCCACGGCGCAGCCTTAAATAACCCTCCCAAGAATTCCAGCGCACTCTGATGATATCGCCGGCCCTCCTCCTTTAGTCCACCCCCTTTCTTAGCTGCCCGAGAGAAGGCTCAGTCACCCGGCGCAACTAAGGGCGCCCCTCCCCTAGGCGCGGGGGGCGCCTGTTCATTTCCTAAAGTGTTGACATGTCTCACATCTCGGGTAGAATTAGAATTACCTCTCACTCATAAGGAGAAGAGTAAATGACTTATCTCTTGGAAAGAAATATTGAAAATGTAGTATTCCAAGGAGATGAGAGTGTTTCTGGTTTGTTTCCTTTTCTCCTCTTTGGCTGTGGATGTAAAGGGTCTTGCATATAATCTGACTCTCCGATCTTGCTATAAAATCTAGATGTGATACAGTGGTCTATAGTAATTCCACCAGCAAAAATACTACATTGAAATCAAAGTACTGTATGGTAGGGCTGTCTAACTCGGCCTTTCATTCTTCTGTGTTTCTTCATATTAGTACTGTTGACCAGGTTAATAATAAAGTGGGGGATTTCTTGGCTGGCAATGGGGCTGAGAAATAGTTGGTTGCATCTCTGACATTTGAATCACACCCAAATCCACAAACCAATAAGAAGATCCAGACAAATGATAATCATTTTATCAACTAGTATCTGAAGTCCAACGTCACACCAATAGCACCTGCATTTTAGTGTGTTTTCTCTGCATTTTCATTTCTAGTGAAACCATCACTTCTACAAAAAAGTCAGTGATATTCATAAAATTACTTTATAGCCTGCCCACCTAAAGACCATGACATAAAAGGGTAGCATTAAATGGCCCCTGGTGGAATTTCATTTATCTGCAACACATTTGTTAACCTAGAACATAGTTGTAAGTATGCCTATGTGATAACTATTAGGGGGCCAGATAAGGCTTCTAAAGACAGAAGTGAATTTGGAGTGGAAAGGAACAATGGCCATGAATGTCCAATGGCTGTCATCAACGGTACATGTGGCTACTCCTTTCTAGCCCTTAAGTACCCCTAGCACAGCCTTTGTAGCACTTTTATGAGGTAATTCAATGGGCAATTTGAATAAATTCCTAAGTAAATCTATCTTTTACAGGGCAATCACCTAGTCACAGTTAGGCATAGTAAAATAGATTTATTCCATGTACGCTTTGTTCTCTAGTTTTTTTAAATAGCAGGACTGAGCTTGAACTTTAAGATCAAAGCAAAATCTCAATCTTTCTAGGCTTATCTGTGATCTCTAGCTTAGGGAGAGAGGGGTCTCTTTCAGGTTTGCAAGAACTGAGCTTGTCACCATAGCCTAGTGTCAGGAGTGTCATTGAAATGCAGGCTGCTAATGCAGGAGGATAGTGACAGCAGAAAGGCTTTTGTTTCAGGATGAACTTTGATTAGTGGGGTGCTGCTCCTCTCCCATGAGGGAATAAGGTGAATAGAAATACCTTGTGGCAACCAAAGGTCTCATATGGAAAAAAAAACATGAATGCCACAAGCACAGGGTGCTTTCTTAAAAGGCTGAAATGTGCCAACATAGGAAAGAGACCTTTCCAGCATCCTGATTTTTTTCTTTCCCTTAATTAGTGAATTGCCACAAGGATTACTTTACTACCTATCTCCTAACCTGAGTTTGTGGAGAAACAGCTTTTTGAACCTGAGAAGCATGCATTCTCTCTGGTAACATAGGACTCATGCGACTCTTATTAATGTGAGAGTATCCTAAGTGTATGGGCATTTCCACTAAAGGCGGAGGGCCTGATTTCACATCGCACAGTTACATAGGTCTAAAAAAGTGTTGGTTCTTCACCTATCACATGAGAAGTCCATACCTAACCACTTGAATCAGATACACCAGAAGGTCTTAGTTCTTACATGTAAGTGCAGATATAGAATGTTATCCACTTGTCCACCTAAATTAGGAAATATCAGTACAAACTTATGTATTTGATAGCATAAGAAAACATTACACACTTTAAGCTATACATATTACAACACAAAAATATGACACAAATACTTCAACAGAGATAAATCCTTTCTCATACTTATATCTATTAACATAATGCAGCATGTTCTCTTAATAAAACTTCAAATCGAATTTCTTTCCGGGGTCTAGCAATTTTTAACAACAGTGTGAACGATGTGTGTTGGTGGCTAGATAGCTGCCCCAATCATGTGAAATGTAAGATCTATTATTATCGATTGCAAGATATGCTACCTGGCAGCAAGTGAATCAGGATAATTTAAACTAACATACATATGACTTTCAAGGTACAAAGTTGTTGCTGACCATCATATTGCACTGGCATTATTTGTTACCTCTCAATCTGACATTCATTAGTTCTCTGCACAGAGTCCATCAGAGACAAATCTGAAGTAGCTTACAAAGTGATATTGATCTTTATGCTTATATAGTACTGTATCATAATATGTCACTGATGAACCAATTCACTGTCAAAATCAGAAACATAGCATTGCTTTTGGATGGCTGTTATTTAAACATAAATTGAAATTTGAACCATATTTGTTTCATGGTCTGCTAAACTGGTTTACATATGGGTTACACAACTTTCTCTGGCTAGCATTTTGTTAATGCAGATTTAAAAAAAGACTAGTGTGAAATACCAGGACATTGTTTCCACAAATGTAATATGTCTGGGAAACAAATAAACTTTCTAAACACAAAGATTGAAGAGTATAAAAAAGGAAGCGGATGAAAACTTATTACAAGTTGATTTTTCAGTGAAAAGATCAAAAACGTTTTAGAGCATGTAAACTGGTGTTAATGGGTACAAGAATATTGCTAAATAGACATTTGAAATGTATTCTAAACCCCACTGACAACAATTGTTGGCAACCAAATCTGACATGTATTGGTACTCAGAATAGCCCCTTGAAGGACATTCTCATGTAATTTAGAAGGTCAGGCCGATCTTTACTTTTAGTTAGTACTTGGTCACTGTACTCGTGCTAAAAACATTCCCTTCATTGCCAATACCCAGTTAATGACACAATGTTCTAAGAGATTCTTAAATTTAAAAAACTGTGATGTGAAGCATATTTATGTCATTGTTTAATAACTCAGTGATAAATATCTTACACAACCTTCTTTCACTTATTTCCCTTTAGTAATGTAGATTGTAGCATGGGAATGAAAAGTATGACTTCCCCAAATTTGAGATGTTTTAAAAAAAACTTTCCGGAACATCATAACAATTGTAAAATTTAGAAAAAGGCAGGTGAAAAACGAATTACAAGTAGACATTCCCTGGAGTAAACCCTACAAAAAACCTACACAGTATACTCAAAACATTTATTTGGGTTGTTTTATTGCTTTAATTGATTTTTGTTACTATTTTTAAAGTGTAAGTACTTTTATGACACATGTAATATTAAGGTGCTGCTTGCTTATACAGAATAACAACTCTGGTGTAACATGTAACAACCAATCCTATGCACACGCAAACAGTATACAGGGTAGTGACGAAACACTGTGCTAGAAGTACAAAATAACAATGAAGTCCTTAGCCGGTATGGTTCATTTTAATGTTCAGGGTTTTCACAAAACCAGCCAACACGTGTTTCGTCAGTGGGTGATAACCCTTGACTTCTTCAGGGCTGGAGAACAACATAAAAAGTAGTAATGTCACATGTTGTATACACCAACATACGTATTATAATGATAATACATTCTATACACGACAGATACTGCTAATAAAGTATGGTGCGCTCCCAACACCCAAATAATAGTGGGAAAAGACAAAATAAACACATAAATAAACAAAAAAACAAAAAACACCCCAAAATCGATTACGTCTCCATTTGTAACACTTATCTGAACCCAAATGTGTTACATAAAACCAGTATCAAGAATTGTACAGAAGAGACAATATCGCAAGTCTTCATAGTAGAAAAAGACTTTTGTACATGAAAAGAAGAGGAAGACAAAGAGAACAGATATAGAAGTGCTCAATCCAAAATCGCGCCACGTGCATTAAGAAAGAACATGACGACACCCAGTGCCACACGAATAAATTTACTATGACAGTACTATTCCAAATACTGTCAAACGATCTAAAACGAATGGCCACAGGATCTATGTGCCCTAATCAAAGCACTATGCCAAGTGCATCTGAGGAACCATGTTCAAAATGGATCAAAGATTAACACCCTGTGCCCTTTACCACATGTACAGTGAAAAGAGACTCGCCCCCTAGTGCAGGAAAAGCTGCATACCTTAATTGTAGTCTGGAAAACCAATCAGACCTATAAAACCAATCGGTAAATACATTCCCGTCAGGAACTATTATGTATCATCTCTTGTGGTCTCATAATCCAAAACAAATTGGATAGTGGGACAGAGCCCACGTTCAATATATGGCTCACCTCTCAACCGGTGATAATTCCAACCCGGCGGTTACGTCCTCAAAGTTGCATTCAATATAGAAATAAATCATTCAAGTTCTGTTGTGATGAACAAGTTGGATTATAACCAAGAAATTCTATCTCAACTCCGCGACCCACTGTGCTATGAATGTCTTGCATGTAATCCAATAGGGCCACTCACATTGGAAATTAATAAAAATCTGACTCAGTGGCATGGAGCCGGTCTTATTAATGATGACGAACTTAAATATCTAAAGGTGTACAGACCCCAATACCCATGTCTGTACACGTTACCCAAGGTTCATAAACAACTACCTTTCCCTCCTGGGAGACCGATCGTGTCAGGCATAGGGGGTCCCACAGAACGCTTGGCTGAGTACGTGGATCTCTTTCTTTGTCCCCTTGTGCAAAATCTTCCCTCATACATAAGGGATTTTGCACATTTTGAGCACCTTGGCTGATTTTACATGGGAATTTGGCATGACTTTAGTGACCATGGATGTCGTTTCGCTTTACACAAGTATAAAACTAGATCTGGTCTTGAGGGCAGTACAACACCATCTACATAGGAGATCTGCAACCCAGTGGCAGCACACAGATATGTTACTTGCCATGATGACCCTTATACTTGAAAACAATGTGTTTCTTGTGGACAGACAATGGTACCAACAGAAAAGAGGTGTAGCCATGGGGTCGAAATTTTCACCCAGCTTTGCCAATCTCTTTATGGGGCGTCTGGAGGAAGAAGTGATCTGGGGACCTAAGGGCAGTAGGTTTAGCGATTCAATTTTATTTTCGGGTCGATATATAGACGACTGCTTCCTCATCTGGTCGGGTACTGAGGAGAAATTGGAACAGTTTTGCACCTACATGAACAACAATGACTATGACATCAGGTTTACACATCATCACAGCAAGTCTAGTATTACATTTCTGGATATCGAAATGTATATTAGCGACAATGACCTGCACACACGACTTTTTCGTAAGGAAACTGCCTGTAACTCTATTTTACACGCTAGAAGTGCTCACCCCTCTCACCAAATACAGGCTATTCCTTTTGGTGAGTTTATGAGAGCTAAGAGGAATTGCAGTAATGAATTAGAGTTTGAAAAATGCCTTCGGTCCATGAAATCTAGATTCAGACAAAGGGGTTACACTCAACAGAACCTGGCAGAAGCTGAACGAAGGATAAGGAACACACGCAGGGAGGCCACTCTTCGTGATAGGATGCCCAAACCTGGGACTAACGAGACAGTAAGATTGATCACCAATTACAATGACTATAGTGAGATCTTGTCTAAGAGTCTACGGAAACACTGGAAACTCCTGACGGAGGACACCACATTGACCAAACATGTCCACAGACAACCCCAAATTACATACAGAAAAGGCAGGACGCTGAGGACTAGGCTTAGTCCCAGTTACCAATGTTCGCAACATGTTGATGACTGGCTGAGACCACACACTTTGGGCTTCCATAAATGTGGGTCCTGTGGGGTTTGTAGATGGGTATCCAACCACATAAGAGAATTTAGAGGTCCCAATAAAACATATTCAATCAGATACAATATTAATTGCAATACGAAATACACGGTATATGTCTTAGAATGTAAGTGTGGTGGCAAGTATGTGGGCAGCACCATTAGACCCCTTAAAGAAAGAATCATGGAACACACACGGGCTGTAAAACAACGGGATCCTAGGTATCCATTGGCTTTACATGTATGGGAATGCCCCTCACAGGGCCCACATAAACAATTCATGTTCTTTGGTATAGATGTGACAAGTATGAGTCCCAGGGGAGGAAACCGGGAACTCAGACTCAGGCGTTCAGAGGCGCTTTGGATCATGCGTCTTAAAACCTACGAACATGGTTTTAACAGTGACCGGGAAATGCATTATTTTCTAGGGGACTAACTGGGATAGGGTTCTCATTGTTATTTGGTGAGTGTCTGTGGCGGACCTCTTTATAACTATGAACGCAATGTGATTTTATACTGTTTATCTAATCTGTTGACCATAAATGTGTTGCTTTATTGATTTTAATGTTGGAACTTGATTACATGTGTTATTTCGGGGTTTATTGCTTAATGCTGATGTGCCTCTTGATATTGTGCCTGTTTGCCCTTTCGTTGTTGCACTTCGTAATAGTATTATTGAACGTTCACAGTGACAGTAATGCGAATTGTGCATGTTATGTGGTTTACTATGTTCACACCTACTGAAGAGTGTGCTACAACTCCACATTTTATGTTCCCAATCGGATCTATTTGTAACCGGTTGCACTCTAAACTGTGTTATTCTGGTTTTCTCTGTATTTAGGAGACGTGTAAATTGTAAATTGCTAATTTTTTGTCAATCCGTGCGTAAATGTGGTCTAAACATAGGCAATACTCTCCTGGTTTATATCTCAACTTTACTTTTACTTTGATTACTTCTATAACACTGTATCTGGTCACGTCACTCGGCGGATTGCACAATTCACTCACGGAAGGTGTGTGCTTTACTCTTAATATGGCGACTTGTATTTGTGGAATCCGGTCTAGTTAGCATTCCGGAGTTCCGGATAAAGGGACTTCCGGGTTGTAATATACAACCGCATCCGGTTGACTGAAATCCCGGGAACTGACGGGACGTGTTGGCGTACTCGCCAAGGGTGAGTCTCGCTTTTGTCTTTGCTTTTATTTTTAGTATATGACAGGTGGATTTTAATATATATTAATCAGGTTTTTAATCTAGGCCTTTGCTGTGTACCTTATTTTTATTATAGTTCGGTATTTGGTTGTTACAGACGGCTTAGTCTTCCGTCTGTTGGTGTGTGACAGGCACTCGGATGAGGAGCGCCGCATTTGGGAATACTGATTGTTTCTGAGAAGCTCGGACCAGACACGATATGCTGGATCTGAGGTAAGAAGTGACATGGGATAGGAATAGTGGGCTATTGAGTAGCAATCTCTTATGTGGGGTTGCGGTGGTTATGTTTCATTTATGCAGTTGATTGGGACAGACTATTGATAGAGTTAATTGTTTCTTAAAACCCACAGAACTTGAATGATTTATTTCTATATTGAATGCAACTTTGAGGACGTAACCGCCGGGTTGGAATTATCACCGGTTGAGAGGTGAGCCATATATTGAACGTGGGCTCTGTCCCACTATCCAATTTGTTTTGGATTATGAGACCACAAGAGATGATACATAATAGTTCCTGACGGGAATGTATTTACCGATTGGTTTTATAGGTCTGATTGGTTTTAAAGACTACAATTAAGGTATGCAGCTTTTCCTGCACTAGGGGGCGGGTCTCTTTTCACTGTACATGTGGTAAAGGGCACAGGGTGTTAATCTTTGATCCATTTTGAACATGGTTCCTCAGATGCCCTTGGCATGGTGCTTTGATTAGGGCACATAGATCCTGTGTCCATTTGTTTTAGATCATTTGACAGTATTTGGAATAGTACTGTCGTAGTAAAGTTATTCGTGTGGCACTGGGTGTCGTCATGTTCTTTCTTAATGCACGTGGCGCGATTTTGGATTGAGCACTTCTATATCTGTCTCTTTGTCTTCCTCTTCTTTTCATGTACAAAAGTCTTTTTCTACTATGAAGACTTGCGATATTGTCTCTTCTGTACAATTCTTGATACTGGTTTTATGTAACACATTTGGGTTCAGATAAGTGTTACAAATGGAGACGTAATCGATTTTGGGGTGTTTTTAGTTTTTTTGTTTATTTATGTGTTTATTTTGTCTTTTCCCACTATTATTTGGGTGTTGGGAGCGCACCATACTTTATTAGCAGTATCTGTCGTGTATAGAATGTATTATCATTATAATACGTATGTTGGTGTATACAACATGTGACATTACTACTTTTTATGTTGTTCTCCAGCCCTGAAGAAGTCAAGGGTTATCACCCACTGACGAAACACGTGTTGGCTGGTTTTGTGAAAACCCTGAACATTAAAATGAACCATACCGGCTAAGGACTTCATTGTTATTTTGTACTTCTAGGACAGTGTTTCATCACTACTCTGTATACTGTTTGCGTGTGCATAGGATTGGTTGTTACATATTGTTTAGGACCCGTGTCCTGGTTTGGGGGTTTATGGGGTTATTTCCCCCACCTATAGCACCGTTTAAATTTTGAATTGGATCTATACTGATCACGTTATTTGGTTTAGCGCCATCGAAATCACCTGTGAGAATTAATAACCCCCCTCCGTCTTAACCTAAACTCTGGTGTAACATTCATTACTTCAACTGTAATAACTTTTTGTATTATGCCTAAATGTAATCTTTTAAGCCTTTAGGATAGACCAGGTTTCCCAGTGAGTGAAAGAGGCCTCAGAGACCAACTTTCTATTGCAGACATAGGGGGAGATTTTTAAAAAATCCACGCAACACAGCGCAGCCCCCCCGCGAGGCTGCATTGCGTTGCACGACAGGTAGAGAGCAGGAGAGCACCATATCTTCAGAGATATAGCTCTCTCCTCCCCTTTCCCTCATGCTGGCACTGATTTCAGCTGCTGTGCGCCAGGCACACACCTTATTGCCATAGCGCTAGGGTGTGTGCATGAGTCTAGCATAGGTTTTGTACAGGAAGGGTACCCTTCCTGTACAAACTACTATGCCTTGGCACAATGCAAAGCTTTTCCCACTTAGTGTGCGTGCTGCACAGTGCAGCACGCATGCAAAGTTGGAAAAGCACGAAGAAATGAAAGCATTTATCCTGTTAGCGCCTCCTTTGAAAGTGCGTTAAATATTGGCACAAAACCATATCTACAAATCTTTGTAAATATGGTTTTGCATCAAAAGGCATGGGTGGTTGCATGGGAACGCCCATGTACACCCATGGAATGCCTTGTCAGCGCTAAGTAACGCTGCTTTGCGCTACTTTAAGGGTGCTCTCCAGCGCAAAACATGTTTTGCGCTGGAAAGTAAATAGCAAAAAAAGAAATTGCGCTGATTAGCATTACTTTTGTGGCGTTAACCCAGTGCAACATGTTTGTAAATCCCCTCCCAAGAATCCATTATCCTGGTTAGCGGGTAAGGAGGGAACACTTGCAATTTCACTGATATTGCTAGGATGTCCCTGCATCTGCAACAACCAGGGATTAACCTTGACAGCTAGAAATTAAGAAAAACAGCATGATAATGTATGTTTCAAACAATCCCATGAACTAGTCTGCACAGCATTCACATCCAAGTTCTCCTTCTCGTATTTTGACAGGACTTCAGATGCTCCAGTCACTCATTGTCTTTTTTGCTCACAGGGAAAAGCCTGGATCCCTCTCCGGCAATCGTCCATTCTGTCACCAACGTGATCTCTGCTGTGGTTTTTGGGCATTGCTTCTCTAGGGATGATAAAGAATTCCATCAGCTCATTGAAGCCACTGATGATGCTACTAAGAAGCTAGGCAGCATAGGGGCCCAGGTGAGTCTCACAATAGCATCATATTTTATGTTATTTGTCAGTCATAAGAAACACCTTGAACTCAGATATTTGCAGGTTTGGAGAGACAGATAAAAATTAAGCATGTGAATGGAAGGCAGGTAAATAAGGCATGTAGGTTTTTGGAAATAGGTGTGGGTGAAAACTGGACAAGAAGAGTGATGGACATGCAGAGGGAAATTAAATGAGAAATGCAGAGAAATAGTAAGAAGCTAAAGAAGGAAAACAAGAAAAGGGGAATGAGGGGAAGCAGAAATAAAGAAGGAAATGTCTGGAAGGGGAGAGCAAGAGAGAGAGGATAAAACTCGCAAAAGACAAAATCAAACACAGGTAGAGCACAATTGCAGAAGTAGTTGAGGAGGAACATGTGCAGGGCCTGAACAGAATAAAAGAAAAATGGCAAAGCTAAATAAAATGAAAGCTAAGAATTAAATAAGCTATAGTTTCCAAAGTAATTTAGCACACAAAAAAATAATGATTAAATTCACACCAAAACGACCTTTCTAGAAAATATTGTTGTCACATTTGCAGTAAAAATCTGTATTCGCTGATTGTTTTAATTTTCCTTATCTATTACAATGTCACAAGATTGGTGTTTCTAGTAGCTCCAAATCCTAAGTTATAGAAAGGTGCAAGAATCCAGACTTTTACAATACTCTGGTGTAATGGTTTCCTGAAAACATAGCTCTTTCAGCTCACGGTTTCCTATCCATATGCATATAGGAACAACTTAGATGTTTTGAATCTGATCATTATGCATCTGGACTTGGCCACTTCCAAGTACAATCAAAATGGACTAGCTTAATAACAGATGAATTATTCGAATGTCAAAAACTGGGACCTTTTGATATTCTGACACTGCAGCCTTTCCCACAGTATGGCATGGATGTTTCTCAATTCATTTATTTGGGATTAGCAAGGCACATAGGTGGCAAAAGCCTAGCTGTGTCTTACATGGCGTATTTGTCTTTAATGCCACTTGCATAATTTGTGTGCACTTTCCAGTGGACCTACACAGCCATCAAATATAATAGTTGGTTTATCCCAGAGCATTTGCCCTGTTTAAGGGACAAAACACATGCAGTGGAAACTCATTAGCAATCATTTAATGCCCAGACACCCAAAATGCCAGCAATCTTGCTCCATAAAAATAAAATAACTCAGGGGCACTTGTGCACAAAGATACATTTCTTACACTAGGGAACTCCATCATGTTGTGAAGTTGACAACACAGTTACAAAGCAGATCAACAGTGCGGGAGTAGAATGGAAATGGCAAAACACTGGAGTTCAAAAAGATGAGAGAGACTTGGTTCACCAATAATTGAGAGCTGGGTGAGCTAGATAGTGGGGCTAGGTTAGGGAACAATAGGAATAGATGTGGTTCAGTTTGAGGCTGTGAGACACAACAGATGGGGAGGGTTGGGCCAGGGAGTGTGGCTGGATATGGGGGTCGCAGGAAATGAGAAATACTGGGAATGTGTGGGGGTAGAGGGTGGCAGTAGGAGTTGAGTATTGAACCAGGAAATTAGACAGTGACATAGAGAATAAAGATCTGATTCTAAAGGGAAGGGATGACCACTGGTGGGCACAAGCTATGTAACAGGTTCGGACAGGGGATACACAGAGAAATGCCAGAGGGCTATCTGGAGTAAGGAAGAAAAAGAAAGGGCACTTCCAAAATATGAGGAGTATATATTGAGGACCACTTATAATCTATAGGAATGCAGATAAACACTCTGGATGTACTCAACACATTTTAAATGTATTTTGTAGAATAGGTTAATATGGGAACTTTGCACTATATTTACCTGTAACCAATATATTGCACTCATGTAATTTCCTTCCGGCACATACCCATGCTCAACCTGTGTGTTGCAATTACATTCAAATAACAAGACCAGGATCCAGGCACATAAACAGAACAGTCAGATCTGAACAAGAGGCAAAGAAGGCCTGGAAAATGTTTTAGTACCAGACTGAGATAGTATCTAATTTCAGCATGCAAAACCTCCTCTTACAATGGGCCTTTCTTGCAACTTTCTCTCTGTGCAAAGTGGGCTGCAAGATGTACAAACAATTGAGTGGTTTTGAAAACGAATTCCAATAGTTCAGAGATGGTGAAGGACTCTTGAGCACTATTTCACTACTGGAGGAACTAATGTATCTTTTTAGGGTTGGCAGGGATAATGCTCCTCCGGTCGACCTGGCTATGAAAGTGGACTACTGCCTTTGGTCCAGGAGGGGTTCTCCAGTGTTACCCATTTCCAATCCAGCCTCAGTCACAGTCTTGCTGTCTTTGCTTACACAGCCTAGAAAAGGAAATAACGAAAAGCCTCATGGCTACATAACAACCCCTCTTACTTTGTGGTCTTTTATACTAGCCTGGTGGGTGCTTCTTCAAGGAAGAGAGGACACCTTCATCAAAGTTTGTATTACATGTCCTTGACCATTTATTTGTATGTTTATGAGGAGGCCAATCAAGGTAACAGTCCACAGTGGGACCAAGATGTAAGAAGGCAGGGTTTAATCTCAATATCTCTTCCCTAATCCCTGCAGTGCATCACTGATGCTCAAAAGTTCATACCTCTACACAATTCTCATATGTTCTATTTCTTTTATAATACACTTTCTAATTTCAGTTTGTTTTAGACACACATACACACAAATAAACAAGAGAAAAACTCTCCATGAATGTCTATCAATAATCTAGAATGCATCTATTTTAAAGGGAGAAAATTATTCAGAAAGTACTCTGTCTGTCCCCATTGACTATGATTTGTTGAAAGTATTGTCAAAAAGGACACTTTACTTAATTAACTCCAATGCCTTTCCCCCCAGCTCTTTGATGTTTTCCCCTGGCTGATGCGGCGTCTTCCAGGACCTCATAACACTATCTTTAAATGCTTTGCCATTATAGAGGAATTTGTGAAGAAGGAAATTAAAAGTCACAAAGAGAATGGAATGTCTGAAGAGCCCCAGGACTTGATTGATTTCTACCAAACTAAAATATCGCAAGTGAGTATTCACTGCTGCCCCATTGACTGGTCTATTCTGCCTCCAATAAATTGATCAAGCATGTGAGAAACAAAAGTGGCCATCAAATAAATCATGATACAACTGGGATTTTTATGACTGTTGTGTTCCAGGATCTTATCAAACACTTGGCTTTATCATTTTCTTGTCTCAATGATTTAAATATAATAAATGCCAGAGCAATTAATAAAGAAAGGCAGATGCTCCTCAGATTCCAAAACCAATGGCCAGATTCTGTGTCAAGTGAATCATATTTATGTTGTTTTGCACCACCCTCAAAGCCTGCAGACACATTGGCCAGGAATATCGATAGATTGTGCCCCCTCAATGCGGCCGATCACAACTTCTGATCGGGAAGCTAATTGAGTTTTGGTGGTAACTGCACAAAGATCTGCATCTCCAATACTGCATATTTTTCCCTTTTTAAATTTTGACTTTATTTCACCTAGTAATTATCGGGTGGAGCAAAGTCCATGTCACTTTTTAAACTGATCTCGGCAAGAAAGAGGGTTTGGTGCAATGATCTTTACCAACTATGAGCTCATAATGAAGGACCTCATTTCAATGTGCAAAATATTGGGGCAAAAGCTTTAGAGCTCTGGGTTCACAACTCTTGAATTACCTCAGTCCTAAATTAGAAAATTTCCCTTTGAAATGAGGCCTTCAATCACCATCTAAACAGCTCCATTAACACCCCAAGGTCTCTGTAAAAAGGAACCTGGCCTCAAGCCTCAGTACGCTAGCAATGTCAAGTCCTTGGTGCAGTTCTTTGAGGACCGATCTACAAACACAGTCCCAACAAACCATTGATACTTACAGTGTTGTAGATTTTTTAAGTGGCTGAAGTGCAATACATTTGGTACATTATAAGGCAAACACGAATCAATAAATCTAACCCATCGTCTCCTTGATTGATTCCATTATTCTTTACTCCTTTCCTTCTTTCCTATCTGCCCTAACAGTTTGAGTTTCTCGTTTAATGAGGCAGATATACCTCTAACCATCCTCCTCAAACTCGAGTCACTGATTCCATACATGCCACTACTAAAGACCTACTTCTCTACCACCGCCCTCGACAAGGGTAGTTCACATTCATTACCTACTCATCTAAGAGTTCAGACTATAACCTAACCCCAATCATCAATATCTAAAGTTATCAATCCGTGTTTTCAAATTAAAGCTTTAATTTCAGTAATCGTTATTAGAAGGTTCTGGTCCGTTTCTATAGAATTTGGTTCTACAGTTCGATGCTTTCATTTCCATCAATGACATTTGTTGAAGAAGACAAAGCTTTTTTATGTCATTCATCAGTCCTCATGGCAGGGTATCTTCACAATACATTATGCTCATTTAGTATTTCATATTTGCTGAATGTGAATGCTTTTTTCCATTCCAGGACTCTCAAGATATCAACTCTACGTTTGATGAGGATAACATGATCCGCCTTGTGTCTGATTTGTTTGCAGCTGGGATGGAGACCACCACCACGGCTTTACTATGGGCACTGCTCTACCTGGTGAATCACCCAGAAATCCAAGGTGGGATTTATGATGAATACAATGAGTCCCATGGAAGTATTTTGTTATACTTTGTGCAGTAGGAATTTAGAAGCCAAGGTGCGGACATATTAAGTATATTAGCAAACCAAAATAAAGAATCTTATTTGATGGGCATGAAGGTCCAAAAAGAGATGAAAGTTTAATTGACTGTTCTGACACAAGGACTGAGTTCAGACTGCGTTCCACAGGAGTCACGGGTGCTCAAAGCAAGCACTGTTCACAGATAGTCTTGTTGATAGATTACTATGGGCATGTTTAGGGAAACAATCAATTATGTCAATTCCCCAAATGCCAGGGGCAGCAGAAGTGATATCATCCAACCTTGGTACAGTCTCTGTTTACAGTATGTGTTGGCACATTACCTTTTATGATGTTGGCACAGCAGGACTGGATGTGAAGTGTCCTTTGATGCTGGGGATACCATAAAAACTAATAACAGTAACAAATTACAAATAGTGCAAGTTTGTTTTAATGCTGATAAATGGATATTTCAGTAACTAGAAATGTATAAACCTGGGCCCAACCATTATATGCCAGGTGCAGAGTCTCCGTAGGGCAGCAACACTAAAACAACATACACAGGTACAGCCCTCATATTCTGAGAAGCAACCTAAGGTATTCAAATACAGTTTAATACCCAAGAAGAGTCACAAACTCCCACAAGTTCCCTAGTACAGCCTTATCTTTTAAAATACAGCCTCACGTTCCAAGGCACCTCCATTTTATGCCTAGACACAGTCCCAAATATCCAGCTACACCTCACATATGCAGACAAAATGATTGAGTGTCCAGATGAAACCTGTATATGCCCCAGCATAACCATCTAATGCCAGATACAATCGGTTTCTGCCAGGGCAGAGCATAACATGCTTAGGTACAGCCTCATCTGGCCAGACACAGCCATAATATGGCACACCTATACTATAATTGTGCACAGCCTCAAATGACCATATCCAGTCTGAAATATCCATCCACAGATGCCTAGGCACAACAATCATATGTTACACACAACTTTTATATTCCCAATAATAGCGGTTATATGCTCGGGCCAGAATCTTGTGCTCAGCTCAGACACCTGTGCAACCTTATAGCACCACACATTCTGGTATGGTCTCAAATGCCACAGCACAGTTTCAAATTGCCCTGGTGCAGCAACCATCAAATGTTCTAGCTAAACCATCATATGCCAAGAAGTAACCCTTGTAAGCACAAGCAAAGCTGCATTAGTCCAATTACAGTCACTGCAACAAGACTATCAGACGTGCAACCACAACCATCAGATGTACAGGCACATCCATCAATATGCTGAGACAAAACTACAAATGCCCAGACAATGATTCCAATTGCCAGACACAATTGTATATGAAGAGACACAAGTATGTTCCAGAAGGCACAACAATATAGTCAACTCAGACTTATATATACATTTATTACTTCTTATGTCTGGGTATAGCCATGCACTGTGCAGCTTCATAAATGGAAGGGCTACACATAGCATACTTCGCATTTGACAGTCAATTCTGCATTGGAAGTACCTCATGCTTTTGTTTCATAGAGGAACATATAGACTCATGTACTTTAACACTGGGCGAGGGACCATCCAAACCAAAGTTAATGAACATGACCCACTAAGGGTGATATTACTGGTTTTATAAATCGTGGACATTTTCATATTTAAGCAGTATCAATTGGGAAGCTTTCATAAAAACTGAAAGTGACAAAAATAAACAATAACTTTACTAAACTGATTACCAGAAAGAGCAAAACTCTGGTATTTGGATTGAGGATGTTATTTCATTTCTTAAGGCTGGGATGGTTTAAGAGGCTTTGACTTGAGTTGAATTTAAAAGAGCTAATATGAGTTAGGGATTGGGTGGACATGAATTGAGATGTAGCTGGCAACAACTGTCTTAATTATAGACACTCACTTGTAGGTGATATTAGGACCATTTCTCTGACCTCTGTAAATATTTCTCTCCAGAGGAAGTTCAGAAGGAGTTGTCTGCTGTTCTTGGTGAATCACAGGTCATCCAGTATGAGGACCGAAAGAGGGTTCCATACACTAATGCTGTAATTCATGAAATACTACGCATAAGCAACATTGCATCCATTGGCATGCTTAGGCAGACTGTGGAGGACATGTCATTGCAAGGGTTCAACATTGAGAAGGTATGTATGTACCGGCATTGAGAGATAACGTTTGAAGCAGAGTCGTGATTATGATCTGCCAATTACAGCTATTGCAACATTTTGAGGTAACCTAAAACAGAATACAAATGTTATCAACTGGCAATATACCGGCTTACCAATATTGTGGCATGGGGCATGAAACAGACACTGACGTTTCTATCAACAAGCATCATCAGCATGTGAAGTAGACTGTGACGGAGGAAAGGCAAAAAGGATGTTTTTGCTGGGGCAATGAAGTTTATTTTCCAGTTTAAAATTTAATCTGGCATTGTATTAGAGTTATTGACACGGTAGAAAAATAGAATATTTCACCAAAGTGTGAAGAATGAAGAAAGGCTAATACTGAGCAGAGTCAAAAGAGTAAAAGGTGATGTGAATGGGATGATGATGAACAGAGGATAATCTGTAGAGTATGCACAGTGACACAAGAAAAGAGGAACATACAGCACAGTGGTGCAAATCAAAGGACATTAAAATACCCATATAAATTTAAAATCATTAAATTTCTTTTTCTAAACCATAATGTATGATTAGCTAACACATATAATTACTCATGGTAGAATTACTCAACTATTAAAATTACAGTTACTCGAGAAATAAGAAGTATATACTTTCGTCTCAATCGGTATCTGATACATTCAATATAAGGCACAGCAGATGTTTCCTTTGAGGCTGTGCTACTGCTCAATTGTTTTCTCTGTAAATCATTGATTCAGAACCTAAAATATTAACACTGGTTATATCTTTAAAATATATTTTGAGCTTCCTCAGGATTCACATCCTAACTCTGGAGTGCAGCAGAATGGTGAGTTGCCATGGTGCTATTCCATCTCACAACCCAAGATGTGCATATTTTGCTAAACCTAGTCATGGCTCACAATCAATAGGTCATTATTCTCAAAACTGATTTTGAGCAGAATTGAATGTTTCCCTCTTCTGAATTAAACTTGTCAATTGGGAAAAGAGTCAACGTCATTATGTCAGAATGTCTCTTTTTCATGCAGCCTCAATTCCCGATTGCTTGCTCTCCTCTTTGCTTGTTGCTGACTGGTTCACTTAAATTTACTTTTGTAACCAGTAGCCATCACCTCCTCATCTAGGCCTACTGCTCATCATATAATTCTATAAATGGATTGGCACAACAGGGAGCAGACATTGAGCCCATTGCTTTTCCTTGCATCAACCTAAAGAGTTGTTTTTGATCCAGAACATAGTAATTATACAGAACAAATTATTCCACTTATAAAAGCATTTTAGTATGTCAAAATACATTTGCTGCTCATGGTATTAAATAAATGGTATTCTCTTCCAAATCTTTGTGTTATTCTATCCCTCTGTATGAGCTTTGGACCTCATTTGTTACTAAGAAGAAATCAATGCCCCATGGAATGCTTTAAATCCTGCTCAAAAAACCTTTTGTGTCTTTTAAGTTGGAGCATAATAAAGTTTGTGATAGATATTATGTATATATTCTGAGATCTTTCCATTGAGAGCCCTATGCCTCATGCTACAAGTCTAAAGGTAGGGCACCACATTTCCTTGTGAATCTTCGGAATAAAATAAATCAGTAGTATAGTAGGATCACTGATCTTCAAATATCTACATTCATCATCGCTGAGTAAGCCTTCATTGCACTACTTCATTAAACTGTGAATGCAATTTAGTTTTAACATCTTTTAAAGTGTCATTCCAACTATGACATGGCATTTTCATCGCCTAATTGAAATCAAGGATTTCTATCATAATCTGAAAGGTTCAAAAGCACAAAATTCTCTCATATCTCCTGTCCCTACTATGACAGATCTGTTGTTTTTCAAACAATACATTTTTTCAAATATTTATCACTTGTATTCAGTCTAGAATGATAACATTTCAAGTGTTCTATTTCCTGCAAAAAATATTTATGAAATGTATTAACTGAACATATATTTGGAAATTTAGGGATGAATGTTTCAATTTAAACCTTTATCTGTATAGTGAGTATATTCAGTGCCTAAAGATTATGCAATATCTTCTAGCTGTGCATCCAACAACTTTCATGTGTCATTAGTGTTGTACATTCCCTATGATAAATTAATTTTCAGCTTTATTTTTTTCCATTATCAAGATTGTAGGTGGTGTTATTCCCAAAAAGTTTTCAATTCTTTTTTTTCTTTTTTTTTTAAAGTAAATGTAAAAGATAGATTGTTAATTAAAGAATCTGACATGCTGGAATGGTGTGAAAGATAAACCTTTATTAAGTATTGGACCTCTTTGATAGTTAGGATTTTGTAAGATAAATTCATTAGTAAATTCAAGTCTCAATTTAAGTCTAGATCTTGTAAACATTGTTTTTTGTCTTCATGAAAGAATCATTGAGACCTTCTAGAAAAATATGGGTCATCAAAATGGCTATCGCATGTTGAGCCAGATGTACTTAAACAGGATTCACAAAAAGTGTTTTTCCGAATTCTATGGTTTTTTGCAAACCGACTTATGTACAAAATTGGTTTACAAAATATTGAATTGCAGTTGGTCGCAATTTGACCTACCTCATAATTATTAATGAGTTAGGTAACAAAATGCGGCCCTCTACAATTTGCTGTCATCACAGGGATGATGGCCTACTGTGGTCAGCAGACCATCATGTCTGTGATTTCTTTCAAAGAAAGCAATTCTTTTTTTAACACAGCCCGTTTAACTTAACAAAAAATGGAATGTGTTTAAAAAAATAAAAGTATGTAAATCTATTTTTTTAAGAGTCAGAAGTGGTCCCATAGACCACTGCCTACTTCTAAAACTATTTTTTTGATAATTCACAAAGAGGGAGGATTCTCTAGTAGACCCCTTTCATTTTGCAATTGGGTTATTCCCTCCTTTGAGGTGTTAGTAAAATATTAATGTTTTGCAACCAGATTTCATTCACAAAACATTAATAAACACCATAAGTAATCGCTATTTGGGAGGGACGCCCTAAACTTGCCCTAAACTTGCCCCTTTGAACCAGCAAATTTGTATGATTTCCTAAACCCAATTAGCAATTTGATAATATGTTTACGACTCACGGTTTGATAAATTTGAAAACCACAGTTTCTTGTTGCAAACCGTGCGATTTATATCATATTGTAGGACTTGCAACAAGAAAATCAGTAAGCACACCCATTGTTATCATGTGAATGACTACCAAGAACCTGAGAATACACACGTTTTTCATGCCCTTTGGGGTCTGGGTGTGCTCACTCTGCTCCCTTACATATTTTTTTAATTCATTTACAGGGCACAGGGACCAAGTTCCTGAGCCTTGCAACAGCTTTCAAAACATATTGTTCAGGATAAAACCAACCAATCAGGATTGACTAGTCCCCTTTAAAATAGTAAGTAGAGCATATCTGGACACCAACTTTCGAGATATTCAATAATTTTTAACCTTAATTTTTCAAAATCTACTGAACATATTTACACCAAATCCCAAAAAGCTCAATCTGGGAACCAAGATCTCGCTTCCTGCTAAATTTGGATTAATTCTGTTTAGTAGTTTTTGCGGTAGCCTGTCTTAAAGAAGTTTATGGAAAATGCACAAGGGTTTTGCGTTTTTGGAAGCCCCTTTTTTCTCGGCCTCTGCTTGACGGATCACCCCAAAACTTTCCAGGAAGCAGCTGAGGTGGATGAACGATTTTTGTTAAAATTTGTGAAGACCCAGCAAACTTGGGCAAAATTATTAGCAAACCAAAAAACACTTTCTCTATGGAAAGGCAGACCTACCTACTGGCGAACACCACTAGGCAATATAAATATGTATATATATTACCTAGTGGCAGTCGCCAGTAGGTAGTTATAGTTAGGACCAAAGTTTCCATAAGGAAAGTGTTTTTTGTTTTGCCAATAACTTTGGTGCCGCTTGATGAATCTCCACGAAATATAGATATCTGGGGATGTGAGTCCTTGCAGTGGACTCGCGAATCCTACTAAAATTTGATTGGCTGTCAACACTTCCACCAGGAAGTGTTGGCAACCATTTTGGAACAAAAGTTAAAAAAAAGAAAAGAGGGCAGGTTAGGAATACGCTGACCCCCCAGATATGGTGGGGGGGGGGTCCCTGAGGGACACCACCAGCGATAAAAAGCATGTTTTTCTTTTTGTAATTTTGACGTGGACTCGCGGGTGAATCCGAGAATCTGAGGCAAAAAATGTTTTTAAAAAGCAAGCACGGGCTCCCGTACTTGCTTTGCAATAACCCCCAGGTGGGCCAGGTCCTGGGGGGATAAAGTAAATGAAGGAGGGGGCTCATGGGGCCCCCATCCTAAGCTTTTATTAAGCCCCGAGGACCGCCACCTCCCAGGGGCACTACATTAATAATTTTAAAATTATAATGTGCCTCCCCTGCAGCCCCAGAGACTGGCAGTTCCCCGGGGTAGTAAGAATATGCAGGGGAGCATTGCAGCTCCCCCGCTGCCCCGAGGACCGCCACCTCCATGGGGCACTTTCTATAAAAATGCGGGGGGCCGCCTCGGCCCCCCTAGTGCCCCGGGGACCACCACCTCTTTGTGGCACATACATTAAATAATTGTACAATACAATGCAGGGAGGCCCTATGCATCCCCCACAGCCCCGGGGACCACCACCTCCCTGGGGCACACATACAATAATGAAGGAGGTCCATTGTGGACCCCCACCCCAGGGGATCACCACCTCCCTGGGTAAATTGGAACAAAGGAGAGGTGCCATGCGGCCCCCCTCCCGGAGCCCTAGATGGCCCTGGGGACTGCCACCCACTAGGGCCGGCTCCAGCAATGTCCCTGGGAGCCTACTCCCGGAACATTGGAGTTTGCTATGGCATGGCAGAAAATGCTCAAACTTGTTGAAAGCAGAGCAGGTCTGTTTCCCTCCTCGCTGTGAAGTGAGCAGGGAAACAGACATTGCTTTGGGACCCAGGGAGCTGCATGTCAGCAGCTCCCTGGATCCCTAAGCAATGCCAACTCCCCGCAGTCCCATTTGTGAGTGGGTACCCTGGAGGTGCCCACTTTAAATTGGCAAGCCAATGGGGATGGGGTCCCTGGGGCCCCCTCCCCTTTTTTAATAATCACAAAAAAACAAGCATTTGCAATGGAATTGGTCTCTGATTTGTGAAACTTTGAGCTGTTGGCGCTGTAAATAGATAACGTGCTATAATACTTCATAAAAATTGAATTTTTAATTACCTCTCCCTATTTTTGAAATAATAAGTGTTATGAAGCTGAAACTGATGCAGTCTGGGCTGTTACAGAGCAAGAGGAAAGAAGTACATGAGAGAGATAGCTGGTGTTGTGCAGTTCCTACCAATCCGTAGGACCTGTGCATTGTTCGGAGAACATAAACTAAGGGCTTTTTGTCAAGACTGATTCCTGACCCCCCTGCAGGATATGTTGGCCTATAGACAAGCTAGCGCACAGTGCCACCGTAAGCCCACCTAACCTACCAGGGAGCGAATAGTTTCTGGCAACCACTGAACATGACTACCCTGATTCCTCAGGAATCGTGGAACCAGTACAGAACCTTTCGCTCAGTCATTCGTGCTTACTTATTCTCAGAGGAATATACAGATAATACATAGTGGGACGTTTTCAATAATATTTATTGAACCAATGTTATTCTTGCATAAAATACTTGTGGCGCAATGATTAGTAGACAGAAGCAGATACACGTTATTACAAACAACAAAAGCGTGAATAGTAGATATAGTTCTACCATGGTGCTAAACAATTGTATATATGCAGGCATATAAACAAGACAGTAATTTAGCGTACTCCTACTATGCGAACCCTACCCTAAGTGTACCTAGATTGTGTGTAGGTGTAGAGCCAAGAATCCCCCCAAGGGAGGATCCAACTCCATGCCCTGAAGGGATAGAGTGAAGGACCCCGACTTGGTCCTCAACTGGACACCCCTCATGAGATGTCAGACCGCTGCATGACTCCTCAGCGTGCAAGGACCCTCGGTGTTAGCGGAAGTATCTCCTACTACTAATCTATCTGGATGCTCATCTTTTATAATAGACAGCTGCCTTGCAATGTATGCATAGATTAGTGATGTTGTAGATATGTAGATAGCCCTGTCGCCCCATGGATGAAGATAATGATGACATTTGTACATAGTAAGGAACAAGCTCTTGTACATTATGTTCAGGGCTTTGTGATAATGTTGTGCAAAGCTAGATGTAAAACAAGTTTTGTTTCAGAGAAACTAATCCAACATTGTTGTGCGTACAAATGTATGCAAAAGGTCACAGCTTGGAAATGTTATTTGTGAAGACAATGTAAGAAATAATCTGCTTTGCTACATGGGCCTAACCCGGAATGTAACACCGACTCCGCATACTAAGGGTCGATATCTAAAAAGCTTCTGAAAAGCCTGCAGATAGTTTTAATTTTTTTTAAACTACTCTTTAAAAGCATCTAAAAGCCGGTTTCCCAATAAAATATGTAAAAAGTATTATAAATCATTATATTATTTGAGATCCCCAACACTTAGAAAGCCATGGTGCCTAGAAAAAGAAAAGACTGTTTTGTTACATTTTGTTGAAAAGAAGAACAAATTGTTCCCACAGAGAAAAAGGCCAATTGTTATGTGTTCCAAGTGGTAGACACAACATTGTTGTTGCCCATATCTGCAGATGTTCCCAGAGGCACACCTCGTAGCATGTTTGTGGAGCAAAGGTGATTCCATCCAGTTCCCACAGCAGCAGCTGAGGGAGGTTTTGTGTCCCAGAAGTTGTCCGCATAGCTGCTGTTCACATCACTAGTAGCTGAAGCATCCCAGGGTGGCTCTAAGAATGCGTTCATCATCAATGGAATACGTGGGGACAGCAATATGCATGGGACTTTAAGGGGTCCATCAGTACTTCAATGTCCAGTGGCGCAACCAATTCTGATGTGAGACATATATCCAGGACGCGTTCTTGGCAATCAGTGGAAGACAGGTTGAATGCAGTAAAGCCAGACCGGCCTGAATGACAAGAACCAGTGCTAATAGAGGGGCCGATTCACAAAACTAATCTGAGATAAAATCCTAAACTTACTACTTTTGGTACTCACAGAAGGAATTTAGTAATAGTAAAGTTAGGATTCCTAACTTTACTACTACTAAACTGAGACAAAATCCTAACTTTACGACTTTCGGTATTCACAAAAGGCATTAAGTAGTAGTAAAGTTAGGATTCATAACTGGTTCTGGTTCTATCTACAGCTATGACGGGTACAGGTGCTCTGTAAGGTGGCCCAAATTCTATTTTGTCCACTATTTTCTCTATGACCAGGTCCCTAATCTCCAGATTGCCGGGAAGGCAGGTCTTGCCATTACCATTTTTACTTCCCCAGTGGCGGTGTGTTTTATTTGGACGTTGCTTTGTAAAGCTCTGTATTCTTTTAGGTCCGGTAAAACATCCAAATTATCATTGAGGTCAAATGGTGTTTCAGCTGCCACTGTGCTGACACTATCAAGGTTGGACACCCACATACCCCAAATAGGAGTTTAAAAAGTGGACCACCCCCCAGGGATTTTCTTGGCATGATGTTAAGTTCCAGCTGGACCCCATATAGGTGATTGGCCCAACTGCCGCCCAAGCCTAATACCCTTGCTGTTAAGGACTGCTTTAAATCACGGTTTTTCCTCTCGACTACCAAATTTCCCTCAAGATGATAGGGGGTGGAGTACTGCAAGGCCACACCCAAAGTTCCCATGGCTTCTTTGTAAGCCTGGGACCTAAACGCCGGGCCCTGGTCGGAATGTAGTGTGCCAATTGCGTATGTCCCGATAAAGACTCGCAAATCCTTTATAACAGTTTGAGCATCAGCCGATCGTTGGGGCCAAACCTACAGGAATCTAGAGCATGAATCCACTGCCACCAAGATGTACTTGTAAGCCCCTTCAGAGTGTAAGGGCCGCAGTGATCCAAATAGAATCACGCCAGAGGTTTGTCTGAGATCAATAAAGGTGTTTGTGGTGGACGTGCTACGGTGGAACCCTTCATCTGCTTGCAGGTGTCACGTTTGCGGACAAAGTCCTTGGTCTGTTTAGTCAAACCTGGCCACCAATAGCGCTGCTTTGGTCGTGAAACAGTAACAGGGATCCCTGCATGTGCTGAACCCAGACCCTCATGTGCAGCTATTATTAATCCCAATCTGCCATCAGTGTTTGGTATTACTCTATTCCCCACTACTGGAATTTGAGCATAAGGAATGTTTTGAGCATATAATTTGTAGGAGTACTTGAGTGGAAAGCCTTTCAGCAGGGCTGAGCTGTTGGGCGTGGGATTGACAGCTATAATAGTTGCTCTGTCTATTCTCGTACTAGAGTGAGTTATTGCAGCAACAGCAGCAGTGCACACAGTTGCCTTGGTAGCTTCATCTGCCATTGAATTCCCTTCAACGTGAATGGCAACACGTTAATGACCCAATGTATGAATAACATGAGCCGCGGCAGGCCTTCTTTCAGCTTTGTCACTTGTTCCCAGAATATCTTGTGATTTACTGTGCAACCTTTGCAATCCCTAAATCCATTCTGGCCCGATAATGTAAATATTCGTTATAGGACTGGACACAGTGAAATGAATCACACACTATGAGTGTGGGAAATTCATGATCCGTATTTTGTTGTGCAAGTATCAGGGCTTTTAGTTGCACCATGCAGTTTCCTAGAGACTGTGTATGTGTTTTTCCGGGAAGAGGCTTTCCACCCTGCATGCGCCCTTTTACAATTGCGCATGCCGCGGAATATTGCTGTTTTGTTCCTACGGCCGGCTGGGCAGATCCATTGGTATAAATGATATATTCATATCAATCTAGAGGCATTATTTCATTCAGCAGAGGATATTCTTGTTTATACTGCAGGAATGCTTGTGTTTGTTATTTAGAATCAAATCTGTAATCTACATCGGTGTCAGTGAGAGAGTTAGCACATTGAATCTATTGTGGATGCAGTGCTTTATGACAGCCTCTAGAGTTAACCGGGGTCACGAACATTATGTGTTTCCCCTGTGCTAGTGCTCTTTCTCTCACTACAGCAGTCTGTACTGCTGTGAATATTTTTTCAGTTGGTGCAAAGCACATTTCAGCGTTCGTGTATAAACGTGATTTGTATGCTATAGGGACCGTATCACCTTCATTGAACATGAAATATGAGTACCCGGTTGGTCCAGTGACCATGCAGATCACCAGGTTAGTTGTGCTGACACGTGTGTGTAAATGTTTGGAAGCTATCATGTCAGCTTGTACGGAACGTAGGATATCAGTATGTTCCTGTGTCCAATGGTGCACTGAAAAATCAGGTCTAATTAAGTCATAGAAAGGTTTTACCCTCTCTGAGTAATCCAAAATGTATGTCCTGCCAAAATTCAAGAATCCTAAAATGGGAGGGGGGGCGTGGCCAGCCGGCAACGAAGATGGCCACTTCGTAAGGCAGCTCCGACACCCAACCTTAAACTTCTTGCTTTCTCCATCACAAATCTGTCCCCTCGGAGCGATTTAATTGTGTAGCCTTGATTGCTTGGCCGAGAGGAACCAGATGAGCCCAGCAGCACTGAAAGGAATGATGGCTTGAGTCTCGGAGCCTCGACGGCCTGAGAGGCACCCCCCTTGAGTGACTCACGGCTGCCACAGAAGTGCACTGGCAGTGGCTGTAATTGCGTCATTACACCGACAGCCCCTAGCTTTCAGCAGGGGCTGGAGGCTAAATTTGGAGTGGCGGAGCAGCGATCCCGCAGGGAATTCATGTGCCCAATGATGCAGCAGTGGATCAGAAATCCAGTGTAGCCAATAGAGGCAGTGAAGTGGGTACTGGAGGCTAGAGCAGGACTGCTGTAAAGGACTGAGCCTGAGGGATTAAAACTGCTACAACTTGATACCGCATAGGAGCCTCAGTGAAGAAACTAGCCTGACTGGTGCTCACCCTAACACAGACTGGCAAGTGCAGTGCAGAGTCTTCCCTACATCACCTCGGCTGGAGCCCCAGTCTCATACCACTACGAGCCAACGTCTACGGTCGGGCCTTCCCGAATTGCTGCTCCCAATATCCCACTGAGTAGTGAGCAGTGATAGTCGAGACTTTTGGATCCACAGCTGTTAAGAGGGGCAGAAGCCTGACCCGGGTGCAGTGGGAAAACCAACAGGCTGTGTGGGGTAAAACCTCCCCACAAGCAGGCAGCAGTGAGTAGCCTTCTCCTGCCCCTCCACCCAACTGGACCATAGTGTGGGGCATATTCTCCTCCGTCTTGAAGAAGACATCATGGAGGGAGGTAAGGGCCAGAGAGGCACCCATCAAACAAAACTGGATCAGTTTGTATTGACTGAGGATGGGGGACCTAGTAGTAAGGCCCAAGAACAGACTGTGGCGGTAGGGCCTACTCTCTCAGAAGGGGATTCCCTAATACTCCAAGATATAATGACGGCAATCCATGGGATAAAATCCTCACTAGAGACCTGATTGGACACGGTCAAGACTGAAGTGTCGCTGATGATGGTGGATTTACGCAACATGAGCTCCTGAGTGAAAGAAATTGCAGGCACTACTGCCTCTCTAGGCCAGGTCACGAAGACCCTCCAGAAACAAGTTCAAGATCTACCAGAGGCCAATACCACGATGGAGGCTCACCTGGAAGAATTTGAAGGTAGAGTGCGGTGTAACAACATACGCATACTAGATGTCCCAGAGAGAGCGGATGGACCAACGGTAGATCTCTTTGTTGAAGATTTTGTGACCAAGGAACTGCAGCCTCTTGGCCTTTCCAAATGCTTCTCAGTGGAATGGGCCCAACGAATCCCAGGAGGGTGCCCATGACCAGGGGCGGCCCGTGACCCATCATAGCCAGGATCTTCAACTTTAGAGACCGGGACATGATTCCACAAACAGCCCGCAGTGCTCCCCGAGTGATCTATGAAAACTCATGCATAACCTTTTTGCCGGACTTTACACTCAAGGTACAGAGACTGCGGCCAGGCTTCCTTGAGGTCAAAAAAGAGTTGAGAGATAAGGGACTCAAGTATGCAATGTTCTTCCCGGCCCGATTGTCAGGAGAAACTGAGGAAAAGACATGGTTTTTGGAGTTCCCAGAGGAAATGTGGGAGTGGCTGGAAGGCTGGAGATCCATCGGAAAACAGAGAGCTAAGAACCGATGTGGACAACAGCGCTGCCGATCAGTAGAATCATCAAGAAAACAGACCCGGGACACACAACAAGAAGAGGTGAGATCTTCCCCTGAACATGATCCATAAATGGAATACATAAACAGGTTCTCTTTAGCTGCTGGGGGCATAAGGGACCCGGCGCACAGTGAATTGATGATACACAGAATACAAAACAAAATGTAGGCGCTGAGCCCAAGCAGCTGTATGGAGAGCAGCGGCAAACCTGGGAAGATGGGGGAAGTATATAACTGAGATGATACTTTAGAACCGTTGTGATATATCCACATGCTCTGCGATGCTAACAATAGGGGAGGTCGGTTAACAGTTTGTTGGATGGTCCACATTCCCATAACCGCTTTTATGTTGGGGTGGGGTGATAGGCACTCTGCAGAGTTTGGAGGCGGACAGTTTAGAGTTCGCTGTGGAGGAAGGTGGGGTAGGGGGTTTCACAGTTGGGGGAGGGGGGAATAGAGGGATGGGAGAGGGTTGAGTTGAATGCTTTCTCAATTTTCCTGAAGACAAAGTTTCACATATACTGGGGAAACAGAAAAAGGACCGATTATAAGCAGTATAGAGGTAGACAGGCCTATTCCCACGCGGCTACCGGCTACACTAAACGAACGAATGAGAGTACAGACAAACTCTGAGATTTGTGTCCTGTCCTGGAATGTAAATGGACTGGGCGACAAAATAAAACAAGGGGAAGTGCTACAATATATTAAATGACATTCACTTGAGGTGGTTCTCCTGCAGGAAACACATCTGATGGGCAATACTTGTAGGGCCCTAGATCGCCTGGCTTACAAAATGGGGATACACGCAGGATTCACGACAAGCTCTAGAGGTGTTGGCATCTTACTAAAAAAACAATTACAATTGGTGGTGCAACACTCTTGGGCTGACCCCCTAGGTCAGTATTTGGCCCTCTCAGGGAAAGGGGAAACAATTAATATCCTGTCAGTGTATATACCCCCAGCCCTACACAATATCACTCTGCCAGACCTGGGTAAACTTCTACTTGAGCTACCAGCGGATGAACTCCTAGTAGGGGGAGACTTTAATATGACTATGTGTGATTTACTCGACCGTTCACCCCTACATACTACGTCATACTTTTCTATGCACTCAACAGATTTTTGCAAGCAATGGTGGTAATAGATACATGGTGCACCCAAAACCCCACAGCTCAGAATTTTACATTTCATTCCAGGTCACACAGGAGCCTTTCTCGTATCAACCTCCTACTTACCTTGGCCCACCGAGCCTCGAGATTTCGTGAGGTGCAGCATCTAGCTAAGGGGACATCCGACCACTTCCCCATATTGGCCATTTATAGTGTCAACAAACAGGGAGCTAGCGAAGGAATCACGCTTAACCCATGGTACCTGAAGATCCCAAACATTAGAGAAGGCCGGAAGAAAGCCACATATAATTATTTGAAGGAAAACAAGCTCTCAGTGGACTCCGCTCACATCCTCTGGGAATCGTATAAAATTGTAATCAAGGGTGAAGTATGGCGGTCAAGAAAATTGAACAAGACATTTGAGCACTAGACACCCAATTAAGCACTGACACCACAACTGACTTGAATGATGAACTGAACCTTAAGAGGCAGGAATACACCTGACCACAAATGCTGCCAGAGTTACTTACTGTGCGACCCAGCAACATCTATATGAAATGGGGGATAAGGCGGGAAAGCTGATAGCATGGCTTGACAAGAGGGAAAAGACGAGTAGATGGGTCACCGAAATATCTCAGGCGGCCAGAAGGTCTCTCACAGACCCCCAAGATATAGCGAATACCTTTGCAGATTATTATTAAAAAATATACGCCCCGGTTGGCACTGCAACAATGGGCAACTCCCATGACTTTCTCTGTGAGATGCATCTTCCTACCCTATCTATTGAGGATAGAGATTTCATGGAAACTGACCCGACAACAGACTAAGTCGCTCAACCGATTCGTAATACTGCGTCGGGTAAGGGCATGCAGGGCTTTCAAGAGAGCTGTACAAGACTACTTCGACTCTGATTACACCACACCTACTGAAAATGTACCTGGAGAGTTGGGAGGAGGGAGTGCTCCCAGGGGATCAAAGACTAGCATCCATAGTAGTCATTCATAAAGAGGGTAGGCTGGTAAAGCTACTGGCCCAGTGGCTGATACAAATTATTACTAAGTTAGTTCACCCGGACAAATCCGGTTTCATACCCGGCAGAAACACGGCCTTAAATCTATGATGCCTCCAGGGTGTGCTGGGACAAGTCCAATTCATTCAAGAAGATGCGTCAATTCTGTCCTTCGATGCCCGTATGGCGTTCAACATGGTGGAGTGGCCATATATTTTGGCAGTGCTGGAACTTCTTCGGCCCCAAGTTTCTGTCCTAGGTACGTTTATTATATACTGAACCTTTGGCCAGAGTAATCATTAAAGCAAAAACCTCCAGAGAATTCCCCTTACATTGCTGGACCTGACAGGGTTGCCCCCTCTCACCTCTATTGTTTTCCCTAGTCCAAGAACCAATGGCGATCTGGGTCCACACAGACCCTTTGATACAGGGCTTGCGATGGACAGAGGAGCGGGAGGACAGAACATCTCTGTACGCTGACGACATCCTATTATATATGTGGCAGCCCCTCGCGCCATCCTAGGTCGCATATTGGATGTATTCACAGCCTTTGGGAGGTACTCAGGGTACACATTTAACTGATCCAAGTCGATGCTGTTTGTTCTCAGCTAGGATGCCCCGCAGGAACCTAAGAGATGTTAAGCAAAGATGGCGCTTGAAGGCTTCTGATATTTGGGAATCTATGTCACTACCGACACAGGCGGCTTTGCTGACCATAATCTCCAGAGTCCCCTACTGCATCGCGAGAGAGACGTGTGCCATTGGAGGACCTTGTCCCTGTCCCTGCTTGGCCGAGGAGCTCTATTTAAGATGATGGCACTGCAGGGTTTCTATATGTGCTGCAAAATACACCATTCCCCAATGTATATTTTTGTGCAATGAAACTGAGCTGAGGACTCTGTTGTGGGAACGGAGGGCCCATGGTATAGCGCTCACAAAACTGACCTGCGATTGGTTTGATGGTGGTATAGCGTTGTCCTTCATCCACAAATACTATCAAGCGGCGTAACTCACCACAGTCAACCAATGGGTGCATTGTTCCCCAGGTGACCCAGCATATACTATGGCCCATCATGTGTTGCTAACACAAGGCTACAAATGAGCACAGTACATCTCTCCAAAACGTAGGAATCTTACGTGACCAACAGCGCTTACGGTCCAGCTATGGCACAAAACTCTCAAACCACTGGGCTGGGAGGGTAGAATCGCGTAATCCACAGCTCTGTGGAACTCCAAAACACTGGGTACGTTGGGCCACAGGCCCGGTTTCGACTAATGGGATCTAATAGGTGACAGGGTTGGAGATCTCTGGAAAGGAGGAAGGGTGGTACAAAAAACTGATCAACAATGCACCAGACACATTGCTCCAGCTCCGCCAATGCTGGGAAGCGGATATCGGATACATAGAAGATGAAGACTGGCAAGAAGCCTTAACCTCTCTTAAAGAGGTGGCGAGCAGATCACGATTTCACCTAGTGCAGCTCAAGACACAATACAGGACCTATGTGTCATGTAACACATTAGTTAAGATGGGGAGAAGGCTTGATTCCACCTGCTTGCAGGGATGTGGGAGAGAGGACACCTTCTACCACATAATTTGGGACTGTCCAGTTATACAGACCTATTGGACCCCAGTAGTGGCCTGTATAAATAATGTGGGGGGACGATATGTCCCCCTCTCAGAGAGGTAAGTAAGTAAGTAAGTTTTATTATGCGTGATTAATTAAAACCATTGCATACAGTACATTAACAATAAAATTGAGGAATATAGCACTAATACAAAAGTTACAAAGTTTAAAATGCATTTGTTTTATAGATAAAAAAAAGTAAAATAATCTCGAAGGTAGTAGCACCGCTGGCGTTGTCTACTAGTCTTTTAAAAGTCAATTTGATAAGAACTTTCTATTTAAGCCAGTAAAGTGGTCCTGTGCAGCAATTACAGTACTCTGTTGCCCCTGGTTGGGTTAACCAGGTGCTTTTGTGATGTGACATTGTGTTATATTACGGAGCAGGCTCATGTAGTGCCCAAAACCATTGTATGGGGATGGATCTCAGAGAGGTGGTGCCTTTTGAATGTGTTGGAGGCTACAGATTTGGGCTGCAAGGAGCAAATATGGGTCACCCTGGGTCTCATGATGTCCTAGAGGAACATGGTGAGATTATGGGGAGCAGAGTCACCACCACAGTTCAAAGACTGGAAACGAGATATGGACTGGTGTATGGTGATGGAAAAGGTAATCTATGAAAGTCATGGTTGTCCCCGTAATTGGGAAAAGGTTTGGGGCCAGTGGAATGAATAAAGGGGCAGCCTATGTACTGAGATGGGGAGGAGATCCTCGGTAATTGACAAGGGTGTGAGTGTGGCTGCAAATTAAGGTAGTGATGTAAATTTGTGATATAGCCTGACTTTCAACTTGTGGGAACTGGGAAAATGTGTTCTTACTATGTATTTGCATAACAACATAACACTGCTGACTGAATTGTTACTCCACTGTCGTCAAACTTTTCAATGAAAAAATGACAAAAAAATGAATCCTAAAAAGGATTGTAGTCTTTTCAGAGTCGTTGGAGGTTGGAATAGTGCATATTTTTCTACAAGTTGAACCACCAGGCTTTTGCCTAAACTTGACATAGGACACTGAGGTGGGCAATTTTTGATTTTTTTAAATTGAATTTGTAACCCAGGTGAGCAAACCCGAGGACTATGTGGTTCACTCTGGCCAAGTGTTCCATTAATTCATCGTCCACCAAATAGATATCATCCACATAGCACAATGCCTCTTCATCAAAAATTGTAAGTAACTCTGTTATCCTGGCTGAAAACAACCCAGGGCTAATCCTATACCCCTGGGGTAATCGACAAAATTGGCGTTGAGAATGCTGTCAAATATCTGCTTCCAGGTGTTATATTTTGGCAGAAAAATCCATTTGAGATGTCTAGTGTTGTTTTGTATTTCTTCGGCATGATGTTATTTATTAGTGCAGCACTGTGTGCATTCTGTACTGCAAATGTGTGTGTGGAGGCATTTAAATGTGTATAATCTAAGACTAGACGATATGAATTATCGGGTCTCATTACTGGAAACAAGGGATTATTCATAGGTGAGGTGCAATTCTCATTCACACCCTGATACTCAAGTTAATCTAAGATCTCCCTGACTTGTCTTTTTTGCCTCATGTTTAATCAGGTATTGTTTACTTAAGTCACATAAAGTACTCCCCTATTGCCTTATGCATATATAATTTTAGATGGATATGGACCCTAAATGAAGACAACAGAGTACACCACCGGGTGGTGGGCAAGGAAGAAAATCCTTCTTGTTTTATATACCCTCACACACCCTAGTGGTGTCATGCTTCATCATCGGGTCACCCTGACGCTTAGAAGTCAGGGTGGGCTCAACCAATCTTTCAGGGAGCTTTTAAAAATATGTTTTTGGCCAGGGGGAATAAAGATTTAAAAATCTCAGAGAGATCCCGGTGTCCCTTTATTCTTGGATCTCACTGAAATATTAAAAGAATGTAAAAATAGGGTCATTGGGATATTATGGTCCTAGGACCCTAGTGCCAACATGTTTCAGTCCATAAACAGCCCCCTGTGGGTGCTGGACTTTCTTCAGGGCAAAGGTGTGACACCCCCTGGGAAAGAAAAGAAAACGAGGGTGTGAGAATTTCCCTACCCTAATTATAATAAGGGCAGATAGCTGCTCCTTACACTACTCATCAATGTGAAGTAGAGTTGATTGCTCCATCTGTAAAAAGAAAGAAAAACAACAGCAAAAAGAAACATAGTGTATGAGTCTTTTTAATTAATGTACTTTCTCAGTTTTGTAATTTGTGCTCCTCACCTTTGTGCCGAGTAGGATGATAAGGTAACACCACACTCACTGCCCTCTATTTGGCGTATGTGATACCATTCTTACTCCTAAACTCACTCAATTGCGTGATCTAGAAAAAGTTTGCGTGTAGTGGCGGAAAATTTCCGCAAACTGACACTATCTGCAGCCATGTGTCCGTGATTCACTGTGTGTTCCATAAGTCACTCATTCTTAAAAACAACATCCGCCGTACTCACTCGCCCACAGACCCATATTTACATCCAAACATCTTACCCCTTCTTGGGTGAAGTTATGTTTCGCGTCGGGCCTCACGAATAAGGGGTAGCCTTGTAGTCACACACTAGTGTGATTTTGACCCCATGTCAGATCATTGTCATGTGATGGTTTGCCATAAAAATGGGACAAAGAAAAAGAAACGGAAAGGAAACAGAGATAAGGTAACATTATATAAATATGCTTAAACAACATCCTCCGATCGATGGAGGGTAGCGCTCATGTCTCTGCCCATTCATACCGTGCACCGTTACTCACGCCTCCAAAGATCCTGCCCCGTGGTACACCTACTTGGTGTGGGTCCCGCCGGCTCCGTGTTCCGAAGGAAATAACAGCCTTGTTTAAAAAGCTGAGGTTAACGCGTGATCCCGGGGCGAGGGGTTGACGCTCGCTTCCGGGTCGCGTTAAAATTATTCATGATGACTCGTGCGGGCCGCTAAGGATGCTGGGGATCGTAGTATCAGGTGAAATTAAGTACTACAAAAGCCCAGGAATGCGGGTAGAAAAGGGTTCTAACCCAGTCTATCAAAAAAGGCTAATTTCTAAAAAAATCATATGATAAGCCCTTATATCTTTATATTTTTATACATGTTTGAACAAGGAACAGCTGTGCGAGTAGATACTGGGACACTTGTCCGAATTTTGCATGTGTAATGCCTGTTTTTTACGGGGTTCGGTAAAAACATATGCCTATGGCGGTTGTTCGCCGATAAGACGGTCTATAGAATGACCACTTGTTCCAATGTTCACAGATACGTACCCATGAGGAGTACAGACCATATTGAAAAATACGTATAGGATGGTATTACAAATTCAAGACACAACTAATGGTACCATAGGTGCGAATGTAGAATACTGGATGGTCATGGGAATGTACATCCGTGTGATAATAAATGCCACCTTATAGTGTTGAAAATGTCAAATTGAATCATGGGGCACCGAAGATCCCCAGTTGTATATGGGAGCTACTTGACTACTGCTGATTTAGTTGAGTCCAAGGTATAGAATCGTTCAATCCTGTGATATGAGTCTTGAGTCTATAGACCCATCTTTGTTCTCGTTCCAATAGGGCCTTAGTCAGATTGCCCGGTCCTCTGATTTTTTCAATAACTGTCCATCTGATGTCCTTGTCAGTGTGTTGCATCTCCATGTAATGGGATGTCAGTTTTGTGGCTGCGATAGCCCTGCGTTTGGTGCTCCTATGTTCACTTATGCGTACCTTAACCTTCCTTCCTGTCATGCCGATATACATCAGTTGGCATGGGCATTTGATCATGTATACAACTTTGTCGCTATTACAATTTGTATGCGACCGCTGTTCCCATGCATGGTGCATACCTAGGTCGATCTCTCTCGTATGTTCAGTGAAGGCACAAGCTACACATGAGCCACACGGGAAGTGACCAGTGACTGGTGGATTGTTCCAGAGCGTAGCCTGTTGAGTAGTTTTTTGAGTACCAAATTTAGTGTGTATGAGAGTGTCTCTGATACTCCTATTCCTACGAAAAGAAAACATCGGTTTTTCAAAGGTAAGTTTATTAGATGTCAAAATGGACCACCTTTTATTGATTATTTTCTTAATGGCGTTCGAGGAGGTGTTATATGTTGTGACACATATGAGTGTCTTTCTCTTCCCTTTTCGTGGCTTTCGAGGAGTGCTTCTCTGGGAGTGTTCCTTAATCTCTTTTTGGCACTGTCAATGATCCTCTTAGGGTATGCCCTTTCTGTCAATATTTTGGACAGAATTTCAGCCTCAGTTTTGTAGTCTTTTAAATCATTACAGTTCCTGCGGATTCGCAAGAACTGCCCAATTGGTAAATTCTCCCGTAGTGCGCGCGGGTGTGCTCTATTGAGTGGAGGAGACTATTCCTGTCAGTGGGTTTGGTATATAGGAGGTGACCAATCTCCCTCTTTAGCATTGATCTTAACATCTAAAAAGGCCACTTGTTCGTTGTTACCAGTCATTGTAAATTTCAAGTGTGGATTGAGCTGATTGATCCACGTGTAGAAATCGTTTAGAGAGGAAGAGTCCCCCTCCCAAATGACCAAGATGTCATCTATGTACCGTAGCCACTTCTTGATGTGGCTCGAGTAGGGGTTGTTTGACCAAATATGATGGTCCTCTAGTTGGCCAACATACAAACATGCTATGCTAGGCGCAAACGTGCTGCCCATTGATGTTCCGTGGACTTGGAGATATAACTGTTCTTCAAAACTGAAGAAGTTCTCAGTAAGAGCTAGGCGCATGAGACTGATGACCCAGTCTACTGGGGCATCCCAAGTCCAGTTCCCTTCTCGTAAGAGGCCATCAATGACCCTGATGCTTTCTTCCTGTGGAATACTAGTGTATAGTGCTTCCACATCCAGGCACACCATTATGTTACGTACCGGATCGTAAGTTACATCTGTGAGGAGGTTGAGTAAATGTTTGGTATCCTGTACATATGACCTCATGTGTGGGACAAGAGGACGGAGGAACCAATCGGTGTATTTCGAGACAGGTATTGTGTCTGTGGTAGAGGAATTGATTTTAATGGGATTTCCTGATGAGGCGACTTATCATCCCACGTAAACATGGTTGCGGTAAAGTGGAGGAGCTTACGCTAACGCCCACTCCTGCGCATATGAATTTTTAACTGATTCAGGTACGAGGTCGGAAAAAGCATATAAAATTACTTCTCCCATTGGGCAATCCATTACTAACTCAGGTGGACAATCCTTTTTGGCCAAAAGAATGTCATAACCGTAGGTCAGATTCTCCCAAAAGAGACCCTTCACTTTCCTGGGTATGTCCCCCTTCATTTGGTGTGTTATTTCGTATAAACGATGTGGGACACTTACCCTTGTATCAGGTGTCTCCATCGTGATATGCCAACTCAGCGCTACTACCCCCAGAAAGACCATCAGGTACTGGCGAGCTATGGTGACTTCAGTCGCGCTGTCCAGCATTGTGACTGCCCATTCCCCATTCAAAAGCAGAGTCCTCAGTAGCCTGGGCATTTCTCATTTTAATCCAGGCTACCTTCTTCTTTTGAAATTGAGGTTTTAAAGGCTTTTGTTTGTCTTCCTGTTTAATGATGTAGTCCGAAGTGCGATGTGTCTCCCTTTTCGGCTTGACTCGTTCTTCCGATCTGTACTCTGACCGTCTGTCTCTCTCTGAACGCTTTTCGGATGTCTCCTGAAAGGAACGAGATGAATGTGTATCAGTATCCTGATACCAGCCAGGCTTTCTAATATTGGCACAGTTTCGCAAATTATATCTCCGGTTGAGGAGACCCACCCCGTGACTGTGTTTTGTTTTTGTTTTTTTTGTTTATTATCCCATTTCTTCCTTGAAGAATCGGGTGTTTGCTTAGATTTATCTCTTTCAGAGTTACTTTTTTAACTATTGATTTCCCAGGTTTGACTCCCAGATTATCTCTGCCTAGAGAGGCATATGTATCTTTGATAATCTTAGGTAATTTGCGTTCCTGCTGTGCGGGAGTGAATTCCCTCAGGCGTTGAATTCCCTCAGGCGTTGGTGTATAGCCACTGCTGCTGCCTCTCCTTTTATGTTACTCAACATAATGGTAGATACCTAGGTAAAATTGCCCATCAGATTAATTCCCAGATCTATGGCATGCTCAGCCCTTACTCATTCTGAATCTGTTTCAGTACATCTGGCATGAATGCTATTGAAGGGGTACCATGTGTTCTGGTGTATACAGCATTGAAGACTGTACCCCAAGTGGTGCAATCTTCTAACTAGGGAGCCATCCCCATCGACAAGCAAATTGTCGGCATTCTGTTTTTTTCCATAGGCCCTGTATGGGGAAAGACTGCTTTAAGCTGTGCTGTTTTTTGGTGCTACCCAGGACAGGATTTGCTCCCGGCTGGTGGGAAACTTTCCCGCAATGGCATTCAGTGTTTGTGGGCTAATACCTGTAGTAGCCATGTGTGGTTGCGTAGCCTGAGCAGCACCCGCAGGTTGGACTGTCACTGTTCTCATTATGTACTGTGTTCGATTTCTTTACATTTTTACTAAATCTCTGTAAAATTGGTGCATTCCTGCTGATGTTAGAGCAGCAACGTCTGGATGCGGTTTGTATGAAGCTAAGACTGGCCAGGTCGCTCCTTCTCTGCTGAGCCGACCGAGTCTCACATGTTCTCTGGTATGGGGTAGGGAGCTCTTAAACTAATTAATGTGTTCTTGGTAGGTTAACGGGACTTCTAAGTCCACGTATGGGAAATACTCATCAGGTGGTTCATCTTCAATGGATTCATGAAATAACCGTGTGTGCGCTTCTGCAGGCGGGAATTTAACCCAAGAATAGAATACTTCTGTTCTGAATGCTTCGTGTGCCTCAACCATGAATGTAAAATCTCCACCCGTTGCCGGGAGGCCATGTTGTAGCAATTTCATGGTAATATTTAGTCCATCTATTGGTTTTCCAATGTTTTCATCCTGTTCGGTCATTGTTAGAGCAGTAGTACTTAGCCAAGTTGTGATAGAGATATGGTTTGCACAGTGTGGGAACTTGTAATCCTCCAAGCTTGATCTAACCAACAGCCAATCCATAGGGTATACCTACTCAGCGGACGTCTCCAGTTGAGTGAGTAGGGGTTTCTAAGAAAGCACAACTGAACTACTCAGATTCGACCGTTAAATAAGAGCCTAACCAATGTTGGCGGCGTCATATCCTGTAGTTCCTACCAATCTGTAGGACCTGTGCATTGTTCGGACACCATAAACTAAAGACTTGGTGCCAAGGCTGATTCCAAATACCCCTGCAAGATATGTTGGCCTATAGTCCAGCTAGCTCACAGTGCCACCGTAAGCTCCTCTAACCTACCAGGGAGCGAATAGTTTCTGGCAACCACTTAACATGACTACCCTGATTCCTCAGGAATCGTGCAACCAGTACAGAACCTTTAGCTCAGTCACTCCTGCTTACTTATTCACAGATAAATATACAGAGAATACAAAGTGGGACATTTTCAATAATATTTTTTGAACCAACATTATTCTTGCATAAAATATGTTTGCTGCAATGATTAGTAGACAGAAACAGATAAAGGTGATTGCAAGCACCAAAAGTGTGAATAGTAGATATGGTGCTAAACAATTGTATATATGCAAGCAAATAAACAAGGCAGTAATCTAGCATACTCCCCTGATGCGAACCCTACTGTAAATGTACCTAGAGTGTGTGTAGGTGTAGAGTCAAGATTCCCCCCAAGGGATGATACAACCCCATTACCTGATGCAATAGAGTGAAGGACCCCGTATTGGTCACGAATTGGACACCCCTCACGAGATGTCAGACCCCGCGTGGTGATTTCTCAGCATGCAAGTATCCTCTGTGTCAGCGGAAGTACCTCATCTACTAATCTATCGGGATGCTCATCTTTCATAATAGAAAGCAACCTTGCGATGTACGCATAGATTAGTGATGTTGTAGATATGTAGATAGTCCTGTCGCCCCATGGATGAAGATAGTGATGACATTTGTACATAGTAAGGAACGAGACCTTGTGCATGATGTTCAGGGCGTTGTGATAATGTTGTGCGAAGCTAATCCAACATTGTCATTGGTACAAATGTATGCAAAAGGTCACAGTTTGGAAATGTTATTTGTGAGGACAATGTAAGAAATAAGCCACTTTGCTACATGGGCCTAACACAGGAATATAACACTGGAAAATACATGCACCCTCATGGAGTGGTTAAAAAAAGGGAAGTGTAATTTCCAAAAAGTGAACAATGCAAGGACACAAGTAAAGAGGCTATGCGCCAGAGGAGGGACAAACACATAGGAGGAAGGGAAACCCACAGAAGGCAACGAATAAAAAGCAAGTTAATCAGAGTGACAGTAAGGCCATACAATGGCAAGCAATGGATGGGCTCTAAGACCACTGTAAATTCACAATAGGTATTTCACAAGCTTACAGCTTGCACTTTCCTATGCTCGAGACCTCAAAACGAATACAGAAGCTGTAGCAGTGTTGTGCCTAAGAGTACCTTGTGCTCGATGAATTTATAGAAGTGGACATGTGAACTTTCGGTGTTTTTTATTTATAACAATCAGTTATGGTGGGAAGCCTGCCACCAGCACACTATAAGAATTCCCATGATTATTGTTTTCCACAGCTATGTCTTGGGTTACTAAAGTGAAGTAACACTGTGTGCCTAAGAACATATTACAGAATATTGCCAGCAGATGCAAAAAGAAAGTCACGTTAAAGAAGATGGCACCGCAGCTAAGCAACAGGACATTGGACACAAGACGGAAGGCATAATAGCATTGAGACACTGCACTGGGAAGGAGAATGAGCACTAACACCTTTTCCTCATACCCCAAACCATTTAAAGCCAAGATGGTTGGCCTCATGCACTGTTTCACATCACAGCTTCAGATAGGCTGTGAGTAGCAGAATGGTAAAAGAGAAATAAATATGAGATAAAAAGAGTAAAAAAATAAAGTATGCAATTAAAAGCCGTATTATGTACAACATAAAAAAAGAACTAGAACAAAAATAAACACTTATGTCCCCAGCCTAACAGAACAGAAGGTCCATTCATCGCAACCTCTGTTAACGCATTGTCCAATCTGTCATTAATCTTCCAAATGACTCTACCAGGCCCCTTAAAACAAAAACAAAATTAAGCTAGTTCATCTTCGAGGGGATTGGCATGCGATGAATATCAACAGGATTTTGGTCAATTTTTATCATTCACTTTACTACATTGTGAAACTGAAACCAGTTGTTTTCTAGCAACAGGGAAGACATGTAAAGAATGAGTAGCTGCAGATCTGAGTGAGCCCTTGCCAGAATGGCATGGAATGACTGAATGAGGGTTTGGAAAGATACTTGGCTTTTGAAAGTAGAGTCATGATCAGATGCCTGACAGATGAAGACATTAGGGCCAGGACAGAAGGTGTGGTGAAGAGAGGAGGGGGGAGAGAAGGGACAGCAGCAGAAAGAAAAAGATAAGGTACAGTTGAGGCAATTAAGTGAAAGAAATGGTACTGAAAAGCTGGGACGGCGAGGTAAGACCGAAAGGTGCAGGGGGGTGCTAACGTACCTTTCTTCTGAATCCGTACCCAATCGACTACATAGTAGAAAACACAGACAATTAAGAGATTACAGAGGGAGAAATTAAGCAAAAAATCAAGATTGACGCAAGGAAATATTTTAACACAATGCAAATCTACAATTGTGTACTTATACATACCAAAACATCCCATGGGCGACATATGCGAACAACATCTTTGCAATTGTATACCCCAAAAGGGAGTCCAGGAACCAGATGCAAAAGAAGTGCAGTGCATCGCTGTAGGAAGCGCTATACAAATGCTGCAATACAATTGATCTATCCTTTAGCCCTCTCAATAGATGTAAACACGCAGCGTACACAGACGTCCTTCCACGAAACATGTTGCCTCTTGATGTGAACACTGAACCCTCTGAAACTAGTGGTGCTGGCTGAGGTAGCTGCAAGAGAAGTCAAAACAAAACCTGCAAATACTAAGAAACAGTCTGCAGGAATGACCTCAAAAGGAAGCAAGGCCCCAAAGCTCCATGCCTAATCCCAAAGAAATTGGCTGCAGGAAGAACCTAGTCCCAAAAACAATCAGTGGCCAAGGAGTCGGGGGTCAGCCGTCCCGGTCATTCAAAATATTCACAAAACCAGATTTAAAGCACCCCATAAAGGGAGAAGAACGTCATACAAATGCTGGCAATAGTGTAGGCGCACAGGACACTGATGGGCATGGTCAAAAGGCCTCAAGCAACTGAAGCAAAGCCTGCTTTTAACCAGGGAGTGTGGGGATAAGGGGTAGAGTCCTTCACCACACGCAGAAACCTCATTAAGACATGGTGCATGAAGCTTCCCTTTGGGAAGGAAAGACAGCTTTTTTCTGCACTAGATTTTAAATAGAAAACCATCCGTGGCAGGGGGCTTACATTGGTTAGTCACCCTGACTCGTTTAAAATGTCCTGTATATAAAGGGACAGAGGTATCACCCTGGGCTTGGCTTTGGCATGCAAATCAAAATGAGTTTAGGTGTCTCTGGAAGGCGCTTGTAGAGGTTTCTGCAGCGGTAGAGTACAGACAAACAAATGCAGCCACCGCTGGGTCGCTGCTGCAAGACAAACATGTATGGGCAAAATGAAAGCAAGGGCAGAGGATGACAAGTGGTGAAACACGTAAAGGAGTTAAACAAGAGACACGCACTGAAGTGTTCTGCAGGTGAAATCACTTAATTAAACAATTACATCAGCAATGGTTTAAGTACTTCCTTGCTATGCGGCCATGCGTGCTGGACCCATGCCGCGTTTCTGCGCTTGGAATCAGCTGCCATGCCGTGTCTCTGTGGAATCAGCCAACATGCCGTGTCTGTGAATCAGCCGCCATGCCATGTCTCGGTGCCACACAGTTCGGATGCCCCCAAAGTAGAGCCTGCCCCTCCAGTTAAAACAAGTCCTACCTCATTAAAGGAAGTGAAAAGCAACCACAAGCATACCAAAAGAAGCCCAAGACAAGCATACGGGCGCTGTTAATAAATAAATAAAGGCGCACGGAGAGTGCTGTTTGATGCTGTCATAGGTAGGAAGGGTCTACATTAGAGGCAATGCTAGAAAAAAGGAAACATAAGGGCGCCATCAATAAAAAAATAAAGGCGCAATGCGAGCCTGCTCGATGCAGTTTCGGAGGTGGGAGGGGTGTGCTTTGCAGGCAAGCCATGAGAGAAAAAAATCATACGGGGCCCGTTAAGGTGTATGGTGAGTGCTGCTCCTGCTGTGTTGGAGGATCGAGGGGTCTGCTTTACAGGCAAGGGAAGAAAAACAAGCAGGCTGCGCGGCGCTGCTCGTTCCCGCTGCAATACTCCATGGGAGTTAACTTGTAAGAAAAAGGTGGGGCATGCACCAACCATTAGCCATTTGCAGGCTATGATTTTGGAATGACACAGATATAAGCCGACCCAAACTGGTGGGATGGATCATACCAGACAAACTACATACAACGGATCACCTTACAGCTGCGCTGTCTAGGCTCGACCTAAAAAGGAAATTGCCAGGCCCCGGGGGATGGGGCCTCCTCGGCCGAAATTGGCCTAAGAGGGGGGCTGCATGGCCCTCTCCCTTTAGGAAAAAAAAATTAAAAAACAAAAGGCCATGCCCCTGGGGATGCAGTCCCTAAAATCTTTTTTTTAATACTAAAACAAAACAAGCATTTGCAATGCAATCGGTCTCGCCTTTGGGACCTTATATGTATTTAGCTATGCAGCACATTAGCCTGGATCCTGGATGCCGAAACATCTACTGTTCTTTAACATGGAGGGAAAGTAAGCACCAAACTGCGGGAACACATGGAGAGAAATATTGCCTATTAGCGGGAAATGGTATAGTGTAAAGCTCTGTTTTTAATATAAAATCTGGGCCTTTAGTGCTCATATTACTGAAAATACAAGATTTGAAAAAAATATTATTGTCTACGGGTGCTCGTGGAAGACGATTTCTATGGACTGGAATCTAGAGAATGCTAAAGTGATTCTGGTATTTTACTGACCTCTGCTGGTCATTTTGTCTCAAGAAAGTTAAATGGAGGCAGTTGCCAGAAATATTTTTTAAGAAAAGGAAACTCCCATCAGCAGAAAGCTATGCTGGTATTTTACGGACCTCTTCTGGGCCAGACATGACAACTACCATTTGAGTCTCAGTAAGCGTAGGACTATCTTCCCATTAGAACGAAAGGTCAATTAACTGGACGTTTAACTGGATAGGACTGGAAAACTATCAACTACAGGCTATGGAGTTGTGGGAAACACTGCATCTTTAATATTGTATTCACACTGGCACTGCGGTCAATCGATTAATAGCTAAAACCACTGAAATTATGCAATACGGGGACAAACAAATTATGTGGCAGGGTTGAAAAAAATGTATGGCAAGTAAAAGCAAAATATACGACTTACATAACTTTGGCATATTCACACATTAACATTGTTTGGGCAAACGCATAACCTCATTGGTACCAGTTTATCATCCAAATACTCTAGTAAGCAACTTAACGATGAGCAGTCAACCTTTACATAAGGTGTTTCGCAGCAACAAGTGTAGCTGCAACTTTGGTACCTTTTGAGCTAGAAAGATTTGGGTTAAAATCTTAAATATGCAGAAGGTAGTTAGGCCGGCAAATCTGTAATTCTGCAGCTCTGTTAATAGCAAAGGGAATAGATGTGAAAGTGGCAATTAAAGTGCAGTTTAGATCATCCATTTCCAACGGCTTTAAGTAAATTTAACGGAGATGAACACATTTCTGCATAATTTGGCCACAACTGGTTAAATTAAGAAGGCAGTGCAGGTTTTATTCATTCTACTCGTTTTGGGAGTTCCACCCGAAGCCTCTGTCGTATTTCCAGTATATCTTATGCATGTAAATGTAGTCTATGAAGAACGTGCTTAGCTTACGTTTTGGTTTTTGACTAACTGCTGAAACCTAAAAACTGATTATGAAAATGTGAAAACTCACAGAAGCTTCCTGTGTAGAACTACATGAATAGTGAAAGGCAATAACGTCCTTGTACCTGTCTCGGTTCGTCTAATCATGCAAGGGGTCTCTTAACAGCATTGGACAACTTTAACTCAGTTATTTAATGCGATTACCAGAGTGATAGTTATAATGACTGCACTTCAGTACAGCGACTCGTGGTGGACGGGGTTTGAAACATTCCAACAAATCAAACCAGGAAAGGAAAAAAAGTAGCAGCTAAACACGTAAGTTACTGCAAATGAGATGAGGTGGACATTTGGCTGCAATCGTAAATGCTGCATTCTGATTGGTTGTAGGAAAACTACAATGTCTCGCAAAATATCCATGCCCGCAATAGATGGTTTTCCTCCATGCCAGCCCACTTGGGATATATTGTAAATATGGACACAGCACCGGCTGCTACCACTTCGGAGGAAAATTCCAATATGGTAATGAACTCCATAACCCACAATGCACTGGCCACTAAGGGCGGAGACTGTATAAGTATGAGCAGCTGTGGGGGTCTGTGTGCATGCCAGTGATCAAGGGCAGATGCCCGAAACGCGTATGGCGCTTTTTGTCATGGAGGAGTAACGCGCTGTTTGGCATACCTGCAATAAAGAAGGGTTTACCTCTAACTGTGTTGGCATTCTCAAAGCAAGGTGACTTCTTAAAATGAAAATGCGGCGCTCCTCGTCGCGAGAATGCCCCCCGCATATTCTGCTGGCCGCGGACCCATCACTGGGGTTTCGTGGAGTTTGAGGACCATCTATTGCGGGCATGGATATTTTGCGAGACATTGTAGTTTTCCTCCATGCCAACCCACTTGGGATATATTGTAAATATGGACACAGCACCGGCTGCTACCACTTCGGAGGAAAATTCCAATATGGTAATGAACTCCATAACCCACAATGCACTGGCCACTAAGGGCGGAGACTGTATAAGTATGAGCAGCTGTGGGGGTCTGTGTGCATGCCAGTGATCAAGGGCAGATGCCCGAAACGCGTATGGCGCTTTTTGTCATGGAGGAGTAACGCGCTGTTTGGCATACCTGCAATAAAGAAGGGTTTACCTCTAACTGTGTTGGCATTCTCAAAGCAAGGTGACTTCTTAAAATGAAAATGCGGCGCTCCTCGTCGCGAGAATGCCCCCGCATATTCTGCTGGCCGCGGACCCATCACTGGGGTTTCGTGGAGTTTGAGGACCATCTATTGCGGGCATGGATATTTTGCGAGACATTGTAGTTTTCCTCCATGCCAGCCCACTTGGGATATTTTGTAAATATGGACACAGCACCGGCTGCTACCACTTCGGAGGAAAATTCCAATATGGTAATGAACTCCATAACCCACAATGCACTGGCCACTAAGGGCGGAGACTGTATAAGTATGAGCAGCTGTGGGGGTCTGTGTGCATGCCAGTGATCAAGGGCAGATGCCCGAAACGCGTATGGCGCTTTTTGTCATGGAGGAGTAACGCGCTGTTTGGCATACCTGCAATAAAGAAGGGTTTACCTCTAACTGTGTTGGCATTCTCAAAGCAAGGTGACTTCTTAAAATGAAAATGCGGCGCTCCTCGTCGCGAGAATGCCCCCGCATATTCTGCTGGCCGCGGACCCATCACTGGTGTTTCGTGGAGTTTGAGGACCAGCTATTGCGGGCATGGATATTTTGCGAGACATTGTAGTTTTCCTCCATGCCAGCCCACTTGGGATATATTGTAAATATGGACACAGCACCGGCTGCTACCACTTCGGAGGAAAATTCCAATATGGTAATGAACTCCATAACCCACAATGCACTGGCCACTAAGGGCGGAGACTGTATAAGTATGAGCAGCTGTGGGGGTCTGTGTGCATGCCAGTGATCAAGGGCAGATGCCCGAAATGCGTATGGCGCTTTTTGTCATGGAGGAGTAACGCGCTGTTTGGCATACCTGCAATAAAGAAGGGTTTACCTCTAACTGTGTTGGCATTCTCAAAGCAAGGTGACTTCTTAAAATGAAAATGCGGCGCTCCTCGTCGCGAGAATGCCCCCGCATATTCTGCTGGCCGCGGACCCATCACTGGGGTTTCGTGGAGTTTGAGGACCATCTATTGCGGGCATGGATATTTTGCGAGACATTGTAGTTTTCCTCCATGCCAGCCCACTTGGGATATATTGTAAATATGGACACAGCACCGGCTGCTACCACTTCGGAGGAAAATTCCAATATGGTAATGAACTCCATAACCCACAATGCACTGGCCACTAAGGGCGGAGACTGTATAAGTATGAGCAGCTGTGGGGGTCTGTGTGCATGCCAGTGATCAAGGGCAGATGCCCGAAACGCGTATGGCGCTTTTTGTCATGGAGGAGTAACGCGCTGTTTGGCATACCTGCAATAAAGAAGGGTTTACCTCTAACTGTGTTGGCATTCTCAAAGCAAGGTGACTTCTTAAAATGAAAATGCGGCGCTCCTCGTCGCGAGAATGCCCCCGCATATTCTGCTGGCCGCGGACCCATCACTGGGGTTTCGTGGAGTTTGAGGACCATCTATTGCGGGCATGGATATTTTGCGAGACATTGTAGTTTTCCTCCATGCCAGCCCACTTGGGATATTTTGTAAATATGGACACAGCACCGGCTGCTACCACTTCGGAGGAAAATTCCAATATGGTAATGAACTCCATAACCCACAATGCACTGGCCACTAAGGGCGGAGACTGTATAAGTATGAGCAGCTGTGGGGGTCTGTGTGCATGCCAGTGATCAAGGGCAGATGCCCGAAACGCGTATGGCGCTTTTTGTCATGGAGGAGTAACGCGCTGTTTGGCATACCTGCAATAAAGAAGGGTTTACCTCTAACTGTGTTGGCATTCTCAAAGCAAGGTGACTTCTTAAAATGAAAATGCGGCGCTCCTCGTCGCGAGAATGCCCCCGCATATTCTGCTGGCCGCGGACCCATCACTGGTGTTTCGTGGAGTTTGAGGACCAGCTATTGCGGGCATGGATATTTTGCGAGACATTGTAGTTTTCCTCCATGCCAGCCCACTTGGGATATATTGTAAATATGGACACAGCACCGGCTGCTACCACTTCGGAGGAAAATTCCAATATGGTAATGAACTCCATAACCCACAATGCACTGGCCACTAAGGGCGGAGACTGTATAAGTATGAGCAGCTGTGGGGGTCTGTGTGCATGCCAGTGATCAAGGGCAGATGCCCGAAACGCGTATGGCGCTTTTTGTCATGGAGGAGTAACGCGCTGTTTGGCATACCTGCAATAAAGAAGGGTTTACCTCTAACTGTGTTGGCATTCTCAAAGCAAGGTGACTTCTTAAAATGAAAATGCGGCGCTCCTCGTCGCGAGAATGCCCCCGCATATTCTGCTGGCCGCGGACCCATCACTGGGGTTTCGTGGAGTTTGAGGACCATCTATTGCGGGCATGGATATTTTGCGAGACATTGTAGTTTTCCTCCATGCCAGCCCACTTGGGATATATTGTAAATATGGACACAGCACCGGCTGCTACCACTTCGGAGGAAAATTCCAATATGGTAATGAACTCCATAACCCACAATGCACTGGCCACTAAGGGCGGAGACTGTATAAGTATGAGCAGCTGTGGGGGTCTGTGTGCATGCCAGTGATCAAGGGCAGATGCCCGAAACGCGTATGGCGCTTTTTGTCATGGAGGAGTAACGCGCTGTTTGGCATACCTGCAATAAAGAAGGGTTTACCTCTAACTGTGTTGGCATTCTCAAAGCAAGGTGACTTCTTAAAATGAAAATGCGGTGCTCCTCGTCGCGAGAATGCCCCCGCATATTCTGCTGGCCGCGGACCCATCACTGGGGTTTCGTGGAGTTTGAGGACCATCTATTGCGGGCATGGATATTTTGCGAGACATTGTAGTTTTCCTCCATGCCAGCCCTCTTGGGATATATTGTAAATATGGACACAGCACCGGCTGCTACCACTTCGGAGGAAAATTCCAATATGGTAATGAACTCCATAACCCACAATGCACTGGCCACTAAGGGCGGAGACTGTATAAGTATGAGCAGCTGTGGGGGTCTGTGTGCATGCCAGTGATCAAGGGCAGATGCCCGAAATGCGTATGGCGCTTTTTGTCATGGAGGAGTAACGCGCTGTTTGGCATACCTGCAATAAAGAAGGGTTTACCTCTAACTGTGTTGGCATTCTCAAAGCAAGGTGACTTCTTAAAATGAAAATGCGGCGCTCCTCGTCGCGAGAATGCCCCCGCATATTCTGCTGGCCGCGGACCCATCACTGGGGTTTCGTGGAGTTTGAGGACCATCTATTGCGGGCATGGATATTTTGCGAGACATTGTAGTTTTCCTCCATGCCAGCCCACTTGGGATATATTGTAAATATGGACACAGCACCGGCTGCTACCACTTCGGAGGAAAATTCCAATATGGTAATGAACTCCATAACCCACAATGCACTGGCCACTAAGGGCGGAGACTGTATAAGTATGAGCAGCTGTGGGGGTCTGTGTGCATGCCAGTGATCAAGGGCAGATGCCCGAAACGCGTATGGCGCTTTTTGTCATGGAGGAGTAACGCGCTGTTTGGCATACCTGCAATAAAGAAGGGTTTACCTCTAACTGTGTTGGCATTCTCAAAGCAAGGTGACTTCTTAAAATGAAAATGCGGCGCTCCTCGTCGCGAGAATGCCCCCGCATATTCTGCTGGCCGCGGACCCATCACTGGGGTTTCGTGGAGTTTGAGGACCATCTATTGCGGGCATGGATATTTTGCGAGACATTGTAGTTTTCCTCCATGCCAGCCCACTTGGGATATATTGTAAATATGGACACAGCACCGGCTGCTACCACTTCGGAGGAAAATTCCAATATGGTAATGAACTCCATAACCCACAATGCACTGGCCACTAAGGGCGGAGACTGTATAAGTATGAGCAGCTGTGGGGGTCTGTGTGCATGCCAGTGATCAAGGGCAGATGCCCGAAACGCGTATGGCGCTTTTTGTCATGGAGGAGTAACGCGCTGTTTGGCATACCTGCAATAAAGAAGGGTTTACCTCTAACTGTGTTGGCATTCTCAAAGCAAGGTGACTTCTTAAAATGAAAATGCGGCGCTCCTCGTCGCGAGAATGCCCCCGCATATTCTGCTGGCCGCGGACCCATCACTGGGGTTTCGTGGAGTTTGAGGACCATCTATTGCGGGCATGGATATTTTGCGAGACATTGTAGTTTTCCTCCATGCCAGCCCACTTGGGATATTTTGTAAATATGGACACAGCACCGGCTGCTACCACTTCGGAGGAAAATTCCAATATGGTAATGAACTCCATAACCCACAATGCACTGGCCACTAAGGGCGGAGACTGTATAAGTATGAGCAGCTGTGGGGGTCTGTGTGCATGCCAGTGATCAAGGGCAGATGCCCGAAACGCGTATGGCGCTTTTTGTCATGGAGGAGTAACGCGCTGTTTGGCATACCTGCAATAAAGAAGGGTTTACCTCTAACTGTGTTGGCATTCTCAAAGCAAGGTGACTTCTTAAAATGAAAATGCGGCGCTCCTCGTCGCGAGAATGCCCCCCGCATATTCTGCTGGCCGCGGACCCATCACTGGTGTTTCGTGGAGTTTGAGGACCAGCTATTGCGGGCATGGATATTTTGCGAGACATTGTAGTTTTCCTCCATGCCAGCCCACTTGGGATATATTGTAAATATGGACACAGCACCGGCTGCTACCACTTCGGAGGAAAATTCCAATATGGTAATGAACTCCATAACCCACAATGCACTGGCCACTAAGGGCGGAGACTGTATAAGTATGAGCAGCTGTGGGGGTCTGTGTGCATGCCAGTGATCAAGGGCAGATGCCCGAAATGCGTATGGCGCTTTTTGTCATGGAGGAGTAACGCGCTGTTTGGCATACCTGCAATAAAGAAGGGTTTACCTCTAACTGTGTTGGCATTCTCAAAGCAAGGTGACTTCTTAAAATGAAAATGCGGCGCTCCTCGTCGCGAGAATGCCCCCGCATATTCTGCTGGCCGCGGACCCATCACTGGGGTTTCGTGGAGTTTGAGGACCATCTATTGCGGGCATGGATATTTTGCGAGACATTGTAGTTTTCCTCCATGCCAGCCCACTTGGGATATATTGTAAATATGGACACAGCACCGGCTGCTACCACTTCGGAGGAAAATTCCAATATGGTAATGAACTCCATAACCCACAATGCACTGGCCACTAAGGGCGGAGACTGTATAAGTATGAGCAGCTGTGGGGGTCTGTGTGCATGCCAGTGATCAAGGGCAGATGCCCGATACGCGTATGGCGCTTTTTGTCATGGAGGAGTAACGCGCTGTTTGGCATACCTGCAATAAAGAAGGGTTTACCTCTAACTGTGTTGGCATTCTCAAAGCAAGGTGACTTCTTAAAATGAAAATGCGGCGCTCCTCGTCGCGAGAATGCCCCCCGCATATTCTGCTGGCCGCGGACCCATCACTGGGGTTTCGTGGAGTTTGAGGACCATCTATTGCGGGCATGGATATTTTGCGAGACATTGTAGTTTTCCTCCATGCCAGCCCACTTGGGATATATTGTAAATATGGACACAGCACCGGCTGCTACCACTTCGGAGGAAAATTCCAATATGGTAATGAACTCCATAACCCACAATGCACTGGCCACTAAGGGCGGAGACTGTATAAGTATGAGCAGCTGTGGGGGTCTGTGTGCATGCCAGTGATCAAGGGCAGATGCCCGAAACGCGTATGGCGCTTTTTGTCATGGAGGAGTAACGCGCTGTTTGGCATACCTGCAATAAAGAAGGGTTTACCTCTAACTGTGTTGGCATTCTCAAAGCAAGGTGACTTCTTAAAATGAAAATGCGGTGCTCCTCGTCGCGAGAATGCCCCCCGCATATTCTGCTGGCCGCGGACCCATCACTGGGGTTTCGTGGAGTTTGAGGACCATCTATTGCGGGCATGGATATTTTGCGAGACATTGTAGTTTTCCTCCATGCCAGCCCTCTTGGGATATATTGTAAATATGGACACAGCACCGGCTGCTACCACTTCGGAGGAAAATTCCAATATGGTAATGAACTCCATAACCCACAATGCACTGGCCACTAAGGGCGGAGACTGTATAAGTATGAGCAGCTGTGGGGGTCTGTGTGCATGCCAGTGATCAAGGGCAGATGCCCGAAACGCGTATGGCGCTTTTTGTCATGGAGGAGTAACGCTCTGTTTGGCATACCTGCAATAAAGAAGGGTTTACCTCTAACTGTGTTGGCATTCTCAACGCAAGGTGACTTCTTAAAATGAAAATGCGGCGCTCCTCGTCGCGTGAATGCCCCCCGCATATTCTGCTGGCCGCGGACCCATCACTGGGGTTTCGTGGAGTTTGAGGACCATCTATTGCAGGCATGGATATTTTGCGAGACATTGTAGTTTTCCTCCATGCCAGCCCACTTGGGATATATTGTAAATATGGACACAGCACCGGCTGCTACCACTTCGGAGGAAAATTCCAATATAGTAATGAACTCCATAACCCACAATGCACTGGCCACTAAGGGCGGAGACTGTATAAGTATGAGCAGCTGTGGGGGTCTGTGTGCATGCCAGTGATCAAGGGCAGATGCCCGAAACGCGTATGGCGCTTTTTGTCATGGAGGAGTAACGCGCTGTTTGGCATACCTGCAATAAAGAAGGGTTTACCTCTAACTGTGTTGGCATTCTCAAAGCAAGGTGACTTCTTAAAATGAAAATGCGGCGCTCCTCGTCGCGAGAATGCCCCCGCATATTCTGCTGGCCGCGGACCCATCACTGGGGTTTTGTGGAGTTTGAGGACCATCTATTGCGGGCATGGATATTTTGCGAGACATTGTAGTTTTCCTCCATGCCAGCCCACTTGGGATATATTGTAAATATGGACACAGCACCGGCTGCTACCACTTCGGAGGAAAATTCCAATATGGTAATGAACTCCATAACCCACAATGCACTGGCCACTAAGGGCGGAGACTGTATAAGTATGAGCAGCTGTGGGGGTCTGTGTGCATGCCAGTGATCAAGGGCAGATGCCCGAAACGCGTATGGCGCTTTTTGTCATGGAGGAGTAACGCGCTGTTTGGCATACCTGCAATAAAGAAGGGTTTACCTCTAACTGTGTTGGCATTCTCAAAGCAAGGTGACTTCTTAAAATGAAAATGCGGCGCTCCTCGTCGCGAGAATGCCCCCCGCATATTCTGCTGGCCGCGGACCCATCACTGGGGTTTAGTGGAGTTTGAGGACCATCTATTGCGGGCATGGATATTTTGCGAGACATTGTAGTTTTCCTCCATGCCAGCCCACTTGGGATATATTGTAAATATGGACACAGCACCGGCTGCTACCACTTCGGAGGAAAATTCCAATATGGTAATGAACTCCATAACCCACAATGCACTGGCCACTAAGGGCGGAGACTGTATAAGTATGAGCAGCTGTGGGGGTCTGTGTGCATGCCAGTGATCAAGGGCAGATGCCCGAAACGCGTATGGTGCTTTTTGTCATGGAGGAGTTACGCGCTGTTTGGCATACCTGCAATAAAGAAGGGTTTACCTCTAACTGTGTTGGCATTCTCAAAGCAAGGTGACTTCTTAAAATGAAAATGCGGCGCTCCTCGTCGCGAGAATGCCCCCCGCATATTCTGCTGGCCGCGGACCCATCACTGGGGTTTCGTGGAGTTTGAGGACCATCTATTGCGGGCATGGATATTTTGCGAGACATTGTAGTTTTCCTCCATGCCAGCCCACTTGGGATATATTGTAAATATGGACACAGCACCGGCTGCTACCACTTCGGAGGAAAATTCCAATATGGTAATGAACTCCATAACCCACAATGCACTGGCCACTAAGGGCGGAGACTGTATAAGTATGAGCAGCTGTGGGGGTCTGTGTGCATGCCAGTGATCAAGGGCAGATGCCCGAAACGCGTATGGCGCTTTTTGTCATGGAGGAGTAACGCGCTGTTTGGCATACCTGCAATAAAGAAGGGTTTACCTCTAACTGTGTTGACATTCTCAAAGCAAGGTGACTTCTTAAAATGAAAATGCGGCGCTCCTCGTCGCGAGAATGCCCCCCGCATATTCTGCTGGCCGCGGACCCATCACTGGGGTTTCGTGGAGTTTGACGACCATCTATTGCGGGCATGGATATTTTGCGAGACATTGTAGTTTTCCTCCATGCCAGCCCACTTGGGATATATTGTAAATATGGACACAGCACCGGCTGCTACCACTTCGGAGGAAAATTCCAATATGGTAATGAACTCCATAACCCACAATGCACTGGCCACTAAGGGCGGAGACTGTATAAGTATGAGCAGCTGTGGGGGTCTGTGTGCATGCCAGTGATCAAGGGCAGATGCCCGAAACGCGTATGGCGCTTTTTGTCATGGAGGAGTAACGCGCTGTTTGGCATACCTGCAGTAAAGAAGGGTTTACCTCTAACTGTGTTGGCATTCTCAAAGCAAGGTGACTTCTTAAAATATATATATATATGTTTTTTTAATGTATAATAATTTTCTTTTATAATATATATTAATATAGATACTTAGAAAGTTTAATAATGTTCTTCTAGTGTTATGGTATTCACACTGCTCTGAGGTTGACAAAATTACTGTATCAATTGTAAAAATCCTTTAAAACTGCCCTCTTAATTCGTAATGTAGTTCGAAAGCTCAAAGCAACTAAATCTTGTTTCATTGTCTTGCAATCCCTTCCAACACGAAAGAAAACTTTTAAAGGTATTTTGCATTTGATACAATAATTCTGTCAAGACGATTTGTAAATGATTTTTGCTTTAGATGCAAAGATTTTTGCAACACATGTTGACAGAGAAAGCAAACACATCTATAATACAGCTTCCAAATGAAACAATCATTTAAACATGAATTAAATCAGCTTGGGTGATCACAAAGTGAATGATAGAAAAGCAGAGCAATAGACTGTATGATGCAATAGGCAACGGAACATATGCAAATTCCATAGTTTGTACAAATATTTGGTCCTTAAAACACATATACACAGCAGTTCTTTAAAGTTTAGTTCCAATTGCCATTGTCTTTTACAGCGTTTCAACCCATGTTCATTTAAGGGTCATCATCAGGAGAATGTAATTTTATGTGAAGCAAGAACACATTCTTGAAAATAGAAGCATATAATGCAATTGGTAAATGGGAAAATGGGAATGTACTGCCTTCAGTAAAGCAATGAAAAGCTCCCAAAAAATATGGACCTGAAAAGTTATTCAGGCACACTTATTGAGCTGCAAGGAGTAAGGAACTGACCTTATCCTTCACACCACAGGCAAATGGTCAGTGTGGACGCATCTGGACTCACCATATTGAAGAATTGTTCAAAAGAGGAATGGTATATGTGCTGGGTGAGAAACAAGAAAGTGTAGCTGAGCAACTTAAACACAAAATTGTAGAGGCTCTGTGTTTACCAGGTCTGTAGGACAATGTGTTGTACTGAAGATTTTAGCGACAATGTAGTAAGTGCTATGTTGTCTCAGATTGTTCAAAAGGTATATGGCTACATGTGGCTCAAGAACATTAAGCACGGAGTAGCGACAATATCCTATAATAGAGCAAGGCACACTGAAATTTCAGGTGGCAGTGGAGATTCTTTTTCTTACCATTTTTGTTTGGGACTGATTTCAGTTTAATAATGGATCAGAAGCCATATATTTAGAAGTTGTATTGGGTACTGGCAAGTTACTAACATGGGCTCGGCAGAAAGAATGTATTGCATCTTTCTACAATCTGGCAATCAAACAAGCGTTTATTTCTTTTCTCACAGGGTACTCTCGTCATAGCTAATCTTTCCTCTTCTCTGTATGATCCTGACCACTGGGAGATGCCCCGCCAGTTCAATCCTGGACATTTCCTGGACAAGGAAGGGAACTTTATTCAAAAGGATGCCTTCCTACCGTTCTCTGCAGGTATGACTTATCAGGGTTTAGAACAGTTAGTAGGTTAAGATTAAATAATGTCATGCTCCTTCTTCTTGAACCATCCTGTGGTCTTGCTACCTTTTCTTTAAGTCGATATGGGTAGTCCACTGATTTACAAGGCTATGGATATTAAACAACCAAAGGCTTGTCCATGACTAGTTTCATTAGTTTTTTTCTAAAGTAACACAAGCTTAAACTACAGCTTCACCAGAATTAATGGCAGAAGCTTGTGATACAAGTGACATTGTAGGTCATCTTACTAATGAATATTACATATATAAATTCCCAGACAAAGTAAAATAGAAGTAGGAATGGCTATTGAATTTGTCAGTGGTCGTCTTGATATGCTTAGAAGACAGGTTTACAATATGTGCTTTACCCAGATTTAGGAGGTGATATGTAGGGGTTGGTGCTTACCTGTGAAAGGGCAGTTTTGTTTCCTGCTATGGGTTGTGAGGTGCATGCGGGGCATTTAAACATGCTAATTAAGTCCAGTTGCACCTTTATAGTTTAAGTTGACAGCTCAGGGAAAATCCCATTTTCGCACCCTTAACTTCATCACCCTATGTTTTATTTGTTCAGAAATATGAACGCAATATTCAGAATGCAACCCTTTAATATCTAACTGTATGTGTCTCTGTATCTATGTATTCTCCTCTAAGAGATACCTGTAATATATGAACATCCAGAGACATACAGGCATACCTACATGCAGATCTCTCCCTGGCATGATCATTCAAAAAACAACTTTCATCCTCACTCCCCCTTACCTGTCAAGTAAATTAAAAATATTAAGTAAGTCCACTCCTGCACCATGGAGCACCCATGAGGGACTAGGTGGCATCCCGCTTTAAAAGTAAACCCTCTCACCTTGCCAAAGAACAGAGAGTTTTGTTTATAGACATCCCAGGCCATGCCTAAAGACTGTGGAGGATAACTCATGCCCTTAACTCCACCTTGCCAGATAACAGGGATCATACACGTTTTACACCAGGGCAACTATTAGACTGCCCCTCCTATTGCCCATGGGCAAGTGGAAATTGGATTTGACTAACATCCCTCACCTTGTCCAATAGTGGGGGTGCTTTTTAGACACCCCACATATTCCTGAAGAGCAGCAACTATTTTAATTATTCCCCACCTTGGTCGAAGGCAGGGCTTGTCTTTTGGACACTTTGCAACCTCGCCCTGTCCAAGGAAATGGGATTTGCAAAACAAATAGGAGGGCCAGATAAAATGTGCACAGTACTCTCTGCATTTACAAAGTTGACACTGGGGCAGCTTCTCATGTACTCTGTAACTTCAAAACTGTTGTGCCACAGAGGGTTGGGTCAGCTAACACCAGTCTAAGCTCCCTGTTTGCAAGTGTAACCATTAGACTGGCTTGGTTTGGCTTTCTTTGTTCCTCTATGTTGCCTGTGGTCTATTGCTTGCATTCAACAGTACATACAAATGTATTACTTTTTTGCATGATTTTTTGTGTGAATGGTTGGAACATGAGTATGTGATCTAGCTGTCTTTGGTAGATGTCCAGAAGACAACACACTGCTTTATTTGTGCTTGACATACAAAAGGTTCCTCAAATGTGAAAAATCAATGCAGATGATAATTTTGAGCACCCTGACAAGGAGACAGGAAGAGATAACCAGTGACAAAGAACTGCCCACAAACCCCTTCAAATACAAGCATGTATTTTTTCTTTATTAGGTAAAAACACAGGACCATAAAAATGTATTTTGTTTTCAAAAGATAAAAACAATTATACACAATTATATAAAAGTCATTAGATGCAAATGCGACAAAATACTCTGATTTGTGTCACGATAAAGATGGTAAAAGGATTGTTAAAAAGAATTTGGAAATGGAAGAAGATAGCATAAACTTGGCATACAGGGAGTGAACAATTCAATAGAAAATATGAAATTACAATCATCCCAATCAAAAACCCTCTGACCGAAATGGGAATCCTGTTAATGATCACTTTATGCAAGCAGGTGCACCAGATATGTCCATCCATCAGAGGATTCACAATCCGTCTCAAAATTTGCTACCCCCACAGTACAGTGAAAATTTCCCAAGATATACACACTGCACTCGATTGTCGCATGTAAATAAAATTAATATGACAAATGTTCCAAAATTAAGTGCAAGGCAGGGACTAGAGGGGGAAGACTCCTTGATTAACAAAGCGATCCATTGGATTCGCCACGTTAGGGGTTGTCGCTCGATGATCCGAGAGGATATTATGGGGGCGCGCAGGTGTATACTACCAGGGCAAACAGTAGACTGTATAGAGTTGACACTAATAGGGCCAGAATTGGTAGACAATTTGCTTACCCTAGAATTCCGCACCTGCTCTCCAGACTCCTCGTCGATCCAATTTAGACGTTCAATTCCCCACAGGCCTGCCCAGTCACTACTAGTACAAGATAAAAGATCCAGTAGCTCTAGTCTAGATAAAAATGATTGACTCCTGGAGGGAACTCACCGACGCATTGGATTTCGGCCCCCTCTACTAATCCAGAGTGATACCAGACTAAACAAAGAACCTCAACGAATAGTGCCCAATTTATATGCCAGTGCTAGTGGCTCTCAAACGGCTATAGAGACAAGGAGTATTGTTAATGATCAAAATGACTCAAACAGGTTGGAGGAGACTCCAAGATGCGAGGGTGTATACCCAACTACAGATTCTAATATCCAAATAGCTAAAACTACCGCGATAGGTCAAGAAAGTATAGCAATAGTATCCTGGAACGTAGCGGGCCTAAAACGAAAGCTTGAAGACCCTGATTGGCATAGCTACATAGACAGATTTGATATCTGTCTTTTCCAAGAGACATGGCTATTGACACCCCCACATAAGTTGGGTTATAAAACATTTCATAAGAATGCAATTCCCACGCAGAGAGGGAGACCATCGGGGGGTCTAGTAATATGGATTAAAATTACATTGGGGACACGATCCACAAACCTTAGCATAGATTCCCCTGACCTGTTTGCAATATATATATAAATGATAATAATGAAAATCTGTACTTATTTAATATTTATAATGGACCAATAAGGCAGACATTAAACTCTGAGATCATTAACATACTAAGCAATTCCTTGGATCTCGTAGACCCTAGTGATACTGTAATTGTATGCGGTGATTTTAACTGTACCTACGAGCCACTAATCAGATTAGAAAGAGCCACAGAAGAAGAAGATATGGCCCTATGCCTACCTCAACTAGTGGCTGGGCCCTCTAAACCTTGTACTAACGCAGCGCTACAGATAGTACAGTTAACTGTAGAATATCATCTAAGGGCATGCAATGGAAGGGTACTCAACAATGGGGATGAAACTGCCTCTCTTAATACTTTCAAGCGCGGCAGTACACAGTCGAGAATCGACTATATAATGCACAGCATCCATAGTTGGAGCAGAATAGTGAGCTTTAAAATAGAAATGAGGGATGACAGTGATCACCGACCACTATGCCTGGAAGTAATAGGCCATTTAGCGAGGGATAACCAACCAAATACTGGCATACATGATGTGCATCACTTGGTAGGGAATAACCGAAGATCTATTGGGTGGCCGAAGATCACAGGTAGTCCGGAAATTATGACTAACTTTTATAATACTTTTGCAGAAATAGTGGGTGCACACTTAGAGTCAAGCGATTTGTCTATAACATCTATGCATGTTGACCTGGTCTTAAAGTTAGAGCCCCTGTTCACCAAAAATAATGGGAAGAATCCGAAACCCAATCCTAGGGCAGGACTAAAGGTAAACCCATGGTACACAACTGAATGTAGAAAATCTAAATCAGCTTTACTTGAATCAATAAAGCAGGGAAGTGCAGATTCAGTGAGGAGTGCCAGGGATGTACATCGGAAAGCATTGGCCACTGCCAAGCGGAACTGGGAAGAAAATAGCTGGTTGGATCTTCTGGAGGCAGCAAAAACAAATAATCAGGCAGAGTTTTGGAAAATTATAGTATGGGGGGGAAGGATTCAAAGAACAGAGCATTACCTGGACTCAGCAACCTGGACCGACCACTTTACTGATTTATACTCAAGTTTTAAGCCCATGGTAGCGCTGAGCGGAGAAAGACGACCTACTCACACAGAGGGAGACAATGGGGTGATCATCTTCTCATTGCAAGAAACGGAATATGCTATAGACTCCATGAAACCGGGAAAAGCACCGGGTTTAGATAGACTCCCTGGTGACTTATTTAAACATGATAAAAAGGTATGGGGTCCATATGTTAATGCTCTTAGCAACGCAATACTGGCTGGTGCCCTAATACCGGGAACATGGAAAGGGGCTGAAATTGTCCCCATCCATAAAAAGGGCAGCAAACACAAACCCGAGAATTACAGACCAAGACGTACTCCCAAAAATTTATGCCAGGCAGATATTGAACAGGCTTAATGACTGGATAGAGACCAATAGCATACTGTCTCTATATCAGGCAGGATTCAGATCCCGTATTAGTACAATAGATCAAGTCTTCAGACTCCTGTGCATTATTTGGAAATATGTTAAAATCAGGAAGGGACACATTTACGTGGCATTCGTTGATTTGAGAGCAGCTTTTGACCTCGTACCCAGAAGCCTATTATGGGAGACACTTGAAAAACAAGGTGCCCCCCCTAATTTGGTCACGCAGCTAAAAAGGTTACATGATGGGAACTACACTAGAGTTCGCTGGGGTATGAACGGGGAACTAACAAAGCCAATCCCAATAGAGAGAGGAGTGAGACAGGGTTGTGTACTTGCCCCAACCCTGTTCTCAGTCTATATAAACGACGTGGTGGATCATTTGCAAGATCAAGCAAATGATCCACCAAAGTTAAATGGGAATTTGGTGCCCGCGCTGCTCTTCGCAGACGATACCAATTTAATATCACAGACCATAAAGGGGCTACAAAATATGTTGAATGGTTTTACTAGATATTGCATAGATAAGGGTTTAGAAATAAATGCAAATAAAACCAAGTACATGGCTGTAAACCCACAAAAGGGCCTTAAAAAGAATCTCGTGCTGAGTAATCAGGAAATAGAATATGCCACTAATTTTACTTACCTGGGCATATTATTAGACACAAAACTAGCTTGGAATCAGCAAATTAGCCACTCAGTCTTAAGGTTAGCCCAAGGGTCAGGGGCAATCTTTAAGAAGTATAGCTTAACTACTAGTAAATCTGTGACACCAGCACTCGAGATATATAAATGTAAGGTCCAGGCTGCAGCATTGTATGGATCAGAGCTATGGGGCATAAGTGACATCAGACAATTGACAATTGGGGAAAATAAATTTGCGAGGAGAATATTGGGATTGCCCCAATCAGCACCACTCATCCCAATGTTCTTTGACCTAAATCTGAAGCGAATAGGACATCTCGCAACACTACGCCCACTGCTCTATTGGATACGGCTATGGACAACGCCGGAATTACTAGTATATAGAGAAGCTGCTCGCAAATTATTGGATATTGATACATGTCTTACCTACCCATGTTTGAGATTTGTTCGGAAATGGCTGATAGAGTTAGGTCTTGAATCGTATTGGACTAACCCGCACAGTTTAACGCCAAGCTGCAAAGGCAACCTGAAGGGTATTTATTGGCAACACACATTGAATGCACTTCACTGCGATCCACGACTAGGAAGGTTAACAACTGAATTCCTTTCTATTAAGCCTAGCCCGAATCGCAAGGATTTTCTTAATCAGGTACAACCATTTCTAGCAAGAATTCTGTACCTAAAGCTAAGATATAACATACTACAGATCAAGAGCCATACTGCAAAGTGGGGGGGGGAAGGAAGATCGTGCCTGTACTCTATGCACGAGATGCACTTCAGGGTCTACAAATAACATCGAAAATACTGCACACATTTTGTTTTTCTGCCCGGCGTATGATAGGGCAAGGAGTAAATGGATTTGACCATTATGCAATTCGCTGGGATTTATAAAACACCAAGAGGCGCTGAGGGTATTGACAACAAGTTCCCTACCACACGTTATATTTGCGTTATCAAGATACTTGTTTATAGTGGGTCTAATAAGGAAGAGAATGGGGTTAAAACTGTAATGTATTAAAGATTTAGATATCTGTGATTGTAGAACTTACCTTGGACTGTATGAATAATTAGATATCTATTCCCTGTATATCCAAAAAGTTTTTACTTAATGAAATTGCTTTGTTGTGATTGTTGATCCTTTTACTGAAATCATGTAATACTTGGCTGGATACTTTTTAGATTATTTTACGAATGATGTTTTATAATGAAATCTTTTATGGCCTTTGGCCGAAATAAAGAATTTAAACTGAACTGAAATTACAACCACAACAGTTTAGTGGACTTTGACAATATCCTAAGCTACTCCCAAAGGCAATTAGGCAAATATTTATTATGCTCCTAAAATGTAATCTGCCACTGCTTCAATGAATGAATGACTACACTTACTCTTCAGAAAATCAAACTAGGAGGTGTTATTTGTTCACTGTGTAGATGGCTACCATTTACTAGTAACCAGCAATTTAAGGCACATAGGGGCAGATGTATCAAGACTATCTGCATTCGCAAACGGCCTGATTCGTAGTATGGTAAGGAAAATGGGGTGCATTTTAAAAGAAAATAAATTGCTATATTTAAAAGCTATCACAGACTTGGTGGTCTGCTGAACACAGCAGGCCGCCATCCCTGTGATTGTGGTGATTCCTAATGGGTCGCAAATTGTGCCCTACCTCATTAATATTCATGAGGTAAGTTGATTTCCAACCTACTAGAAATTGCTATTTGGGAATAAAAAGATTCATACATTAGGAATACCAATTTCCTAAATGCGAGCCAGATATAATCGCAAATAGGAAATCGGTATTCCTAAAGTTGGTACATCTGATCCATAATCCTTTGTTCTGTGTAAATTGGGCTGCTACCATCCATTCCTACAACAATATGTTGGTACAATGCAGTACAAGACTGTAACAGCCAAACAAGGTTTGGTTGGCCCCAGGATCTATTGATGCTGGTCTAGAGTGGAGCAAGTGGGTGACAACTTGGCATATTCATTGGTGGACAGTAGGGTGACAAAGTACTGCTGTAGCCTTGTTCTCTCCTTCCTAGCTAGCCACTCCAGGAAACAGGCCCAAATTTCATCTGGCTTTGAAATTTTTAGATCATTAGTCCAATTGACTTAAGGAGACAGAAGTTGGCAGGTTTAGTAAGAAACATTAATTTATTGTTTGTTGTGTTTTACAAAGTACAGAGATAATAGCAGAAAACTCTGAAGTGCTCAAGTGCTAATTTGAAAAGTTTGGGGAAAGTAATGCTGTCAAATTAATCCCAGCACAGCATCAACTATCCTAAATGGAATAAAAATACTCATGGGCGGGAAATCAACTCTGCTGCCTGAACATGCTCTCCATATTGATATTAAAGATGCCTGTAACACATGTGATTCCGGGTGCACAACATATAGGGTACAGGAAGTAGAGAATGAAAAATTCCCAGAGAAGAGGATTCTAGGATTCTATACTGGTTGAAGAGGTGGGATAAACTAGCACTGGTCAAGCAGTGCAGCTGTCACAGTGCTCTGAAGGCCAGCTCTTGTCACTGGGGGTTAGAATCCCTTACCAGGGATATGCATGGTTGAGATTCTGGAGCTTGGCCTTGACAGGCTTTCAACTTGTATGTTGAAGACCTCCTTGACCAAAGGTAGTGTACTAGAGGTAAATTGAAAGTGGAAGAGGTCACCTGGGTCTGGTTTAGAGTTTAGTGTACATTGAAGGCAGCCACAAACTTGGTGGAGTAACCTGTCTGCCAAACTGATGGTCCGCACCTACTATTCAGAATCAGACAGATCATCATGCTTCAATCAGTGGTGTACCCACTGGCTCTGCCAGTGGAAAATGGGCATTGATAGCCTGACATTCTTGGGCCATAGGTGTAAGTACATGAGATCCGGCGGGTGGTCTAATGTACTTTTTTACCTCATCAGGACTGTCAGAAAAAGCCTGGAGGTCCATAAGAGAAAAATAATAATAACCCCAAAAATCTCTAAGTATGGCGGGGCTTTGTCATATTTTTCTTTTATGAAAACAAATGTCTGCTTTGAGAGTGAATTTTTGGGAGAAAAAGTTTGCTAAGTGGCCATGTGAAACATGGCTGGCACATAGCAAACTTCGAATGCCTTCAAAGGAGCCACCATTGCAGTGCCTTCTCTGAAGAAATAGAGATCTCCTCCAGGTTGGTGGAGATCACTAAATGTGGTGGGGAGGAAGTCTGCTGGGGCAATGGAGGTTATCACCAATGATGCCCTGCAAACTCTAAATAATGGAGTTTTTCTCCATTGGTAGGAACAAATCAAGTATCTAGAGACTGGAATGCAGGCCTATACCGCTCCCTAGGTGAGTATACCATATACACAAACACGAAATTCACATATATTAATAACAAAAATATTGCTCTTAAAAATATCTAAAATGCCATAATATTGTTCAAAAAAAGAAAGTACAACCACATTTTGTTAAAATATTAAATATACTCAAAAGGACAATAACACGGAAAAAAAACATTGACTACTATAACATCATTTAAATTAAATTAAATTAAAAATTAAAAATCATTTAATTTTAAATAAAAAATTACCAGCAACAATCGAAAATGTAATCAAACACAAATATAACATTTTACAATATATAAATAACCAACTAAGCACAGAATAAAATATAAAAAATTATATTTCAAGCCATACTTACTAAATACCTTACCTTAATAATCAACGATTTTAAGAAATAACACTTACAAAAATTCATAAAACATTAACTAAAACATATATTAATTTACATACACTTGAAATAAATAACCTTAGTACACATAAATATATGTTAAAGTTAAACTTAAACCTTTATTAGAGTCCACCAAATAGGGAACAAGCTGTCTAATTAATTTCAATTAAACACAAAGTAACAAATAATATTAAACATAAAACAAAGTAACCAATAGAACTCTTAAACTAATTAAATAAACACAATAGAAAGGAGCAGAAAAATCACCTAAACGTAGCAGAAAAACACTACCCCTAGAAGAAATCGACACTCCGCCGAATTCTATATTGAAACAATTCCATCGGTTACCCTGCAGAAAACATAACTTCTACATCTAAAAGTAAGTAACCAAACTATTTGGCTACTGGTTAACTCAATATAAACCACACAAATAAATAGTTTTCATTATATCTCCAAGCTTTAGGTACTATTACAAGATTACAAACAAGAACGCCATCCTTTTCTCCAAAACCACCAACTTTCAAGACAACAAAATCGAGAAACAGACTGAATATGTAGGAAAGGGCCCGATTACGAGTTTGGCGGTCTTACCGCTGGACCACTGCCGCGGCAGTCCCAAGAAGACTGCTGGGTCGGCGGTCTTCCTCCCACCATGTTACTATGCTCCCGCTGCGCTGGTGATCTCTTGGTGGCGGTGTCCTGACGGAGTTACATTTCGCTGCTGTAAAGATAGGTGAGTACAAAGTGTGTGTATCTGAAACACATATATATTTTGTGTATGGGTCGTAATGTATACGTAAGTCATGTGTACTGAATATTTTGTTGCATGTTAAATGTAACAAACTGTTACCATGTACTCTATAGGAGAAGAGATGGCGAAGCCTACCTTCGAATTTGGCAACAACACAAGGTTGCAGAGCGTTGTGATCTGGTGGCAGCAGCACCGGAACGGACTTGGACAATGGCGTGTGACACAAATTCTGAAGTGGGAACCTGAAAAAAAGTGAGTTTTCACCTCTTTTCCAGACTTTCTGCTGAGTTTTGCATGGCGGTGTCCCTGCCAAGAGCAGCTTGGCGGAAAGATTGATCAAATCTGGACGGCAGGAACCTTGTCATGACTGCCTCCAAGACCTACCTCTGGCTTCCCACTATCGATGCTGTAGCAGGAGTCTCGGCCGTGGCGGCAGTCCAGCGGCTGTATTGTAGTCAAGTTACCGCCAGTATTGTAGTCGGGCGGTTGGACTGCCAAGGCTGCGGGTGGGAAGACCACTGAAAAACCGATGGCGGTGCCTTCTGCCAACCTCATAATCAGGCCCTGAATCTAATTACCTGTTTTATACCTCAAAACACCTCAAAGTTAAAAACCAAATGAACAAACACCCCTAAATATAAGGTAACTATTATAACAGAAACAAAGCACCACCTGAGCCACATCTCTACTAAACAAGGCAAAGTAGAAAAACAGCAAGTTAAAAGGATAGCAGACATGTAAGTATAAACTATATAAACAGTTAAAATGCTATTAAACTGTTAATTGTAAAGGACGTCATTTTAGAAGTAAACGAATAAATATATAGTCCGCCCGCCACCCTAGTGGTGCTGGGACCGGCCGCCAGCGGTGCGGCGGTCCCGCACCACCAATTAGGATGCGACCGCCACCCTGGCGGTCGCATCCCACATCTCTAACATTGCAGCGGGAGCTGCTGTAAGCAGCACCCGCCGCAATGCCAGAGAGGCATGTTGTGCATTGCCATGCACAACGTGACAGGCACCACGCGGTGCCTGCCACCTTGAGCATGGCAATGGTACCCCCCAAGTGCAGCCCCCCACCCCACCGGGGGCCCGCAACGGGCCCCCACAGCAATTCCCACCAGCCCTTTCATGGCGGCATCGCCGCCATGAAAAGGCCAGAACCGCCAGGCATCATAATATGGATGGCGGTGCCTTCCAGGCACCGCCACTATATTATGCCCGAGTTCCGCCCGGCCGGCAATCGTGACGATTGCCGACCGGCGGAAAAGCGGCGGACAGACTTTACGTCCGTTGCGGTACCCCCCGCCATAGTAATATGGCGGGGGTAAATTATGTTGTGATGGCGGGCGCCATCATAATGACCCCCATAGTTCTATTATTTTATTTACTGATACAATGTCAGAAATTGCCAGGTACATCAACTCTCAGAAAAGCGAAAAAGTATTATCGCACATGAGATACACATGCAGCGATGAGCGCACAAGCACTGAAAATATACATTGATAATGTAATATATACTAATACTTGTTATGGGAGGGCTACAACTAGTAATTACATATAAATTAATGTTAGGGAGTGCAACCACCTCCCCAAATATACCAGAAATAGAAGTAAGAAATGTTTTGTACGACCTGAGAGCTCCCAGGAACCCACAATAAGAATCTAAAGAAATATACTCTGATGTTCATGATCGAACACCACAGGGTTATAACCATGATTTTCCAATTTAAAAATATTAATAGCATGAACTATAAAAATCCATATGAGAATCTACTGCTGCCCCAAGGACTTTCCTGGAAATCTAACCACTGCACATACTGAAGAGCCCTTCCTCCTGTATGACAGTAAAAAATAATGCTAGGTGAATAATAATATATGCAATAATATATGCGATAGAAAGTAACCTCCTCAGACTAAGCCAAACCCAAATGTGGATGATAGGTGGCACTTTTAAGTTGTGCCTTCCCCATTTAAATAGATATACACCATACATGGTGACTATCATAACAGTAAAATACTCCTAATATATGTTCTGCTTACCAGCAAGCAAAGTGATATCTACTATGAAATATTAAGCCAAATTAAAATAAAGCTTGATTATTGCTACCCCCCAAAAATCATAATAGACTTCAAGCAAGCAATGATACAAACAGTTTTTAAAATCTACCCCCACACAGCCATACAAAGCTGCTCTTACTATTACAGTCAAAGCATTTGAAGACTCCTCCAAAACTCTGTGTTGAACATGCAACAAACAGTGTTTTTGCTTGCAAAATTCGAATAAAATTGTCCTAACATACATACCAAATGCTGAAGTAGCTAACCACGGCAACCTCCTTACTGAATCTCAATACTTCAAAACTTATTAGCAAAAACTAAGGGGTCCATTATCGCAATGGAGCCAGGGACCGACCGCCGAAGTTGCGGCGGTCCCGCAATGCATATTAGGATGCGCCCGCCACACTGGCGGGCGCATCCTGGGCCTAATACATTGCGGGTGGATCTGCTGGCTGCAGACCGGCCCGCAATGCAATAGGAGTGCGCACATCATTGCCATGCATTACATGGCAGGCACCACGTGGTGCCTGCCACGTAGTGCATGGCAATGAGGGGGGGTACCATGGGTACCTCCCGTGTGCAACCCCCACCCCCCGACACCCTGGGGGCCCGCAACGGGCCCCCAATACCAGACACCGCATGCCTTTCCATGGCGGCAACGCCGCCATGGAAAGGCGAATCTCCGCATGCATCATAATATGGATGGCGGTGTCTTGCCGCCACCGCCACCATATTGTGCCCCTTTTCCGCCCGGTCGACGAGTCGACCGGCGGAAAAGCGGCGGACGGTCTTTCCATCCGCCGCGGACCCCCAGCCATACTAATATGGCGGGGGGTCAATCAGGCATGGATGGCGGGCGGATCGCCCCCGCCGGGCCAGCGGTGGCTACCGCCGGCCCGGCGGGGGCGATCCGCTCGCAATCCTAATGGGGCCCTAAGTCCCCTAGTGGACTATTTTGAAGACTTGGTTTAGCAGACTGTACCATTCTCGTCACAGTTACCAAACCAAGTTTCAAATACCATGGTGAAATGTCAATGGCAGCACCATGGCCCAAGAAGCCAAAACAAACAACGCAGTGGAAGGATGGCACAACACCTTCCAAGCCACAATAGACTAAAGACATCTTTCTCTATACCAATTCCTATAACTCCTAAAAAAGACAAAGGTACTAAGAACAGAAAGATATTTAACAAACATTAAACCTACAATATCCAAACAGACCAAAGAAATATATAAAATGCTACAATGCAAAGTAAAACCTTTTATACATAACAAAGGCCTCCACTACCTAGCAAGTACACTACACATACTACACTAAGGTCCACCTCACTTAGCTGCATAACTACAAAACACAACCTATGACAAAACTATACTACCACAAAAAGCAATACAGTATTCCACACTAAATAGCTCTACCCCAAGGTTCCCTACCCTCAAAACTTAAAATATTACCTTACAAGTACTCTTACATCCGTAGTGCAGCAGCAGGTAACCATAACCGACAGGAACCGAAATCGCCTATTAATTATGTTACTACACTAACAATGTAACTACCAATATAAATGGAAATTTATAAAAGACTATGTTATAATAGAAATGAATGGAAACATTAAAAAAATTGATAAAAATATAAAATGTGTGTGTTTCCAATAGTATAGAAAAAAGTTTTAAACATGTTAAAAGTATTTGTAAAATACATACTAATTAGTACCTAAAAACACCTCATAATATACTAATAGTACTAATTAATATATATATTATTTAAAATTATACAATATGACTAAAAATGTTTACTTTTATTTTTCAATTACAAATGTATGTGGAAGATAAATTATAAACTGTACGAAAGAACATTTAACAATGTGAACTATATATGTATGTGTGACATTACCAACTACATTAGAATATTTCTTAACATTAAAAATTAAATATGTAAAATATAATGTAGAACAAACGTAATGAAAGAATGTTTTTTTCCTATTGTTTGTAGCGGCGGCTGGTGACATTTCAATGGGCTGGGCTGTAAAGGTTGGGAATGGGTTTTTCATAGAAGAGAAGCAAGAAAGCCCAACCAGCATAAGGGGTCTTTGGGGGGATTTTCCTTCCAAGACAATTTTCAAAATAAAACAGTGGCAAATAGTACATTTTAAAACAAATTTGGGAAAGCAAGAAGGTTTAAAGCAATAGTGAACATGTAGTATTGAAATAGTTAAACACATAAAAAGCAATGGTACTGTATTAAATATGTTTAACAGTTATTATTTCATGTAAAATGACCTTGAAATATGTAACTTCAGAATGAGTTTGGTTAAAGAACCAATAGCAGTGAACCAATGATAAATCAAATGCAAAAGAGTTTTACACAGCGCACATTCTCAACTCACTTATTATGCTGTAATTTTGACCCATGTATAATAAGAATCCAGGCGACATATAAATGACACAACTATCACGGGGATTTAATGTTTCTTACTGGGTGAATGTTTCTAACTTCATTTTTAAAAACTCACTTTTAATAAATGCCTCTCAATGCAGAAATGTAATATAATGTATGAAGGTAAAATGCTTGTGCATGTTAAAGAAAAGCACTAATTTTGGACGAGGCTTTACCATATTTTCATGTTTGTTGCATGATTTACATTACAAATATTTTCAAATCTTGTCTCCTACATGGGCTCTTAGGGCTAAGCCAAACCCAGGGCTCAGCTCTACCCTCCTGGTAATTTGTTGGCTCCAGGCTTGCTAACCTTTAACTTCTAATTTAATACAAAATGTCTGGCCTGCAAGTGATGCGTACTGAGACACAATGAGATGTGTGACGTGCTCTGGATCTTACAGTTTTGGTGGTGGGAAACCCAAGATTAGAGTCTGGGTTCTGATTCCACAGACCACACGTCACCCAGCAGCCTCTATCTTCTCCTAGAACAGATCACATGACTGATACGGACACGGTTAGCAGCAATGAGATTCTAAATATGGCTTTATAATTCAATTAATGTGTATTCCCATATAGGGCTTGCTGCCACAGTTTGTTGTACATTAATAAAACAAATATCCGAGGGCAGGTTACATGGCAGAAATGTAGCCTGGGGCTTTTTTTCATTTATTTCAATCACCACTGGTGCAAAAGCAACATTGGCTCCAAAAAGTGCAAAAACATGAATCTTCTACCACTCAATCAGTGGAAACGTGGTGTTTGTACCATTCGGGTAGGTCAGTGCTGTTTCTACATTGTTGGTTTACATTTGCAGTGCTGGAGTTTTCACATAATGCATTCTTGCCGCAGATATTATTCCCAGACACCACATTATTTGTTGTCTACTTTTTGTGAAGCTGAAAGACTGAGTCAGACTTTTTTCAAGAATGTGACCTGCAGAGTACATACCAAATACAGCAGCGAGGGAGGGCATAACTCTCTGAACTGTTCTGATTTCGAACATGGAAATGATATGTCAGTTGCTCCACAGGTGCAGCAAGAAAGCCAGGAGTGCTAATGCAATCAAACAAAATATCCCCCTCCCTATTTAGGTAGTAAAATAGAACTATAATTGAGGTGTGCAGCTCCCTAAAAAACTGGGCCTTGTGCAAAAAACTGGACCTTGTGCCACTGTCATTTTTCATCTGGAAGAAGGTAACATGAGTTATACATATCCTACCTCAGCATTTCTATCTGGGTGCAGTCAGGTTGTTGGGATGGGTATCGTTTTCTCACCAAAGCTGAATGAGAGACAGCGTAGTGCTGCAAACCACAAAAAATAAGTAGAGGTTAGGAACCACAACATCCACAATGAACTCCACTTTAAAATGCACGCCCTTTGAAAAGGAGGATTGAGTGTCACAGTAAAGCATTAACAAATACAATTTCTCAAAATGTACTACATTGCTCCTACTCTGTGATTTCCACAGTGAGGGGAGGAGGGTGGTGTGTGTATGTGTCAGAGAGGGGTTATTAAGATGTAACTAAATCATCATAAAAGTGATCAACCTAAAGCCAAGGCAGTGGATTAACATAAATTGATGCCCCCCAGAGTCTCATATCTTAGATGTTCACAATTTTTAGCCTGAATACAGACATGGGCAGCAGTCATCTGTAGATCTACAGACAAACTTACTTTGGTGTTGATTTATTAGAAATATCATCAGCATTAGCATTAAACAATTAAATAGGCAGGACCAAGCTCAAACTGTTAAGTTCTTCACAGTTGGAGAAATCGTGCCTTAACTTAATAACAGAGGGACTTCAAACCTTAGTGGGTTTTAATTTCACAATTTGGACAAGATGTCTAACTCTACTTATCTGCTAACAATTGCTCTTCATTCACGTACACACTTTATTAATCCTGTCCGAAGCACTTTACATTATGGTTGGGCAATAAAAGAAAATAGCATTTTGATAAAGCAAGTTATTTTGAAAGCTTAACAACAGATGGAGGGCCTGATAATGAGTTTTGAGGTCCGATGGACTGCCAAACCCATAGTCGCGGTGCGGCAAATGCAGCACCGGCAGTCCAACTACCCTATTATGAGTTTGGTGATCAGACCGCCATTGCACCCTGATCCCTCGGCAGTGGCTTGGTGGTCAGAGACTCGCAATATGCTGCCGGCGTACCACCAAGAATATTACGAGTTTCCTCACCACCACAGTTTTTATGGCAGTGAGCCTGCCGTGAAAAGTGTGGCGGTGGGGAAACAAAGGAGCCCTTGCCTCAAGGCACGGGGATGCATGCAGGGGGGCACATGGTGTGACCCCTGTGCACATGCACCCCCTGTTCCTGAACGGCATGGACTTCACAGTCCATGCCATTCAGGAACAGGCTTTGGTGCTTCCATGACGCTACCTTGCTAGGGCTCACATATGAGCCTTAGCAAGGCACCGCTGTGGGACCGCCAATGACCTGGAGAAAATTCATAATCTGGCAGGTGGGCTGCAGTCGAGTTTGGAGGTGTGGGAGCGGGGAGGTGGCATGAGTGTAGCTGTCTCAGCAGAAGCTTTTATTGTTTCATGTATTATTCTTCATAATTTCTAGCCTGGTAGCTTCAGAATTTGTGGCTGGGCCCAAATAAACAAAGCAGGCCTGGAGAGCCCCTTAGACAAGGTTTCTGATCCAAGCCACATCCATGTGCTCTGAAACAGAATGACAAGCAGCAGGACACTGCTTCTCTCTTCCAATCTTGCATATGAAATGCTGCTATTGGCACTGTTTTCAAAGAAGGGAATAGAGCAAGGAACAGAAAAATGGGAAATGACTGCATGGCTTCAAAATAAAGTCTTAAAGTAAATGGTCATGTCCTGTGTGACCTCTCAGTCCCACGCTGACTCATGTCTGCGTCTCCTGAGCCAATCCAGATGCTGCTCCCTTGCCGTTTATGTTCGACAGCACTTGGATTGGCTGGGAAAGATGAAACCAGCACCTCTTAAGAGACCGGGATGCTATGGATGTGATCCCCTGGCTCACTAACATTACACAAGTAGGAGATGCCTCAAGTGCGCACTTTGGGCTTGTCACAGAAAGGCACCAGTCCAGCTTGACATGCACATTTCCCTTCAATACTACTTTTGTGGAGTCCCTGCTGTCAATTAAGCCCCGCGCTCACACTAATGCAGAAAGGCATCCGGCCCGTGACTGAAATAAAACAGCACCGCAGACTAAAAAATACTCCATTAATTGTAATATTTAATTTAAAAATCCTGAGGGGAAAACCCTAATGCTACTAAAGATGAGCCACGTGTGATTGTTTGTACATAAAGTGATATGTAAACCATATAAACAATATATGTCTATGTGTTTAGTAATTTAATAATGTATAAATAAAATATATGTTAAACTATACACTGTACTATTAAAATCTCAAAACACAAAAATACTTCAAACCAACAACACTACAAAACAGTATGGGGACTTTGTACCACTTTTTTAACAACAGACATTTTACCACCTGCACTGCAGTGCTTACCCACACAATGCTGCAGTTGGAGGTGGAAAAATTACTGTGGGCACGATGGGGAGTGGAGCAGGGGCATGAAGTGGCACTACCCATAAAATAACATCAGTCACCCCAGGTCAAACACCAGCATCAAGAGGGTGTTGATGTTTGCACCGACCGTCAAATGTCTGCAAATCCCACAAAAAAGACAATACCGCAATAACACCTACCTAGTTATCCTATTCCTCTCTACAATTATCCATAATATTACATACTTAATTTAAAAATATAACACACCCACGAAAACCAAAATCTTCTTGGGAGCACACTTACATAAAGAAACACAATACAAGCTATTCCAATTCCAATGTAAATCATTTTGGGTAATATGTTGCACACTGAAGGGATCAAATGTACTATTATCACTCCAAATTAAACCATTTTGGAGAAGGTATTGACCAATAACGGAGTCACATTTTCTATCCCCCCCAATCTAAACCATTTTTGGGAAAGTGTTGAATACTGAAGTTGTCAGATTTACTATTCCCACTGAAATTTAAACCACTTTGGGAATGTGTGGGACACTGAAGTGGTCAAACTTCTTAGTCCCACTCTAATCTAAACTACTTTTGGGAAGGTGTTGGTCACTGAAGGGACTTTGGACACTGAAGGGATCAGATTTGCTATTACCACTCAAATCTAAACCATTTTGGGGAATGTGTTGCACTCCAAAAGTGTCAAAATTACTATTTGTACTCCAATCTGAATCCGTTTTGGGAATGTGTTAGACAATGAAGGGATCAAAATTCCTATTCCTATTCTGATCTAGATCATTTTGGGTAAGGTGTAGGACACTGAGGAGATCAGATTTACTATCCCCACTCCAATCTAAACCACTTTCAGGAATGTGTTGGATACTGAAGGGGTCAAAATAATTATCCCCACTCCAATCTGAAAACAATTTGCGGAAAGTGTTGACAATGAAAGGGTCTGTTGTACTATGCCCATTTCAGTCTACACCACTTTGAAGAATATAGTACACATTAAAGGGCTCAAAATGAATATTCAATTTAACCATTTTAGGAAAGGTTTTGGACTTTAATGGGGTCTAATTCACTATAGCCACTCCAATCTAAACCATTTTAGAGAAGGTCTTATAAATTAAAACAAATAAATGACTTATTATAACCCATTTGATATAAACATAAACCTATAATAATCATAGTATTTACTATTTAAAGCCAAAACAATAGAATAATATATTTGTAAAAGAAATTACAACTGTTACATATATTATTGAGACTGAAAATTACATATTTCTAAAAATATTATACAATACATATTTTAAAAAATAGATTTAAATATAATGTTCTACTAATATACAAAACAATTTCTTATAAAAATAAAAAATAACATTTTTAAAAATATTAATTTAACAATAATGTGCATGCAAAAACCCTTGAACAGTACTTAAATATTTATTGAAAAAATGTAAAGATGTGTGCTTAATATATTAAATGTACAATTAATAACAATGGTAAATTGTTTTAAGCATAAAACTAATTTTAAAATAATTAATTAGAAATCAAAATCAAGAAATAAATCAAGACAATATAAAAATATATAAACAGTTAAAAATAATAAAATAAAACAGACAAAATGTAAATTTAAAATGTAATCTAAATAAAGTAATGAACAAACAAAAATACAATTAAAACTTCTATTAAATAAATAAAATGTACAATTAAATATTAATAACTTTTAAAGAATTATAAATTCAAAAATCAATATACATATACTTAAAAATCTCCTCAGCCTTTTCCCCTATAACACCTAGATCCTGCTAACAAAAAAATATGAATACAATATTAAGGTTCCATGAATAAAAATAAAATTATTTAAAAAATACAAACATTAAACATGTAATGGCAAATTTCGGTTTAAAATGCAAAAGTTAAACTACCAAAAATAAACAATACTACACAAACAATATTACACTAAAACAAACAAAAGCAATACAAAAACATTGAAAAAACTATTATTTTTGCAACAATATTTTCAAAAACAATATTTTTACCAACACTATTAAAATATAACCCAAAAAATATTTTCCATATCACAATATTCTTGCATATATATTGAACTCTCATAATATTAAAAACTCAATACTTTTTCTAAACATCATTTAAGGTATCCTCCTGTCTTGGTCTTAAACTTTCACAAAGATTCACACACTCAACTGTTCCATCAAGAATCACACTGCCCAAGTGGTTTGTAAAGATCTAAAAATCTAACTTTAAACTTTTTATTGGAAGAAATCGAATGAATTCTATTCAATCGGTTACAGTATTTCATCTATTATATTAAAAATAGATCACAAACCCGATATACATAGTACAAAAATCATGGCCTAATATATCTTCTGTACATTCAAGTTCTTCTACTGTTTTCTTATTACATCCAAACATCCTAAATTAGCATGAAATTGTTTCTTAAAATAAACCAATAAAAAGCATTGTGTTTTTATACAAAATTCTCCTAATGAACCCGTCTTCAGTGAATAGCTTCTTTTACATTCTTTTAGTTTTAGCATTTTTATTCTGCTTTGGCCATCCAATAATATTAACTTTGTTTTTCCAATTTTACATGTATTGACCTTGCTACTATCGTATTTATATATACGTTTTTCCTATGGCTTGAGCTTAATCCTACACCTGGTGTGTAGCCCAGTAAAACTAATTATAGATCATCTGGAAAGTCAATGTCTTGTGTAGCCTGGCAATATTTCTGCATGGCTTCCCAATATTCCATTAACACAGGGCACCCCCTTATATGTGTCCAGTTGCTCTCCACTATTATAGCTTTTGGGTCTAAATTCTTTAAAAAATATAAAATTTGAAACAAAGACCACAACATATAGCTTTTAGCGCACTTGATATGTGGTTCAATGTCTACCCCTTTTTTCATAAATCGTGATGTAAAAATTCTACAAGACATCTAAAGTAATTCATTCTCCATCTTTGCACATCACTCTTATCCAAAAATGTCTGCTGGTCTAGCAAAATATCTTCCAATCTGATAGACACATTTAAAACTGGAATGGCATATAACCTAAATATCTGCTCTTTCTTTCATTAAGATCTATAGCAGTACTTTATGAGGAACTTTATTAGGTGACGTATCAAGCACTGCAAATCATGTATTTTATAGTCTATTAGCATTTGATCCAAGAAAACATTATCTACTGCACTATGCATTGACTGTGCTAATAAAAAATGATAGGAAGTCTGTGCAAAAGTTGCAAAATAATATTCTTTCACTTTTGGAAGGGCAAGCCCTCCATCATTGACTGATTTCTACAATATACTTAATACCAATCTGGGTGTTCTATTTTCCCAAATAAAAGCTGAAAATAATACATCAATATTTCTAAAAATGTCATGTGCAAAAAACAAGGCAATGTAGCATATAAAAAATTAATTGATATTGAAATGCACATTCGATTCATTGCTATTCTTCGCACAATAGATAGAGGGAGGTGATTCCATTATAAAAAAATGACTTCATTTTATCTACTAACAGTGAATAGTTGAATTCAAAATGTTCGTCTACATTCATTGTTTTGTAAATTCCTAAATATCTTTTTGATCTCTGCTTCACAAGATCTGAGTGTAAAGTATCTACAGTGCAATTACAGATTCTTTTTATGTTTTCAGCTTATTTATCATATTTCCCCCCATCTGCTGAAATTGATGAAAAATACTAAAAACTCTTTGTTGAATCTTCAAGTCAGGCTTTAAAAAAAGTGCTAGATTTTCTGCATATAGCTTAATTTTGGACATCTCGTTGATTGGGACCTTAATTATCATATCATCGCTTATAGTAATAACAAGTTGTTCAATAAATATTGCAAAAAAAGGTGAGGAGAGTGGGAAGCATCTGCCCACTGAAAATCTAACTTTGTGATATTTACAATTGTTTTAAAAGTTGCAAGTTAGAAATATAGTCATAAGTAGTTTTTCCAGTAAAACATACCAAAGATTGCTCTTAACATGATCACTTCTTTTTAGTAAAAAACATATGAGAACTACCCTAATAGGTCCAAGCAAAATAACTAAAAACACAAAAACTGGATGTAGAGAAAATGTTAGCCTCTCACTATTCAGACCTGTGGTCAGGATTCATTCCACAGTAGCCTCCCTCTCTGCCCTCCCATTGGCCCACAACCCCAATATCCTCCCATGTTACCTTGCAAATTATGCATCATAAACATTATGCTGGACCGTTGTAAGAGACATGATTTAGCTCTCTTGTTCTTTCACTTGCAGGACACCGTGTGTGTTTGGGGGAGCAGTTGGCCAGGACAGAACTGTTCATCTTCTTCACAAGCCTCCTTCGGGCCTTCACCTTCAAGCTCCCCAAGGGGGTAACGAATGTCAACATGGACCCTGTTTTCGGCGCCACTATGAAGCCACACACTTATCAGATCTGTGCTGTATTACGCTAGGCAAAGAGGGCCTCAAGGCTGAAGTAAGGACATCCCTACATATTCAAAATGCTCATTTGGCCTAGAGAAAGATTTAATTGAAGTGGGCTTAATTGAGGATTATCTGGGTGTCATTATCCTAGACTTTTTAAAGTTGTGATTAATGGAAACCTACAAAACAATTTACCCTCATATGGGACCACATTAATGGACTATTTATCTAATTCATATTAATATCTAAAGATTGAGTAATGAAGGTCTAATAACTCGAGTATATAAGTCAGGCCCCAGTGACTTTATTTTACAAAAATGTTTTCAAAATAACAGTATATATGTTGCTAATTGTTTGTCTTTGTTTTTTTGTCTTTAGATGACTGTTCTTTCTTAATGAGACATTTTTAGAGTTTGTGGCATTCTGGCAGCCCTGCAAGACTGTTGTTGCATTGGTAATTTCTCTTGTATGCTCTCAATCCATTTCTGGCCGTGGCAGGATGTCTACATTTTAATTGATCTGGAGGAGGTAACTGGTGTGGAGAAATAGTAAGACGTTAAAGAAATTTGCCTAGAAAGAGTGCATTACAATCCTCCTTTTATGATTGCGTTTATGAGGCATCCGGTAAGGATATTGGCCTTATCAGAGTTGTTAGAAGAAGTCCAGTTAGACACAGTCAAGAGTCCCAGGACCTCAGGAACAGCACTTAAGGGTCTAGACTCAATCCAGCAGGGGGCACCAGCAGGGTGGTTCTAGGTTCAGTTGCTACTTGGTCTGCTGGACACTTTAGTAAAAAAAGTATTTTTCAGTTTTGTCCCTGTAGCCACATAGGAGGTCCAGCAACTGGCCCTTGGATCTTCTTTGGCCTGTTTACAAGTGGGGGAGGTCCATTCCTTTTGGTCTCCTCACAGGCCTCAAAATCCAGGTGTCGTCCTCCTTCTGTTTTTTCACAGGTGTAGAGAGTGTTCTGAGGAGAGTGCCATAGGGGGCCATAGTTATGGTTGACACTAGCTAGTGGTTGGGATGACTGTTGTCTCCTCCTTGGCCAGTGGAGGAAAGGTTATCAGGAGGAACCCTACTCACTTTTCCAGCAATTCCTGTTTACCCTACTGTAATCAATCCGATGCACCCTACTCCCAAAATCGGCAGTGTGGGAAACCTTCCTCCCTTGTGCAGACCCTGAATGCCCACCCAGAAGTCTGGCCAACAAAATGAGCAGTTCCCTCTTCTCTGGTTACTCAAAACCCATGCTGTGGGTAGCTCCCCTCCCTCTGTGTTTGGTGCCAGCCTAGCTGGGAGAACAAAGGATTGCCTTCTACAGGTCTCACCTTACATCTACTTGTGAAAGGGCAGGCCCCTTTATAAATTAATGCAGTTCCTGGGTCGGCCCTAACTGGTCTTCCTGTTAGAGGAACAAAACACATGCCCACACCCAGGCCATTCTTCCTGCTCTGGGGGCAGTTTTAACACCTCATTAAGGCCAAACACTGACTGGGCAGCTGGTGGAGAGCTAATGCACATTGGCCACCAGGTGAAAGGTAATTTTCTAAAAGTTGCTTTTCCTAAATAATTATTAAAAATCCAACTTCACCATTGTTATGCTATGCAGATTTGTAGAGTGCACTATCACCCTGGAGGGTATACTAGCACTGACTAGGTATGATTCTAGGCACACCTGGGGCCTAATGGGACTACTCTAAAAGCTTCTTGAGAATTTAGAAAGTAAGGAGGAGCCTCTTATGTGTAGCGGCTGGTTGCTTCAAGCTTTAGGAGTGATGTAGGAGAAGACTCGAACACCGGATCTGGTTTTTGGTACGTTTGGGATTTGTGCAAGTAAGAGACCAGATGAGCAGAGGTGTCTGGAAGGTTGTGAAAGCAGATGCAATTGTATGCTGGGCCACTGTAGTGTTGTGCCTTGAAAGTGTGAGTGAGGAGTTTGAATTGTGCTCATTTGTGAATGGGAAGCCAGTGAAGCTCCTTCAGGTGTGGGAGTTTGAGAGTGGTTCTGGCTGCCAAGTTCAGAATGGTCTGTAGCCTTCTGGTGAGTTTTTTGTTGATCCCACCATAGAGGGTGTTCCCTAGTATCCCCAGTATCCAGATTGCTTGTGACCATGGTATATGTGATAGTATTCCAGTTACTGATTGGGGGCCATTTGAAAATCTTCATCAGCACCTTCAGGGTATGGAACAATGAGCCGGTGATGACATTGACTTGGGCAGTGATGTTGAGTTTGTGGTTGATGATGATCCTGAGGTTCTTGGCATGGGAGGTGAGTGTGAGAGTTGGTCCCAGCTCTGTTGGCCACCAAGTGGAGTCCCATGGTGAAGTGCTCTTCCTGAAGGTCACAATTTCAGTCTTGTTGATGTTCAGCTTTAGACATTTGGTCTTTATCCAGCGGGTGATTTCAGTCATGCAGGCATTGAACTTGATCCGGGTACTGGGCATCTTGTCTGTGAGGGAGAGAATGAGTTGCGTGGCTTTAGCGTACCAGAAGACGTTGATATCGTAAGAGGAGATGATTGCTGGCTAGAGGGATCAGATATGTGTTCAAGAGGGTCGGGCTCAGGGAGAATCCTTGCGGAACATCGCAGATAAGATTGCAGGCATCTGAGGCGTTTGGTGTCAGGCTGAGTGACTGGGTCCTTCCAGTCAGGAAGAAGCAGATCGATCGGAGTGCGTGTCCTTGGATTCCCATGTTGTGTAGGCATTAGATGAGTATGGGGCATCAAATGCTGTACAGAGGTCTAGGAGGTTGAGGGTCGCTGTGTCTCTTGTGTCCAGAGTCATGTGTATGCCCTCCATGGCTGCGATAAGGGCAGTTTCCATGCTGTGGTTGGGTCTGAAATCAGACTGAGTGATGACAAGGATTTGGTGGACATTGAGGTATTCAGCTAGGTGTCTTTTGATGATTTTCTCTAAGACATTGGTCTGGTATGGTAGCAGGGAGATCGGTCTATAGTTGGTGAGCGTTGAAGGGCCGGAAAAGAGTTTCTTCAGCAATGGGAGGATTGTTGTGTGTTTCCAGGCATCTGGGAAGATTGTGGAAGAGATGGAGGCATTCAAAATGTGTGTGTGCATGGTACTGATGGGTTGCCGACCTCTGGAGTAGGCATGTTGGGGGCAGGAGTTCGATAGGGCCCCTGAGCGGGCGGACTTCATGGTGGCAGCAGTTTCTTCTGGGGTGATGACAGGCCATGTGTTTGGTATTGGTTCTTTGGATAAGATCAGGAGGCATTTGGCAAGGTCCGTTAAGTCCAGTTGCTGGCTGAAGGTTCTGTAAATGGTGGTGATTTTACTGCTGAAGAACTGAGAGAGATTGTTGCAGAGGTCCTGCAAGGGAGTGAACGGGTTGTAGGCAGCCAATGACATGGATGAGCGAAGACGGGCTTACCTTTGGCGCGCCAGTGGCGCGTCCACTGCACATCCATGCTGTGGCAGTCATTAAGTAGGTCCAGGGAGGGGAGATGAGTAATGTCACTTCCTGTGCTGATGGATGAAGGGAAATCCAATGATGTCACTTCCTGTGCAGATGAATAATGTGAAATCCAGTGATGTCACTTCCTGTGCAGAACATTGAAATGGGCTTTAAATAAATGTTACAAATAGTGGTTGGATTATTTTTCTAGCTCGTTGCAAGCCTGAAATCGGAAAAATCAGAAATAGTGTGGCACACTTAAATCAATCCAGTGGTACTCAATAGTGTAAATAAAGACTTTATTCTGAACTATTCAATTTGGGTGCATGTGGGTATCTCCCTCTGACCTGAGGGCGTGGAAGTAATAGTCATGAAAAGCGCTGCGTAAACCTTACACTGCGTCCCCACGTTGCACTCCTGGGGGTTAACAACCCTTGTTATAAAGCTCTAGAAAAATTCAATCCAACCAAAAAATACTTTCAAATCAAAGAGTTAAGATGAAAATCTTCTTTTTATTTTTATTTTTGTATATCACGATGTTACTTCTCACATGTGAATTTATATAATCATGCTGTTGACTTCAAAACTATTTAGTTGTGAAAACTTCTCCATTCATTTTATAAGCGATATTTCCATAATCCCGATGCATTTCGGGTCGAAACCCTTCTTCAGGGGAATCATTCTCTAAAAATTAACAAAGGAATCATTGATTCAAGAGATAGGAAAACCTCCTATAAAGTCATCTGCTATTGATCTTTAGTGACCATTAAAAAAGACCTGAAGAAAATATATAGCACGTCAAAAGTGTGTGGCCGATCTATGGAAAATGAAGTGTGACCAGCATGTAAAACTGTGACCCACAGAAAAGATACGAAAAATCGATAAAAACAAGTGCACGTGATGGTTAATAAGTTAAACGGTAATTCTACGTCGACCCGATATTTATTAGAATAAAGTGTGTGACAAAACTATAGAAAACAAGTGTGATCCACGTGTCAAAAATGGCCCACAAAAGTGAAGCCGAAATCGGTATAAAAGCAAATACGCATGTTAGTTAGAAAGTGAAGCCGTCTACCTGATATCAACAGTCACCCACTGTGTGAAAGTAAACTAGATGCTGGTATGTGACATACCTAAAAAATACCGCAAAGTGAATTGTCTGACGCCGCAGACCGCTTCTCAAACGATTGAAGTATCTGCAACAAAAACTTAAAATATCAAAAACCCGGACCAGTCCAACTGTAAATCAGCGTGGTGCGATACAGAAATGCGTGGAGGCTTACCTTAAGGAGTTTAGTGAAGATAGTTTAACACGCTAAACCGTGAGTACGAGCGTTAGTGTTACTCTGGCGTGTAAACGCGGTGTCCCCGAGTGTGAGCCCACGTCAAAAAGAACGGAAATAAAAATAGGATTCAACGAGCGGTCGCCATCTTGAAAAAGGAAATAACAACTGAACAATGGTGGCCATCTTAAAAAGGGCGAATGGCGTGAATAGTAGAGCAAGATTTTAAAGAAAACAACCTTAAAACTTAAAAAGGGTATAGTTGCATGTGTGATAAAACGGGTATTTCAGAACAAAACGTCTAAAATAGACAAGATGGTGTCAGTGAAACAATGCTACGAACCTTATTCAAAATGAGTGGTCACGTAAGAGCATGGTATGAGCATTAATAATCATAATAACAATCAAACAATAGCAATTAAAGTGGATGCAAGCCTGGGATAGCAGAATTAATATTTTAATCAATACTCTAGTTTTCCTTATAGTACAGCTAGAGCCTTCTACAGTGAAATTTGCTTTTGGGGCCATGTCACTGTAGGGACATAATAATAATAATAAATGTCTACATGTCCCACTTATAAATACCACAAACCCTACCTTGAGGGCTACATGTCCTACCTAGAGGTGAGTTATTAATATGTAAAAGAGATTCAACCCTGTCAAAAAGTATTATTTTGAGAGGTCAAGTTGCAGGTTGAAACTGCAAAAGAAAAGCTACAATGGTAGACCTGAAGCCATGTTTTCCTGTGTCACATTAGAGGATGGCACAATACATGCTGCAGTCCACAGGTGACATTTAACTTTCCTGTCCATGAGGGTAGTTTCTACACCATATGCTGTGGCCTTGTAGTAGAGTTAAGTATACCAATCAGTGATTAACCTATGTCTACATGATTTAGGGGGTCAGACCACATACACTGGGCACTGAACAGCAATGCCCTAGTGAGCAGAATTGAAAAACTAGCAATACATTTCAGAAAGAATGGGGGTGACTACACAAATGAGACATTTTTAGAGAGTGGGGAAATTGGAAGTTGGAGGCAGGTCAACACACACCCCTTCTTCTCCTGCCATTTCTAGCATCTCTGTATTTGGTCCAAAATTAGAAAATGTGATTGATGACCTGGTGCAGGTTAAAAAGACATTGCTGCCTTTTTGACAAAAACAAATAACAGAAGCTGTTCTTTCTTTAAAGGATGTTTTTTGGAAGGGGTCAACAAAACTTATAACAATTTAGAATTTCCTTTTGAGGAACGACCATAGCCAGGATTCCTTCTTCTATGGCAAATTCCAGTCTTAATTAAATAGTGTAGCAAATAGCAAAACCCTCCAAAGGTATGCACAATGCACACAACTTGCCAGAAGGAGGCATACTTTCTCAATTTATGGCAGATAGAAAGAGCATCATATCAGACAGATGGGTCCTTTAATAATGGCGTTGGGCTAGTTTCTAGATTTTCATTAGGACACTTGATGATGAAGACTCTTTTGCCCAGGCAGAATTAAAGAAGGAGCTAAGGGGCAAAGGAATGAGATCATTAATGGACAAGGGTGTTCCACAAGCAGAAAAGGGACAAGATCTGTATCCTGTTCTCTTCTTGGTAGGAAACCCAGAGATTTCAGACAGGTCCTGAATCTGTAGATTTTAAACACGTTCTTGGCTCATTGCCCAATCAGAAAATCAGAACGCCAACTTTTCAGTCAATGATTACATTGACTTCAACCTCCACTGGAATGACCTTGACGACCCAGGGATCAATAGCCTCAAAGCTTTCCTTTCAGACCTTAACCATTCTCAAATCTGTGACAGCCCCACTCATGATAAAGGCTCAACCCTCGATCTAGTAATTTCCAAAGCGGACTCCACCCAGCTTGAATTGATCCTTCCCTGTGACTGTTCTGACCACCACATCATCACATTCCACATCAATGAATCAGTTAAATTACTTTCTGCCCAACCCACGAGAACGAAAATTTGGAAGAGGAACCTAAAAAATGTCTGTCCCGACTTACTCGCAACCTCTAGTCCTAACATCATGCTTCCACCGGAAGGTTTATCCGATGTACAAGGTCTGACTAACCATTACTTCCACTTCATGAACATGGTATTAGACAATCTAGCTCCCCTACAATTGAAAAGAGTTGCCATAAAAGACTCAAAACCCTGGTATGATGGTAGGCTAAATGAAGACAGACGATCACTAAGAGTAATTGAACGACGATGGAGATCGGCACCATCCTCTGACCACCTCAAGCTACTAAGAAGCACGAGAAACTCCTATTATAGAAAGATTAGACGATCAAAAGCAGACTTCTTCAGTAAGCAATTAGACCAAGCCAAGAACCGTCCCAAAAGGCTATTTAATCTAATCAAATCTCAATCTAATGGTGTCTCCCACCTCCCCCAAGTTAACCCAGACACACTCCCCAATTGCGAGGAATTTGCCTCCTTCTTTACCATGAAGACAGAAAACATAAAGACAGACCTGCTCAACGACCTATTATCCCATACCGACACTCACATGGACACTTCACTGCCCCCGCTAGGGGCCCCTCTCATAGGCTCCGCAAAGTTCGACCTCAAAAACAACGCATCCTGGTCCTCCTTCAACACTTACAGTGAAGAAACTATATCAAAAATGCTCACGGCCCTGAATCCCTCCAGCCACTTCACAGACCCTCTTCCCGCAAACTACTTAAAAGACTTCATTCCAATGCTATTGCCTCTATGGACCAAGATTATAAACACCTCTCTCCTTCAAGGAACCATCCCAGAAATCCTTAAGGCAGGTCAGGTATCCCCCATCTTAAAGAAGCCATCGGCAGACCCCTCTGACCTGAATAACTATCCCCAATATCCAACATCCCCACTTTGGCCAAACTGTTAAAAAAATGTGTTCACAAGCAGCTTGGCAACCACATAGACCAATTCAACCTGCTTGACCAATACCAATCAGGTTTCCGTGCAGGGCACAGTACTGAATCAGCCATGACCCACATAATACATGACGCATTAAAAATCCTGGACCAAAACAAAGCCTGTCTACTAATCTTGCTTGACCTATCCTCGGCCTTCGACACCGTCAAACACAACAACTTGCTAGATCTCCTGAAATACAGAATGGGATTATCTGGATCTGTTCTGAACTGGTTCACCTCCTTCCTTCAAAATAGAACACAAAGATTCAAGGTCAATCAATCCTTATCCAAGCCCACCCCAGTCACTTTAGGAGTACCGCACAGATCATCCCTCTCACTTACACTTTTCAACCTTTTTATGGAACCACTCACCGAACTTCTCAGCTCCTCGAATGTCAATTATCACATGTACGCTGATGACACTCAACTATACATAAAGATCCACTCACTTGAGGACATCAAATCTCTCAGTTCAACGCTCCAAAAAACGCAGACCTGGTTGGCCAAAAACCATTTGAAACTAAACACCCTCAAAACCGAATTACTCTTAATCGCTCCCCCCAGCCAATCGACCATCATCCTCAAATGGATGAACCACCTAACAGCACTCAACGGTCAACCTCTCATTATCAACTCAGCGAAATCGCTGGGAGTAACTCTGGACAGTAAGCTAAATATGCAGAAACACATCAGCGCTTCTACAAAAGGAGCACATTTTCAGATGAACACCTTGAGAAGACTGAAACCCTTCCTGCCCGCAAATGACTTCAAACAGGCAGTTCAAGCTCTAGTAATCCCTAGAGTGGATTATGGGACTGTCGCTCTCTGTGGCCTTCCCAGATCGATGACGGCCCCTCTAAGAGCCTCAATCAACGCAGCTGCTAGACTCATCACAGGCTCCAAAAGAAATTGTCACATCTCCCCTGACCTTTGTGCCCTCAACTGGCTACCGTTCGAGGCTAGAATTCATTTGAAAATCGTTTGTATGACGCACAAGGCATTACATCACAAAACCCCGAGTTACCTAGCTGAGAAATTGGTGCTCTCTTGTGGTAACAGATCCACCAGGAGCTCCAACAATCTTCTACTGAAACCACAACGATTTGCCAAGAAGAAAACATACAGCCGGACCTTCTCAGGAATGGCTCCCACGATTTGGAATGCCCTACCCCCAGAAACGAGACAGAACCCTTCCACGGCATTTTTCAAAAAAGAAGTGAAATTGATTCTCATGGCCAAATTCACTTGAACTATTTATATCCTTGTATATATTTGCTAGTCTGTATTAGTTACTATTATTGTATTAGTCTAACCTATATTTTTCAATGCGTGTTTCTATCACTTACATCTGCCCTGTAAAGCGCTCTGATACCCGCAAGAATCTTGTTCGCGCTATACAAAACCTTCAAAATAAATTGATCAGATAAAGAGAATTTGCATTATAAATTGACCTAAAAGATGCATACTTCCATGTACCAATCGCTCAAGATCACAAGTTCCTGAGATATATAGTAGAAGATCAGCTTTATAAATTTCATGTACTTCTTTTGGGTTAATATCAGCCCTTAGATTTTTTACATAAGAATTGGCTCTAATGACAGCTTTATTACTTACCAAGGGGGTTAGAGAGTATCTCTATTTAGATAATATGCTGCTTCCTTTTTCCATGGGCTCAGAGTGATGCACATCTGGTGTACAGAACCATACAGGAACATGGTTTTCTAATAAACCTTGAAAAGTCACAGCTACTACCTTCAAAGGATATGTCTTTTATATGACCTTGTTTTCAGACATTGTAAGGGTGGCTCAACATCTTTAGGAGGGGATCTGCAGAATACAAAGCCTGTTAAGATAATTGTTCAAGAAAATGCATGTTCTAGAATGTGACTGATTGTGATTGCAGGGTCCGATGGCATCCAGAGTATTCATGGTACCTTGTGTCAGATTTCATCTACATCTCCTTGTGACTTTCCTTCTGAATCATTGCTCTCCAGTACCAATGTATTACAATCTCAGGTAAAAACAAAGCATATCTCTCAGGGAATCCCTGTACTGGTGGCTGAGAGGGTGAGCCATCTAACAAGGGGTGTCACTTGAACCCACAGGGGCCATTGGTACAGACAACAGATGCATGTTCAAAGGGGTTGGGGTTGTAACCCTACAGCAACGGTCAGCTCAGGGCCATCGGTCCAACAGAGGAATTCCCTAGTCCTCAAATTGGAAAGAGCTGCCAACCTTTCTGAGGGCTTTGATGGTATCTTTTCAGCAGTTGGAGAACGGACAATCAGGTGGTCAGAACATGTATATCTCTGGGTAGAAGGAGGTCTTCACTTGGACAGGTGTTAATCTCTTTTCTCTAGTTGCAGTTTCTATTCCCGAGAGGGAGCATAGGTCTGACGAACTATTCAGTCACAATTTAGGGCCCGATTCTGATGCGGGTTGGAAAAGCTTCCCGACCGAATCGGTTGGGAAATGGTTTCCGACCCACTCGGATCGGGAAAGTCCAACCGGCAGAGTAGGATGCATCCGGATGTTTCCAGATACGATTTGGTTGAACTCCCATTGACTTCAATGGGAACATTTGTTCCTAACCGCATCAGAATTGGGCCCTCGGTCGGGAAGACACGTTCCCGATCCGATTTGGAAGGAGCAAATGCCGTTAGGAGGCCTTCCTAACCGCATCAGAATCAGGCCATCGGTCGGGAAGCTTTTCCAACCCGCATCAGAATTGGGCCCTTAGTTTCCATCATTAGTCTATTTTCATCTCTACTTCACTGTTTTTCAGAGGATTTGCAAGCAGTGGGGAAGTCACAAAACAGATCTTATTCATCCTTAGAGAATGTTCTTCTCCCCCTCTTTTGTTCAATAGATCCATCTCATCAGGCGTGGGGAATTGATTTTCTATTGATACTTAGGCCTTGTGTTCTCTTCTACTTTTCCACCAATTCCAGTTGCAGCGCAAGTCTTAACAAAGTGCAGAGAGAGCGAGACCAGAACTGATATTGGTGCTATGATTTGGCCTAGAAGAGTATGGCTGCACGAGAGTTCTGGCCCTGACATTGCGGCCGCTCTGCCGCCTAACTACGCCATAGTCAGGAAAGACAGGGGCTTTAAGATAGGTGGGGGTATTGCTATAATCTTTAAAAAAGACTACCAGTGCAAATTTGAAGACTTACCTTTTAAGAATTGTGAGGCAGCTTTATTTAAGCTGGCCCTGACTCCTAAGTTCACCTTCTCTGGTATACTAGTGTACCGCCCTCATGGGCCGTCTGGTCCATGGGCTTCGTCCTTCCCTGGTCTGGTAACTCCTTTTCTCATGAATACTGCAAATTTTTCTATTCTAGGTGACCTTAACTTGCGCTTGGAAGATCCCACATGTAATATCAGTGCCACTTTTATCTCTGATTTAGCAGCAATGAACATTGATTTACATAATTCTGGCCCCACGCATGTGGCGGGCCACTTATTAGATCCTATTTTTTCCAGCTTATCCAACATTCATTGTTCTCCAGCTCTTCCTCTATGCTGGTCAGATCACTTTGCTACGGGCTTTCGTTTGGAGTCTTTAGCAAGCTCTTTTCTGCTGATCCTATTTGTAGGAAACCAACAAGAAACTGGAAAAAATTAGATATGATAGCTTTAAATAAGATCTTGTCCTTAAATACTCCCATCTCTAAACAAATGTTGGGTACTCTTTCGGGTACCGTACAAAAGTGGCTTCTAAACGCCATTGACACCTGTCTCCCTCCTTCCTTAAAAAAGGTAAACAATCACCGTCCTCCGGCGCCCTGGTTCACTGAGAAATTAAAAATGGAGAAAACCAAATGTAAGGCGCTGGAAAGATGTTGGAGGAGGAATTATGCATCCGATTCCAAAATTGCTTATAAGAGGGCCAAAAAAGAATACCATAATCTTTGCAAGTCTGCTCGTGCGGAATACGTATCAGCTACCATTTTGGTGCTTTGAATTGCTCCAAAACACTATTTAAAATGTTCAAGGAGCTTTCTGGCTCCGAAACTCAATCTAGGCCCCCTTTGCTAAATAATCGGCAATGCGAAGATTTGGCTAATTTCTTTCTCCAGAAAGTAGAGAAAATTTACTCTGAAATAGAAAGGTTGCAGTTTAATAGTTCCCCCTATTGCAATTTGTCAATTCCCCCAACCAGCATCCACACTGTTTTTAACTGACAATACCTACCTTGATCAAGACAGGGTGTCTTCTGAATCCACTAACAAACTGGATACATGGCCTCTGTTAGACATGGACTCTTTTAAACGTCTTTTAGATAGTGTTAAATCAGGATCTCCCAGGGACCCTCTCCCTATCTCTGTGCTTAAGCAGCTCGAGCCGCCATCATTGATGGTAATCTTGGAGCTTTTGAATGCCTCCCTACAGGAAGCAATAGTTCCACCAGAGTCGAAGCCTGCTATGGTGCTCCCCCTTCCGAAGAAGGCAAACGCGGACCCTGATTTGCCCTCCAACTACCGGCCTATTTCTTTGCTACCGGCTTTTTCAAAGATTTTGGAGAGACATATTAACTTACAGCTGTCCCAATTTGTTGAGTCACAAAAGTTTCTTCATCCATCTCAATCGGGCTTTAGAGCCGGTTTTTCAACAGAAACAACACTCCTTGGAGTCACAGAAAGACTGCGTCGCCACCTAGATTCTGGAGATACGGTGGCTCTTATATTACTTGATTTAAGCGCAGCTTTCGACACGGTGTCACACACCGTGTTAGTGAAAACCTTACAATCATTGGGCATTTGTGGTTCAGCTCTCAATTGGCCTATTTCTTTTCTTGCCAATCGGACCTTCCAAGTCTTTTCTCCAATGGCCAGTTCTGATACCCATTCTTCACCCTATGGGGTACCTCAAGGCTCCATTCTCAGCCCTTTACTATTCAATCTATACGTTAGACCTTTGGCTGATGTTGCAGAGGAAGCTGGGCTGTCTTTGTTCTCTTACGCAGACGACACCCAGATTATCTTCTCTCTTTCAGTGGAGAGGGCGGCTGAGACTTCCCCCCTCCAGTTGGGCTTGTGTAAAATTGCCTCGTGGAAGCAGGCAAATTACCTCAAGCTCAATGGAGAGAAGACCGAGGTCTTGGTTTTGGGGAAAAATAAAGATCTTTGGGGGCCCCAGCACTGGCCTAGTGAAATGGGTGCTCTTCCTCAGCCCTCCCGCCAAGTTCGTAACTTGGGTTTCATCATTGATGATTCATTAACTATGCAACATCAAGCTGTTAAGGTGGCTGCTACATGTTTTACCATCTTGAAATGGCTAAAAAAGATTATTTGGATGTTGCCGGAGCATACCCAGAGAACCGTAGTCCAGGCGCTCGTCACCTCTAGACTGGACTACGGCAACATTCTTTATCTGGGGACCAATAAAGAGGTGACTCGTAGGCTGCAGATGGTTCAGAACTCTGCCACAAGCTTGCTATGCCAGGTTCCCAGAGCTATCTCTGTTTCTGGCCACCTGCGTGAGCTTCACTGGCTCAGGGTGGAGAACTGTATTAAGTTCAAAGCCCTGAGCTATACGTTTAAAATCAAAACAGGTGTGGCCCCCCAGTATCTGAAGTCCTTAGTTTATCCCTATGTGCCTTCCCGTTGCCTTCGCTCATCCACTCAAGGGAAATTTTCTGTGCCCAGAGTCAGACTTTCTCGGATGGGCGGTCGATCATTCGCCTGTCTTGGTCCCTCCTTATGGAACTCCCTCCCCATATCAATTCGGAATGAAACTGTGTATGTCCAATTCCGTAAATCCTTAAAAACTTTGCTTTTTAACCAATAATCGTTAAGCTGATATCTGTTCCTCGTTCTGGTTGGCGCCGGGAAACCCTTTTTGGGTAGCTGTTGCGCCTTATAAATTAAATTATTAATAATAATAATAATAATAATGGTTCCTGGTCATACTCATGCTGTCTCTAGCAGTTGAACTTTGTTGGGATCTTCCCTTAATTTGATCTCCTCTTCAGTTTAGAGGCTACCACTCAAGCTCTTCTGCCCATTTGGTTAGGGGCATTTGGTTAAGGGCATAGAGGGTGAGAGAGCAGTTTGCCACAATTCGAGCGTTCAAGAAAGCTTGCTTTGGAATTGTAGCAAGATAAAAGGCCTTCTACATTAAAATCTTGTGAAGTTATAGGAAATACCTTTCTTTCTGGTGTTCTTCTAGAGGATGAAATCCGAAAACAGTGATCCCTTCACCCTTTTTAGATTTTTGGGGAATTATTTTTTAATAGATCTATCTCTGTCTACCTTCCAGGTGCAATGAGCGGCTATAGTGACTTTAGATCTATCTTTCCAACACTATTCCTCTAGCTTCCAGGTTATTCCATACTTTTTCCAACCATAGACGCATTGTACAAGAAAGTGTCTCTCCTTGGGAGCTTCCTTTAGTACTGAGGGTTTTACAGAAGGAGCCTTTTGAGCCCATAAAGTCAATCCCTTTAGATTTATTTCCATAAAAGGTTATATTTGTGATGGCTATATCTAATGGATGTAGGGTAGGAGAGCTTGGAAATATTTTAGATCATAAGCTTTACCTACAGATTTCGATAATAAAGGTACTGTCAACATTTCATTCTTCACTGGAATTGCTTACTTCAGTTCTTTCGCATGATCTAAAATCACTAGAGTATTCAGATTAACATTGTTTGCATGTGGGCAGAGCATTAAACCTTTATTTAGAGAGTAATGTAATGTTTCAAAAGACATGCATTTTTTGTCAAATTTAGTTTTTCAAGAAAAGTGGAGAAGCCACTGGTACTGTAAGTAGATGGATTTGGTTGGCAATTGTAAAGGCATATTCAATTACCTAGGTTTTCGTTGCAGAAGAGATCATAGCTATGACTGCTATCACAGTTTCTACATCAGATTAATCGAGTATCTTTGCATGATATTTGTTGTGCAGCCAAATAGGCTGTCCCACATACATTTGTGAAGCATTATAAGGTAGAAGTGGGGGGGGCATACTGCTGACTTTGTTCTTGGGCTACTAAATGCGGTTCATAATTAGCTTGTTTGAGTGTGTGAATTGTCAACGTTGCACATTATCTGTTTGCTCATTGCTTTGTACAGAAGTTATGATGATAATTTGTAGTTTGGTAAATTCTAAATTATAAGGACTGGGTTGGGGAAGACAGATGAGATGGTAAAGTTTCGATTACTTACTGGTAATATTCATTATATTGAATCTAAATATAATCATCCCATTCCTGAGTACCTGCCCACCCTCATCTTTTACCACCCTTTTTACTCATAATTAGTGGCTAGGTTGACGGCCAATGAGGTGGTACTAAAAAGGTAATAATAGAGGAAAACATTAAGGAGTTTCTTTGTGAGCCTGTCTTTAAGGAAGGACCCAAACTCACACACTCAACTGTAAGGACTTGAGTGAGGAAGTCTAGATTCAATGAAATGGAGTTTACCTGAAAGTAATTGAAAGATTTTTTCATCACTGTGAAGGATTATCCCATGGTGCAAAAATATCCTGATTCAGGTAAAAACTATTTTACACAGGATGTGTCAAGTTGAAAAACCAGCATACAAAATCTATTCAGAAGCTTTGGGAGACAGGCCAATCACTGAAACTATTACCAGGTCCAATTTCTTCCAGGACCGTTGGAGAACTATCTCAGCCAGAGTGTACTGTGTAGTCAGTGCACCATGTTGTCCTCTGATGTGCCTTAGAGGGAAGGTTTCAGGTGTAGTGCATCATGAGCAACATCTAATCGTGTAAAAGATAAAGGGCCAGATGTACTACCCTTACATTTTGCGACTCACAAATTGCGTCGCTTTGCGACTCGCAAAATGCAATGTACAACAGTGTCACAGACACTGTTAGTAAATCCCAATGGGGTCGCTAATTGCATGCCTCATCAATATTCATGAGGCAAGCGCAATTTGTGACCCCATTGGGAATGGCTAGCACTCCCAGGGATGGTGGCCTGCGGGGGTCAAGCAACCACCATGTCTGGGCCTGCTTATTAAATAAAGCAGTTTTTTTTTTTTAAATGCAACCGTTTTCCTTAAAGGAAAACGGGATGCATTTAAAAAAGAAATATGAAACTTTTCAGTTTAATTTTTTAAAGGCAGGCAGTGGTCCCTGGGACCACTGCCTGCTCTTAAAAAATATTTTCTCACACACTCACAAAGGTGGAAGGGGTCCTCTGGGGACCCCTTCCCGTTTGTGAGTGGTTTACCACGTACTTGAAGTAGGTGGTAAACTGCGAGTGTTTTGCCGCTGCAAATGCGGCCGCAAAACAATAGTACATGGCAGTGAGTCTTGTTATTAGGAAGGGACGCCCCTTCCTAATAGCTAGAGTCACAAACGCAATTTTGCGAGTCAGTGACTCGCAAAATAGCCTTTGTGCATGCCTGGACCCTTTTTTGCGGTCGCAAACGGGCCGATCTCCCATTTGCGAGCGCAAAAAAGGGTCGTACATCTGGCCCCAAGTCAAAGACATTTACAATCAATTGCACATAATCTACTTTCCATTCAATCTTTTGATAAACACCAAATGCGGAGTGTCATGAACAGGACAGTCACCGTTAGTACTCAGTAATAAGATGCCACTGGGAATCCTGTCTCTATCGTTAACTGTCACGAATAGTACTGTCACTGATAGAACTGTTGGTAAAGCGATCTTCACTGTGGGGCTGTCCCAAATAGGACTGTCCCAATTCATTATCGCTGATAAGACTTTCATAAAAACAAACAGGGCTGCCATTAACTGGACAGTCACTATGTGACTTGCATTCATAGGACTGTTGCTCCCAGGACTGTCATTGAGAACAGGGTGACTATTGAGGATATATCTTTCAGGGCATCTCCTTCCCCTGTGGCAGTCTAACAGCACTCTCCATAAAGGACTGTCACGTCACCACCCTTCTCTAAATCACTCCTTTAATCTGTGCACAGCAAAGCTATCCCTCCAGTTACACAGCATGGACACCCAGTCAAATGAGACTCAAATGCAAACTTTAATGTATCACTATGTATTTTAACGCACAATCTCTGCAGATAACACCACTTGCACAAGCAAAATGTATCTTAAAGAAGCCTATGTGGACAGAAGAAACTTTTTTCTAAAAACGTAATGCATTGGTCAATGATCGTTTCTGTACTCTGCCTGCAGCAAGACATGTTTATAGACACTAAAGTCACCTTCATCATGTTTACGGTTCTTTGTCGCCATTGCGTGGAGGCAGACACCTAGGCTCCAGAGGTGATGGTTCAGTGCTCTCTGAAACATTTGTAACACACACACAAACTCCAAGAGGCTGGAAGCCAATTAATGAATACTTCAGTGGAGTCAAAGCTTAGTGGATAGGGGTGTATCAGGGCAGCTAGGAGGGTGTGTTTAAAATGGTGAGGAGAGGGGTCAGACTGGCAGTTCATTCTGCTGGGTATTTCCCCCAGTGGGCTGGAGGCTTTGGAGGCTGGTTTGTAGAGTAGGGGGGGGCTGCTGTTGCTTGTGTCACTTTCTCCTGTTTCCCCAGGTAAATACAGCAGGCGCTGGGGGGCTTCAGGAGAGAGAGAAAGAGAGGGGGAGAGAGAGAGAGCAGCAGCCGGTGCAGGTAAGCACAGTGAGGCGGGGCGGGGGGATGTCGACAGACGACGGAATAGGGAAAATTAAATAAATCTTATTCCATCATCTGCCGAAATCCCCACCGCCCCACCACGCTTACCTGCATTGCCGCTGCTGGAGAGAGAGAAGGAGTGAAACATAAGTGAGTGAAGAGTAAAGGAGAAGGGCTGGTTTGAAGATTTTTGCAACAGCTGTTTATTGTTCCCAGTCTGGTCCTGGCAGAGAGTCAGAGGTACACATGAGTATAGATAACAAATTGTTCAGAAGACTTTGGCGTTTGCAGAGCTATGGGGTGTTTGGGAAACAAGCAACTATTGATAATGTAAAGTTCACCAGAGTTCGTAGCTCACTCAAATACTTACCGGTAATCTACATTTCACTACTTGCCTATGTTGGGGCCTTAGTCCTTTGACCCTCTCTAAATTTCATTGCCCTACATACTCCATTACCCGAAAAAAATGCATTGCCCTAAAGGTATACATCTGTAAGGTAATAAGCACCACCACAACTTCAACCAACAAATGCAGCCCTGCCACATTTCCATTCGTGATGTGCCGCTCTAGTCTAGGTTTTTTCTTTGAATTCTGGGACTTGTAGTCTTGAGTATTCCACTCTAAAACAGTGCTTGGGAAACTTAGAAGCTATGCAGACATGAGTCCTGCCAGAGAGCACAGAGAAAACATAAATGTGCCACCAACAGAGAAGGAGCCAAAGGGATAAGGCCTGAGGGTAGGAAACTCAAAGCACAGGAGTGAAGCAGCCCTCAATTAGATGCAGACAGAACAGTGAAGAATGTGTGCTTGAACCAGGAACCATCAGAATTAGAGTAAGACACATCTTAAATTTGACCCTCCAAGACAGCTCGAATAGGTAGAGAAGCAGATAGTAGAGAATTGACCATAAAGAAGTCCTTTTTTGGTCCAAATTAAATTCCAAATCATTCCTGAGGAGACAACTGAGAAATGAAATTAAGAAGATGGGTGAGCAAACTAACCATAAGACTTGAAACTGTACAGAATGACTTACAAAGGACACTAATGTTCACTTTTGATCGCCCTCCTCTCGAACATTCATCCTACACATCCACTGAGTCAATCAATAAACATAATACCTATTCTACTTGGTTACAATCACCGTGCTATATGTTGACAATATAAGCATGGGACCAAAACGTCAAAATCCAAGCAACCCACAAACATTTAAACCTATTTAGCTCCTCTAATGTTGGCTAATGACCTATCAACACATAAACAAGTCTTGGTATGCAACCTTCTAACGAGCTTCGATGAAAACCAATAATGGTATGAGGTCAATAATGTGGATTATACATGCCATTCATGAGAATTCCATTTGGAATCAATGCATTAGATCAAAACAACAACACAATCTATGGAAGTCACTGACAAAACCATATATTACTATAATGAAATGATGTATTTTTCACTGTTGTATAAAATTAATTCATATATGATCAAAGAGCAAGTAAATGAAACATATTGCGTGTAACCATAGGAAATTATGTATTTTGTATTATGGATTCATTTCTGGTCTAAATGTATGGACACTGCTGCCCATCTCCCGAAAATGATTCCTCTTTTCTACCTTCAATGTTTCTCTCTCCTTTTCTTTCACTGGAAATGATTCCTGTGACCATGTCCTACATTATGAATATTACCGTACTAACCAGATAATGGCAGTTTTACTTATTACGATACACTCCATTCCCTCGCCAAATTGCATCCATTGGACTTTTTCCTGCCAGACCAGCAGACAACTCCAGTCATTGACAGGAACGGCTATCACAGCGGGTCCTGTCAATGAACGGACAGCTCCGCAAACATGAAAGCCACCCATTAAACATTTAACAATTGTTTTTTTCTTTAAAAAAAAAATCCTAAAGCAAGGCTTTGTTTTGGGAAAAATAAAAAGTAATGAGCCCACACTATTGGAGTTTTCTGCCATGGTGTAACAGTCATTTAAATGTTTACTGTATCCTACTGACACATTTTTCACAGCAATAAAACTTGACCATTTGACCGCCCAATCTAAATTGGGCAGGTAATCAAATGGCCAAACCTACAATGGCGTTTACTGCATCAGGCAATCAGTGGAGTGCACCAGCAACAGAGACAGAATAGTCGCCATCACTGACATGCTTAAGGGCCATCTGACTGTAAATCAGGCAAGCAGACCTTCAGTTTGGCAAAGAGGGACTCCATTGCCATGGGACGTGGTTCAGTCTCTGCCAATCTCTCACTCAGCCCTTTAGTACCATTGGCAATGTGCCCCAACACTGAGCATTTCCTAACAAGTAATAACCACTATCGTGTTGGCATGTCATTATCCAGAATGCCTTCTCCAACTTAAGACCTCTCTTCATTTCTTTGAGACCAGAACTCAGCACACAAATTGGAAGCCATAGATGACAGCTATGATACCAGGATAATTTATACTTAAGGTAAATAACTTATAGACATCTTTTGTTCATATACCTGAGGATTAGCGTCTCCAAGCCATATAGTAAACAATATTTGGAGCAATAGCACGTATTTTTCAATTTGCCTTCGCACAGTCACTATGGTTTTATTCCCACCATTTCAAATAACGAACAACCCATGTTGGCTGGCTTCACACGAGTGCAAATCGCACTCAGTTTCACAGATTAAGTGAGTTAAAATAATATTATACCCTACAACATCATACTCATCTATTCTTACCACCTCTGATATATTGTCTATTGTGTAATAAACTGTATAAGGTAATATAAAATTCTGCATGCTGTCATTTCGAAATTACCCAATCATTCCAAAGCCATACATGGGCAAAGGAGCTTTACCAACACATGGATATTAATTAGTACACTGAAATACACATTTTCACATTAATTAGGCAACTTAGTAGACTCTCTGGGTCATGGTACTCTTTCCTTACTTAAACACATAGGTCCCTGACACAGCAGGGCTGGAACAGCATCATCAGAGTCCTCAGAGGATGCAGGGAGCCTGGCAGCTGTAGAGGAATGAACATGAGGAGTGACCTTGTGTGCAGGAAACATTGCTCCAATAAATTAGGATAAGAAATGGAACGAAAGTCCCCTTCTGATGACTAGGCTCAGCAGATAGTTGCATTATGCCAGTGTAATTAGCGTAATTTTGTTAATGTTGATTTACTCTTGCTGTACACAATTCCCGAAATTACGCTATTCCAACTCATCATATAAGCGATGTTTGCAGTAAAAGTTTACAATAAACGTGACATTCACTGTAAAAGTTTACAGCGCACGCACCGGAACAAAGCGAACAACAGTATCAGAGTATCTGTTGTTTGCGGTGTTTTCGCTTTTTTTGTACTAATATTTTATCGTGAGATGCATCGCGTGAGGATACATTTCTCCCTAAAATACAGCGCCGAATGCCAGTTTTGCAGTTTATGTAAATACACATAGGGGTATATTCACAAGAACGTGCGTTAACTACCGCAAGAGTAGCGTAACGCAACTTTCAATATCGCAGCCTATCGCGGGAAAATAACCCCGTGTCAACGTGGAATTCACAACAAGGCGGTAGCAAGCGACAGCCTGCCGAAACCGCGGACAATGTCCGCGATACAACCACCACGATGGAGATAAAAACACAAACCACAACACCAAAAAACACGCGATGGGCCAAAGCGCGATGAGGAAACCAGCGACAAGCAGCGCCAGGCCTGCAACACACACCTGGCAGGCGTCAATAATCACCATAAAAGTAGAAAAAACACCCACACACAAACTGACCAACACCCAAGCACCATGGAGGCAGCCGGAGCAGGCGCAGAGGACGAGCGCAACCCCACAAGCACCCCGGACGACCAGCCTGGGACCTCAGGGACAAGGAAGGGCAAGGACAAGAAGACGAGGAAGACCAAGTTCAGTCCGCAGGCAAACAGGATCATAGTCACTGAGGTGATGGAACACCATCAACAACTCTTCGTCACCTCCAACGTGTCATTGGGCACCAAAAATGGAATATGGCGGGACATCGTCGACAAGGTGAATGCCGTCGGAGAGCACAAGCGGACAATGGACGAGGTCAAGAGGCGATGGAATGACATCAAGCGGAAGACCAAGGAGAAACTCACCGCCAACCAGAAGGCAGCAACGCAGACTGGAGGTGGGGGCCCAGCGCCACAGCTGGAGCTGGATGACATGGAGGAGCTGGTGTCGACAGTCATCAGTGTGGAGACTGTGGCTGGAGTCGGGGGACCGGACACTGCTCGACAGGACACAACACAACCGCAACAGGGTGAGTGACCACCAGGTACTGGGGAACGGGGGAGATGGCCACAATGGCACACATGCACAAGCAAGCAGGGCACAGTGCACACCCACAATGACCCTGGGTCCTCGCCCAGACCCACAGACTGTCACAATGTACAATGCCATGCTGTCTGAATGTCAACCTGTACCATGCGGCTACATACATGTGGACACATTGTAATACACCATCTCCCCTTCACATCGCAGGGGCATCATCAACACCTCCTGCAGAGCAGTCCCAGCCACTCTTCACTGATGACGAGGAGGACAACACCAGCATCGACACCCAAACCATCCAAGACATCATTGACCTCATCCGCCACTCACCTCCAGGAGCAGGGCAGCCCAGCTACATCGATGAGACCCCACCCACCACCCAAACCACCCAGCAGGAGGCACCCACAGCCCCGGCACCCTCCCAAGTCCCCCAGGAACAACAAATGGCCTTCCAACGCCGTGTGCTGGAGGGCCAGAGGGAGACGGCCGGGCAGGTGCGGGTGGGGTTCGACCTCATGGCTACCAAACTGGACGCCATCCTTGGGTGTCTATGTCCGCCCCATGGTCTCCAACGAGCCCTGACTGACATCGCTGGAGTCATGACGCGGAGGGAAGAATACCTGTCCGCTCAGAGTGGCTCCAACGATCCCAGCCGTGAGCTGGCACACATGCGGAGGCTCATGGAGGACATGGTGCGGATGGAGGCAAAAAGGATGGCAGCCACCGCTGCACATCAGCGAAATATAGCTGGCATCTACCAGGCCCTGCATGTCCTCATCATGGCATTGCTGCCACAAGGTGTGGCGATGATGAATGCTGCTGCCCCCCACACCATCCACATCTCTGCCCCCTGGTGTGTCAGTGCCTCCCAGTGCGGCAGGCGTATCCACTCCAGCACCTGATGTGTCACTGCCACACAGTGCGGCCGACAATCCTCCTCCGGCCTCTGATGTGTCAGTGGCACACAGTGCCGCAGCCGGTACTGCAACACCCACAGGTGGGGCAGAGCACACATCCGGGGATGAGGACGTGGATGGGATTGAGATCAGAAGGAGGCACTAGCATTCATTTCCGCCACCTTGCCTGTTTCTGCTTGGTGCCGCACATGGCCTCAAGACCTACCACTGACCCCCGATACACTCCGATGCGCTCACCTTGGACAGCGACATGGACTGCCACATCCTGTTTGACGACCAATGACACGGCGGACAGACTGCGGACTGTACCCTTCCTCTTCCGCAGTACAGGTCATCCCCGGATGGAAACTGGCTGGCCCTCCACGGGCCCATATTGTGTAGTTTGCTCGGCATTGCCCTGTACCGCTCCAGCTGCATGACTGCACTGGATGTGCAAATAAACATCCAGTGACACACTGCTGTGTAATGTCTTACGTCATTCATGTATGGATGTGTGGATGAATGTGGGGACAGTGCCTTCCCTTGCGTCAATGATGTTCATCCTGTGGGATGGCAGTCAGAGGGTGCGACATTGCATTTTGTGTACCGGGTCCCGTGAACACTACAACAGGGACACACGCATCAGTCACTTCCTTGTCCGGGCATGGACTGGACCACGCCCAGAGCCCACGAGTCATTGTTGCAAGCCCTGCACTGGTCCGGCGTACGGCAGGCCAGACCACTCCGCTAACGCCCGAGGGGGCCCTCATTGCTACCCGTCGCAGCCGTACTCGCTGGTGGTGTGCAGGTCACTGGTCTAGTTGTCAGCATGTCACAGCCACTCCCTGAGGGCAGGTTTTCACACACACCACACCCATCTGGCACAGGCGTCACAGGCCATGTGACTCCGCCAACATAAGGGGCCGACGACGTCACATTCCCCTCTTCCGGTGGTGACTGGATGACGGACGCTCCACGGTTTTCACTCATATAGGGCCCATGAGTTGTTGCGCACAGGGTTAGTGGCATCTGAGGCCTTGAGTACGGCATGGGCCTACCACCACGTGGCACAGACTGGTGTTGCACAGGGTTAGTGGCATCCGAGGCCTTGCAGACGGCACAGGCACCCCGGCACAGGACGGTGACTTTGGGTGCACTGTGTCAGTGGCACCTTGAGCTGCTGAGCGGGTGTGCAGCCTGCGATGATGCCCTGTCCCGGCAGTCCGGACAGCTCAGGTTTTGTGTGCCCTGCTGGACCGCATTGTAGGCCAGAGCCAACGGGCAGCGCGGGCCTACCACCACGTGGCGTCGCTTCCGGGATCCCAGAGTTGGTGGCACCCATTGGCCTGAGCGGGTGTGCAGCCTGCGATGGTGCTGGGTGCACTGGTATGTCCTATGCCATGGAGTAATCAAGACCCAGTACCAAACGTGAGACCTGGTGGCCTGCGGAGCGGGGCTGCATGATGTGGAGGGTGCCATGTCCGCGGGCCCCGGGCTTGTGGCTTGCAGCGGCACGTGGTGGGACCTCCTGTCTACGTGCCGGTGGCGGAAGGTGAGCATTGAGGCCTGGGTGTGCATGGGCGGGCATGCTCCGATGGGCGGCGGGAGGGGTTGGTGTGCCTCTGCCTGGGTGTGCATGGGTGGGCAGGCGATGTTGTCTTGTGCAAATGTGTGTACTGTGCCAGTCATGTATCTGGACTCTGTTTCAGCTGACGGCTCTGACTCAGATGTGTGACCTGGTGTCCTGCTATACATACCAGCACGTGGTTGGAGACACACCGGTGGCAGCAGGTGAGCAATGTGGCCTGGGTGCGCAGGGGCGGCACTCTCTCTCTCTCTCTCTCTCTCTCCCTCTCTTCCTCTCTCTCTCCTCTTCTCTCTCTCTCTCTCTCCCTCTCTCTCTCTCTCTCTCTCTCTCCCTCTCTTCCTCTCTCTCTCCTCTTCTCTCTCTCTCTACCTCTCTTCCTCTCTCTCTCTCTCTCTCTCTCTTCCTCTCTCTCTCCTTCGCTCTCTCTCTGTCCTCTGATGTGCGCAGGACACACCTTCTCATCATGTTTTTTGTCTTACAGGCTGTGACCAACGTATTGTCCCGAGGGGAGCGGCCATGTGTCTTCATTTCATTTCGGTGTTCATTTTAATAAAGTTTCATTTGTTGCTTCGAAAGTGAATGTGTGCTGCTCATTTCTGTGACAACACATGCATGTCACCAGTTGTGACTGTGCGACATCAAGCGGAATATTTTGTACATGGTTAGGTGTGGCTGATGTGGCATGTCTTTGGTCGGGGGGGTGCCAGGGAGGGGTGGTGGCAGTGGGTGTTGTGGCCCTCTTGGGTGTCCGGGCCGCATGATGGGTGGCTCCATGGCATCTGTTGCCCTTCCGATGTAGCCCTGGGCTGTGCTCCCTTTTGGTTTGCAGGCTGCCGTCCGACTTTACACCAGGTCAGAGCAGGTGTAGATTTCCTGGTGCTAACGCGCCTTATCGCCTGTTTTGTGTTTTTATCGCCGATGTGGCTGGTCGTTGAGAATGTTGAGGTGTGATGTTGTCTCGGCTTTTGGCACGGGAACGCCTACTCTGCATCTCATTAGCGATATTTGCGGGGGTAACACCGGCTTGTGAATGGGGAGGTAAATTTATCACGACTTTGGCTGCGATAAAGTGCCATTAATTCGGCGATAGCTCCTTGTGAATATGCCCCATAATTTTGTCTAATCTTGTGGAATTTTTGCGTAATTACGCAAAAGTGAATTACACGAATTTTGCACACCCCTTCTCATGATATATTTACTACATGCAGGCCTAGAGAAAAGAATAATCTAGCTCATGCATAAGGCAAAGGAACATGGTCAGTTCAGTAAAAAACAGCTGAATGAGTAGTATGAGCAGAAGGCAACCTTTACTGGTTACCAGCATAGTTAATCATCCTCCGAATCTATGGCAGGAACCGCCTTTACGGCGCTTCCTGTCACTGTATTACATTTTTACGGACTGCTCCATAAACATCACAGTACCGTCAAACTTTTAACCTGTTTTTATAATTTCAAAAAAAAATCCAGAAGCAGGGGGTTTTGTTTTTTAAATTAAAATAAAAAGAAAACTAATAACCCCAGCGCCACTGGAGTTGTCTCCTATGGTGTGGGTGTAATTTTGCAGGTTTTACCTGGCGGTGAGGGACACTGAAAATTGACCATTTGACTACCCACTCTAAATCAGGCAAAATCTCTGACGGCACTTACTACGTCGGGCTGTTAGAGGTGTATGTTAGAAGCTGAGAAGTAGTAGTCTCTGCCGCCGACATACTGAAGTAATGCCTAAATGAGGGAGACAGACCTTCAGTTTGGCAGAGAGGGTACTCCTTTGCAGTTGTGACGGCAACCCTCTCCACCAAATCAGGCCGATAATCCCCAACATGAACATAATGAAGAGGGCTTGGAAGAGAGTGTGCTTATTTTACCTCCAATATGACTTCTATATAGGTAATGCTTTGCCCAATTGTTCTCCCAGACCCCTAACTTTCCATGATGGCCTAGAAAGGGAAGGTCAACATCAAGGCAGATGTGATTAAGATGTTAGCCTTTAGCTAAATTTTGTGTGCTCATAAAAGCAGTGGCCAGGCCAAGGTGTTGGTACCATATCAAAAATCAATGTACTTATGCTTCTTTGTGGAGCATTGTACTCTCAATAAATTGACCAATAGCAATGTCATCTGAATCCCTGTGCTGACGACATTGAGGACAAGCTGGCCATAGCAAAGTTCTTAAGCATGTTCATTAATTCTAGAGACTGCTTAGTTTGCTCCACTGACTTGCTCCCTATAGATTTGTGCAGTATCTCATAACTTGGCTACCTTAGTGTGTGCTACTCTGTGAGTGGCATATAATATGTGTGTGGTGTTCCTGTAAGGCTATGTTCAGGGCATGTCCCATCCTATAAATGACATTGTTGGAGGCTGCACAAGATGTATTTCAAGTTTTCTGCTGAATATTTACAGGACATCAGTTTAGATATCTCCTCACATGTTCTCTTGCTATTATTGTGCTCTGGCTCGGGAATACCCTTGTTTCAATTTAGCCCAAAAGTTCTCCATTTGGTATATTAACTTCTTCTTTAATATAGCATTTCGTACCACAGCTATTCCTGCATCTAAGTGCTGTATACATCAAGCAATACTTTCACACAATGTAACTCACTATATTAACCTATGAAGATGAAAAGGCTTGAACAGAAAATCACAGCAGCTGGCAGCAGCGAGTGCTGAACTTGCTCAACCATTGAGACTGTCAACACACTTTAGGTACAATTTATAGTGTAGCAACCTGTCCGTCAAGCAGCTAGGGCAGGGTATGCATGCCTATGCAGACCCATCTGTGGCCAGTCCACCATATTTACATATCATTGCTTGTGCTTTGCTTTTTATTGGAATAATTGCTTCACTGGTCAGGCAGGAGTAGTTTTAGTGTAAATTAACTCACCAGCCAGACTACCATGCCAAACACTTGACACACCAGCTGATTTCTTTTTTTTTTTTCCAGATAAGTCCCCAAAACGGGGGATGTTGTTGGAAAATGAAAAATCAATGTATTTTGGCTTGCTGGTTCTTCCAGCACACATGGGATATTGATTATTTCTTGACCTATGCTGCAATGCCCTCTCTACATTGTCCCAGAAAGGTGTATAACAGACTGGCATAGCTATACCGGGGGGCCTTCCAACACCATGTCATTTGCCTGAACAATGCATGTGGTAATGACTCTGAGGGAGGAGCAGGCCGTAGCTCTGCCATCAAAACCATATACCTTCCCTTAAAGCTAGGCAGGTGGGTCACGTGCTAATTGTGGGCAGGTGCACTGGTACCGCCCAGCTCCAATGGACACCCTATGTATAAACTCATAGAGGATGCAGAATTCAATGAGTGAAAACTCAATACTTTATTGTGATCTGGGTTGATGCTTGATTACTGCCTATTTGTGTCCTCAACTATTAAAAATATTCAGAGACATTAGAGGTCCATAAATGTTTCCCTCAACACAATGTACAGTTATGATATGTAGAAGAAAGGGAAGTAGCCAAGGGATATCAAGAAGCAAAGTGATGATTTTCATGATGGCCACTTTAGATGCTTTTAGAGATGGATTAAGACACTATTCATTTTGATTTCTCCTCTATTCTTTGATGACCTTTTTACTATCCATCAGATGTAAAAGATGCCTAATTCCATTATAGTGAAAATGAAAAGTGGAGATACAGAAGAATTTAAGAGTGTTTGAATACTAGAATCAGCCCTGAAAAAGCAGTGCAGCCAACACCGTGAAACGTGTTGGCTGTTCATACTTCAAAAATGTCAACCTTTCTTTTTTGTCACAAGTGTCATCCGATAAAATACCATTTGTGAGAACAACATAGAATTGAGTAAGAATTTCTTGTGGAATTAAAAACTTTGGTTTAAAAACTACGAATTGATCATCAATTCATTGTGCAGGAAAAATGATTGTCGGAGACATCATTTGTTGAAAAATATTGCATTTTTTAAATTTAGCTTTGTGCTACGATTTAATGATGATGTTTTCATGAAACATTGTTATATATGATATTTATTTATGCATTTTTGGATATAAAGATTTTGCTACCCAAAACCTTTTGGGAATTCTCATTGTGATTTCAGATTCTTTGTTGTTGATATTGCTTTGTGCCTCCCCACCAACTGCAATACTTTTTGGATGTTACAATGGAAATATTGTCACTCAAATTTAGTTCCTTAATTATTACTTCTGATTTAATAATAAAGTTATTTATTTAGTTACATACAATAAAAATTTGATGAGAACTGTTTAACAACGCAACAATGCTGGTGCTTAGAACTCTGAAGGTAAGGTAGCAAATTCATTAGAATAGAAACTGTTGTGTTATGAATCAAATTCATTAGTGGTATGGATATTGCTATGACTAGTGGAATATACAGACAGTAAATATACATATTTGCAGCAATCTGAGGAGATGGGCAGTAATCACTTATATTTCTAATTGCAATCAATTACATTTTTAAGCTATTATGGGCTCCCGGAAAGAGGGGGTGACAGAGGGCCTGGTGGTATTGATTTCCTGTGAAAAAGGGACTAGTAGGTAAATGAAAAAGAAAAGAAAGAAAAAAGTAAATGATGTGTTATCATAAAAATGATACAACAAAGAGAGTTCCAGGAACAGAGTCTAGAGGGGCACCTGCAGGACGTGGAGTTTTTCTTATGTCTGAGGCAAGAGGGAAACTGTGGTTAGAGAGTATGAGAGCCATGTGTGTGAACCTGTGACACCTAGCACGCTGAGAGATGATGGTAGAGTTGGATGATCTAGTGTTGTTGAAGGCAGCGGGTAGATTAAAGAGAATGAAAACAGAAGGAAGATGATTGTGCTCTGCAGTAGTATGAAAGCTGTATTTATGTAAAAGTGCAGTTTATGTTTATTGACGAGTACAGACATCCAAAGGAAGGAGTTGAATAGGCTGATAGAGAACATAGAGAGTGAGAAAAGATGAAAGAGCCCCCTTTGTTCAAGCTTTTTGTGAAGAAGGGGCAGTTGAGACACTGACCACAGCTCAAGAGAGAAGAAGGGTTGGCTGTAGGTTACTGCAGTGGAAGTAGACTTACTGCTGAAACATGTCGGGCATGTTCCAGATGTGAGGGAGTAGATGAATAAAGAGGTCATACGAATAATGATGCTGGACATCGGAGCAAGAGTTTAGGGCCTGATTATGATGTCGGGCGGACTCACATCCGCCCGACATCTCCGCGGTCTCGGGACCGACCAACCTCCAGTCGGCGGTCCCAAAACCGCCATTACAATGCGGACGCACATGGTGCGGTCACATACTCTCATTTCTCTATGGGAGCTTGTGCTGCAGCCATAAACCGGCAGTAGCACAAGCTCCCATAGAGAAATGAGAGATTCTGTTAATCCCTGCACCGAGTGGCAGGCAAGGTGCCTGCCACACGGTGCAGGGATTCACAGGGGGGCACCTTAGGTGCCCCCTCGGTCTCCAACCAGACACCGTGGAGGAATGGGGGCGCTGCTAGGAGCCGACAAAATTGCTTTCAATGTCGAAAAGCCCGACACAGAAAGCCTGTGGGAAACCGGCATAATAATCCTGACGGCGGAAACGCTATCCTCAGGGATTATGTTAGGGTCGAAAGACTGGCCGACGGGCTCCTTGAGCCCGTCGGAATCCAGCCGGAATGACCGGCCGGTTTCAATTCCGACCGCCTACATTGTTATTAGGCGGTCGGAATTGAAACCAGAGATGTCGGTCGGAAAGCCTCCGACCTGCAGACGGAGGCTTTCCGACCGACATCATAATTGGCCCCTAAATGTTTGAAGAGCCCAAGAGTAAGTTTGTGTGCAAGATACATTACTCCATAATCCTCCATCCTCCACCCACCCTGAACCTACCTTCCTCTGTGAGGCAGTGTCTGAATCAAATTGGGCTGTGTCTCAGATAATATAAAACAGGATATGCACGATGCATCGCAGCTGTTGAAATCAGAGGTTTTTTTCCTCCCCTTACTTTTGTATACATATTATGATATAATGTGATTAGGATAACATATGTATTACCCATATATGACTATTAATGTTGGTTGATAATCGTAACTGTCTATTATAAGCTCCGCAGCTTGTTGTGATAAATCTCTACTGCTTGTATTGTTAAATGTATACCTGTTGTATTACGAGTGAAATGTGTTACATTGAAAACCCAATAAACATTTTCAAGCGAATGTGGTATATGCTCACAGAGAAAAAAATAAGCATTGGCAAAGCCAATGTTTATGTTAGCAACAGCAGTGGTTATTGGTAATCAAAAATTGTTTCAAAAGCTTTTAAAAATGACAGTCTCTGCAGGTGCAAGCAGTCAGTCATATGTGAATGTTTTTGAAATATGTTAAGGTCACTTAACGTTCCAATACGACAGAGATGTTGAAAGCATGACAGCTATCTGGAAATGGTATATGTGCACACACGTGTGGGCGGCCATGTTGGAATGATTTTTGTTAAACTTTTAGCAGAACCTATTCTAAGATGCCCACCAAGCATGTGCACACAAATGCACACAAATGGGTTGCTATTTTTTGTTGTTGCATATTTTGTTATTTTTATTTAAAATTCCATGATGGAGAACAGCCATTTTGAAATGGTGGAATAATAATAAAGTATGTGCAGGATGTTTCACACATCAAGGCGAGCTAGCAGCTCAAAACCAGTGAGGGTGGAGCTGCAGGGCCCTTGCACGACAAAACAAGCATAGGTGAAGCCAATAAGTCTGGCCTCGCAAGATGGTGCACTGGTTAATATTTTTAGTGTTTTATTACAAGTCTATGCGAAGAAAATAGAAAACATGCAACCGCCCACCCTTGATGACCATATGCCTGCAATACAAATTTAAAATAAATAAACATAACAATCACATTTAATTTTAATGAAAAATTATGGGGACTTCCAGGAAGAATATTTATTTAGAACTGATATAGAGACACAAATGTATGTTGAATTAAATTATGATTCTTATTCGTACAATCAAAACATATTATTTAGTTTGAATTGATGTAACTTGGCATGGTTTAAACTCACATGTATGACTGAATAAACAAATGATAAAGATAATAACATTGGTAAATTTAAGTATTCACCCACCGGTCCTGGGACTGAAGTGTACTTCTACTTTAGGCAGATGTGCACATGTGATTAGGCAAAATACTGTCACCAGCAGTATAAGAGAGCTAATGTCTCAAGGGGCTGATGCTGTGCCCCATGCAGTATGCTATGCTGAGCGGAAACATTATAAGCACGACAGGTGAGAAGACCAAAGGATGAAGGAGGCTGACTATAACCTGTTTGTGTATGAATGTATTTTATTTATGAATTGCTTGTGAGACAGCTTTCTCTAGATCAGACCTAAAAAGCATTGGTAAATCCAATAAGTCTGTTTATTTAATGTGAATGTGCACTTGTCACACAATCTAATCTCACCAAATATACTCAGCAAGAAGGTGAACCGCAAGACTTTAGGCCTTGTAAGCGTGAAATACAGTGAAATATATCATCACATGCATTAGCAGATGACAGGCTGAAAAGATGTACCCCTAGGTTGTGATGTAACCTAGGGCCTCGATCTGCCACCTTTAGAAACTGGGAACCCAGGTTCGAGCCTCAGTGCTAGCCGCAACATTGAATTCCATGCAAATCACTTTATTTCCATGTACCTAGAATGTATTTAAAATGTATTTGTGTAATCCCCACATAATGTAGACAGTCTTGTAGATTGCCTCCCAATCACTCGCATAATGTTCAGCCCTCCTTCTCTTCGCAGCTAGGTTTGCGATGTATGTTTTCCAGTACAAGCATACATATGGCAAATCAGTTTCAGAAAAAGCTTATAAGGAAGCCACATTACATTGTGGAAGTGCATATTCATGTACATATGCTTGATCAAGGTGTACTTTTGTTAATGTGAGTAGGCCGTATTATGTTGCAGTGTAAAAGAGTGCACTTTTATTTTGCTGTGCACAAGCATTGAACTCGTGCAGAGCAAAGCATGAACATTCATGTTTTCATTCTCCTTCAGACATCATTGAAAATCAAATATCAAAATTTAAAAAAAGTGACAGAACTTGAATTGGGAAAGGAAACTCATACATTTTGCAGCAAATTTCAGAGAATATATAGGACTAATCAGAGATTAGGAGAATGTGGAAAGATACAAGGGTGATTGGAATACAAAGCCTTTGAAGAATAAAGAAAAGCGTGAATGAGTGATTCCGAAAGTGAGGTTGTTGAAAGAGAATTCCTATTGAGGGAATCCAGGAATTAATAATCCAATTTATGTTCTCGTCCCTTTGTCCAGACAGGATTTGTAGACTTTTACAAATGATTTCCAAAGCTTGGAAAGGAGTCTAAAAATGGTATGCAGAAGTAGAATTAATTGTTTCTGTGTCTAAAGTAATGTGGGCAGATTTGCATGTATTGTTTTCCATTGTATTGCTGAAGAACTTGTGGAATGATTGCAAATTGGGAGTAAAGTGGGCACAAGAGTCACATAGAAGTGTTCTGAGTTTTCAGCCTTCGAACCAGGTTAAGGATAAATCTACTGCAATACATGTGAAAGGAAATGTTCCAGTTAAACAAGTTAATTGGTCAAACACTATAAAACCTACACAGAATGCAGATTAGACAGTTTATGCATATTGTGAGAGATCGATGCAGATTAACAGGCAATACAGTGTTATGAAAGATCTACAGAAGGAAGGCATATCTGGTTTAGTTTCAGCTTTTGTGCTGGATTTGCATCCGGAGTTGAGTTTGTAGCTTCAGCAGACTAGGATGTGTTGGCAAGCAAAATCACTGGATTAAATATTAGATATTGGCCTATGTGAAAGTTTAGAGTGATTATTTTTTACAGAGAATGGATCATAATTACTTGAGGTGTACTAATGGCTTAATTTTGGGAATTTCGCGTAACAAGTTTAACGTAAACTTCCTGAAATTACCCAAATTACAACAGTATAATTTACATTACGCCCAGGCCTAGTTCCTGCCCCACCAGCTTTAATACATAATGTGCAGAATACAGAACAGAACTGTGCCTTCTGCTGTAGTTTAGCAATCTCAGATGCAGAATATTGCAGTAGGATTTCCACAGAATTTACAAAATTCAAGTAAATTCATCAGTGATTTGTGATTCGTTTCCACAATTTACGGCTACCCTTGGTGTTCAGCAAGGACCGAGTCAGGTCCAATGACAGTGCCTGAGTTGGATTGCATGCTTGGTGTAGTTCTAGGGGTAGACCAAAATTCAATGAAGGAGAAAATAATTGCCATCCCATACCAGTTTTGGTTGATACTGGTGCTACCCGTGCCACAGTGAGATGAGAAAATAGGTCCAAGGTGTAGGCATTTCTAATAAACAAACAATTAATAAAATTGTATGCTAATGTTCCAGTGAAAATAGGTTCCACTATTAAAAAGCACAAATTTATGATTAGCGAGACTAGTCCAGTAATTTATTAGGTTGTGATTTATTATGTCACAGGCAGTGAAAAAGAGTTTGGAACTTTACTGAGAAGGATGTTGGGTTTATTAAAGATGACAAGCCAGGTGAGATTATGGTGAAATCAAATGTACAGCTTCCACACACTCCCCACTATAGACTTTCTCAGTTTGCTTGGAATGGGATTGCACCTGTGATTGAAAAGATGGTAGAGCAAGGCATTTGAACAAAGTTTTAGAAAGCCCATGCAATTAACCAATAATGAAACTTCGCAAGCCTAATGGGAAATGGAGAATACTTCAAGATTAATAAAATAGTAGCCCTATCTTGTCCCTTTGTATGAAATCCAGAAGTGATTTTATTTCAGGTTCCAGTTGATGCAGAGTGGTTCATAGTGATTGATTTGTGCTCTTCATTTTTCTCCATTCCCCTACATGAAGATAGTCAAGATCTCTTTGCCTTTAAATTTAAATATATAGTTGTGGTTTGGAAATGAATCACACAGGGCTTTGCATAAAGTCTTCCAAGTACTTAAAAAGATTTGAAATTTTTAGAAATACCTTGTGGTTAGATTTTGGTACAATACACTGATGATTTGATGACCGCAGAAAAAACAAAAAACGGTTTGTAAGATGGACACCATTGCATTATTGAATCATTTGGCTGACGATGGACATACGATTTCTCCCACAAAGTGTTAGTATTATCAGACAGAAGGTACTACTTTTGGGACATCAAATTCAAAAAGGAGTGATAAAGGCGTCCAAGGATTGGATCTATGTGATTCTGAGAATTAATCCACCAATGACAAAGCGAGAAGTGGGGGTGTTCTTATGAATGGTGGGCTACTGTCGTCAGTGGATTCCAAATTTTCCTTAATTGTTAAGCCATTAGAGATATCAACTCAGGGTAATATCAAGGATACAGTAGTATGGAATGACGCATGCATGAAAGCTTTCCTGGAGCTAAGACATATTTTATGTTCTGCACCAGCTTTAGGAATGCCTTATTACGAAAAATACCTTTATTTATCTTATCATGAAAAAGAAGGGTGCTCAATTTCTGCTATGAATTAAAATATGCAATGTTTTAAAGTTTTAAATACTCCAATTCTTTTGTCACTCCCATACGATTTAGAAGATGAAAATAATGGACAAAATAATTTTGAACATGATTGCTTAGATGTGACTGAATTTTTCACCACTCAAAAAGCTGAAATTCATGATGTACCACTCAATTTGGATGGTTTGGTTTTATTTTTGAATGGCTCATATTTGAGAAATAGTCAAAGAAAATTACAAGCAGCACATGCAGTTTGCACATTGACATGTACAATGGAATTGACTAATGTAACATCTGCACAGGTATCTAAATTGATTGCCATTACCAGAGCTTGCTGCATAGCCAATGAATTAAGTTTTACAACTTACATTGATAAACAGTGTTGTTTTCTTGTGGGCCATGATTATGGCCACTTGTTGTCACAGCATGGGTTTATGACTTCAGCTGGATGCCCAATTCGCAATTGACCACGCATTCCTAATTTGTACTATGCATTGAAATTGCCATCAAAGAATTTGTTTTTGATTACTTTAAACGTCTAGCTGATACATCATACTCAATCTCTCATCTGGCCTTACTTGCTGCCCTTTCTACATCTGAAGAACAGTGCCATGGTCTGGAACCATGTGAGTGGGTCATTGTAAAAAAGCATGTAAGAAAATCTTCCCTGAAGTGTGGAGGTTTACCATATTGGATCCACTCATTTCACCTGAGAAGAGTGTCTGCTCCAGATAGAGAAATGGTAAGATCAAGTTTGATACTTGGATACAGATACAGGAGAGATGGAAAAACAAGGAGGAAATCAAGAAAAGCAGAATCGAGAAAATCAAATTTCAAAATGTCAAAACTTTCAAGCAAATGAGAATCAAGTAAATCAGACTCAAGTAAGCAAAGAAGCAGTAAAAACTCATCTGATTCAATCAGAAAAAGGCAAGTGAAGAAGATGGAAAACTTGAATCAAGTTCACCTGGCTGAAAGTGTATGAGGTAACGAAGCAGAATTACAAACAAATCCTGAGTAGGGCAAGAAGAAATCAGCTAAAGCACTAATTGGAGAAGATGCTGAAAAACAGTCTGAAAGAAACGTTGGAGAATTACCAGTAATGTAACAAGAAGATCAACAAGAACAAGTGTTCCAAACAAGAAGTACACAGGTCCTGAATGGGAGTATCTGACAAAGATTGAACTGAATGAAAAAGCTATCTACTTGCAAGGTCTTTGATTTTTGCTGGGAAAATTTCTAAAGCCATCATGAAGAAATAACAACGCTTAAGAGTGATCAATATTAAATGAGTTTCTGGATAATGGAGTGGCTTAATAATCTGAGGTTTTAAATAGACTGAGTTTCCTGATTGAAAATTTTACTTCACTAAGAAGACTTTTGGATTACTTTTAAATTCCTTTTGTTTCAAAAGACTGAGGGGGATATTCACAAGAACGTTTGATAATTATTGCAAAATTAGCTTAACGCAACTTTGCACATCGCAGTCTATCGCGGGAAAATAACGCTGTGTTAACGTTGTATTCTCAATCCGGCGGCACCATGCGATAGTCTCACGACAACGAGCCAAATGACCGCGCTAAAAATAACGCGAAGCCGAAAAAACGCGAAACACGAACGCGAAAAAAGTTGCGATGTGGCCAACCGCGATTAAAAAATCAGCGATAACCAGCGACAGGCCTGCAATTCCCACGCGTCATGCGGGAAAATGCACTATAAAAGCACCGATAAACACAAACAAAATAATTAAAACTGCGTAGCACCATGGAGGAAGCCGGAGCAAGCACAGAGGATGACCAGAACCCCACAAGCCCCCAGGAGGACCAGCCTGGGACCTCGGGGTCACGGAAGGGCAAGGAGAAGAGGAAGAGGAAGACGCAGTTCAGTCCGCAGGAAAACAGGATCATCGTCACGGAGGTGATAGAACACTACCAACAACTGTTCGTCACCTCCACTGTGTCATTGGCAACACAAACGGAAATATGGCAGTCGATCGTGAACAACGTGAAAGCAGTCGGAGTGTTGAGGAGGTCAATGGAGGAGGTCAAGAGGCGCTGGCATGATGTCAGTAGCCAAACCAAGCAGAAACTCGCTGCCAACCGGAAGGCAGCAACGGCGACTGGAGGTGGGAGTCCCGTGACACAGGAGGAGCTGGATGAGCTGGAGGAAATGGTGGCCACGGTCATCAGTGTGGAGACGGTGCAAGGAGTTGGGGGTCCGGACACAGCCCAATATGACCTGACCCAACAGCAACAGGGTGAGTAACGACCAGGGACTGGGGGGACGGGTGGAGATGGGCACAATGGCACAGATGCACAATTATGTGTAGCACACTGCACACCCACAATGATTGTGGAACATGTCCCTGATACCCTTGGCACACTGCAGCACACATAGAAACACCAAGTAGGCCCCCGTCCACTATGTGCACAAAGGGGCCCCCCTCCCTATCACCAATCTCACAACCTACCCATGCACATGTGCTGAATCCAGCAAAGTAGCGGCTCTGTGAGCCACACCGACAATGCAAGTGACACTGCATGACCAATAGCATGGCTGCAGTCAAAATACATGACATGGTGCACGACACGACACTGAGGTGGCCCAGTGTGGATCACATCCTCAAAGGAGCAGGTCACACTCTGACACATCCACGTGCACATACAACCCCTGACGTCAACAACACATCTGCAGACAAACAATGCACAAGAGTACAAAAACCGTCCAAGAGCACAAATGACCCAAGTCACCAACATCTCAGCCCCTCAAAAGCACACATGTCAAAGGCACACCACCCCAAAGGGATAAGGGGCCGCTAAATCAGAGCTGCAGGGGCGACTCTCCCACAATGCAGCACACACACATAGCAATCACAGCACATCAACATTGACGACAATGTGGTACACAACTGGTGCCGCTTGTGCGTAGAAACTGGCCAATCACATCTGGCATAGCAGGAAAATGTGAGATGATAATGTACGAGTACAACCTCACATCCGTCATGTAGTCGAAATGTCCACTGTACCCCATCAAATAGCCAGCTCATCCAAAACAGTCACACTGTACATTGTCATGCAGTCTGTATGTAAACATGTACAATGCGTCAACATACATGGAACACACTGTTAACCTGCATCTCCCCTTTACATTGCAAAGGGACAATCAACACCTCCTGCAGAGCAGACCAGACATCTCTTCAGTGATGATGAGGGGGAACCCCTGGCCATCTGCTCAGACACCCTCCAACGGCTCGTGGACAGCCTCCGCACCCCACCTCCAGGAGCAGGGCAGCCCAGCTGCATCGAGGTGACCCCACCCCCTGCACAGCCCACACAGCAGGAAGCACCCACCACCACGGCTGGCTCCCAGCACCTCACGGAAAGACACATGGCATTCCAAAGCCGTGTGTCAGACTGCCAGAGGGGGCTGGCTGAACAGGTGCGGTGGGTTTCGACCTCATGGCAGCCAAACTTGATACCATACGTGGGTGTATGAGTCCCATCAGGGACCACTTACAGTCCCTAACGGACACCCACAGTCCGTTCCATGCTCTACAACAATCCCTGGCTGACCTCGCTGGAGCCAATACTCGGAGACAAGAACTGTCTAGTCAGACAGTCCCCAGCGATGGCAGCACAGAGTTGGCACAGATGCGGAGGACAATGGAGAACATGGAGCGGATGCAGGCTGGAAGGATGGCTGCCACAGCTGTACACCAGCGAGATGTAGCTGGGATCTTCCATGCCCTGCAGAACATCATCTCGCCATTGCTGCCACAGAGCCTGTCCCAGGTGACTGCTGCAGGAACTTCGACACACACATCTCCGCCCCCTGATGTGTCAGTGGCACACAGTGATGCAGCCACACCACCTCCGCCCCCTGATGTGTCGGTGGCACACAGTGATGCAGCCATACCACCTCTGCCCCCTGATGTGTCGGTGGCACACAGTGATGCAGCCACACCACCTCCGCCACCTGATGTGTCAGTGGCACACAGTGATGCAGCCATTACACCACCACACACACCTGACACACCTGACACAGAAGACATATCAGAGGACTGAGATGTGGATGGCAATGACTCTGTGTGAGAAAGGAGGTTGTAGCATTCATCCCCACCATATGGCCTGTTCCTGCTTGGTTCAGCCCTCTGCATCATGCCCGGGAACAACACCTTCCACTGTCCCCCAAAACACTCTGCGACATTCACCTGGACCCCGACATGGACTGCCATATCTGCACTGGTTACCAATGACACAGCAATCAGGCTGTGGACTGAACTCTTCCTCTTCCGATTAAATTGTCATTCCCCAAAGGACTCTGGTTGGCCCTCCACTGGGCAACCATGTAATGTGGGCTTTGCATGGCCATGTACTGCTCCAGCTCCGACACTCCACAGAATGTGAATAAAACATTCAAAATCACACAGATGTGTCATGTCTATGTTCAATCAAGTATAAGAGTATGGATGAATGTAGGGACATTGATTGCACAAAAAGGTACACCCTGGGAAATGACATCAATGCGCATGTTTGACCCTGAACCACATGGCCAATTAGATGACTGTGAACGTGTGAACTAGCTGTGCCTCATTGCCCATGAACAACAATCTTGCAACCCCCCAACGTACTCCCACGTCCATGTATTAAATGGGGCTGTGTGTAAAAATGTCTAAATCGGTAGCAGGCCTAAAGTAGTGTCCCCTATCACATGTGACAACAGAACATCTCTTTGCATTCCTACTCACACTCAACTGTGTGGACACAGCCTGTTTTGATGGATCACATTGATCCACATGGCAAGAAGTTGGACACCATACTCACATTGCTGGAGACACGTAAGAGCACCGGTCCACCAGCAACTATCCCAACCACAATGTCTGGCTTACAGAGGTGGAGCTGGCAATAGGGACTCACCCCTAAGTGAAATGCGTCAGTCAGTCCCTCCCTCAAATCAAATCAAATCAGGGACATTTGTAAAGCGCTCATATCACCCGAAAGTCTCATGGCGCTCACAGGCATCTCCAACTAAAAACAGCTAACAGAGGAAAGCAGGGGTCAGTTGTCAAAAGACCATGTTTTTAGTTCCCTACGAAAACGTTGATGATCAGCAATAGTGCGAAGATGTAATGGCAATTTGTTCCAAAGAGTGGGGGCTATGAATGAAAAGATCTTCCTCCATTTCTAGTTGTACGAATTCTAATGGAGGTAAGAAGGTACCTATTGCTGGATCTGAGGGGCCTGCTTGGCTGATGCCATTTAAGCTTCTTTTCCAGTAGCCAGGGCCACTACCATACATGTTTTTGTGTACTAAACAAAGAATCTTAAAACGCGTTCTCTTTCTGACAGGCAGCCAGTGAAGTAGCTTCAAGTTAGGCGCAGATGGAGAGCCTGATGGAAGATTCAGAACCAGCCTAGCTGCAGTATTCTGTAGGACCTGCAGTCTAGATAAGAGATCCTCATTTATTGATGATAGTAAGGCATTACCATAGTCCATGCGATTAATAATCAATCCCTGAACTAATGGTTTCCTGGCTTCCATGGGAATCCATTTAAAAACTTTACGCAAATTGCGCATGATACCAAAACAGGAGCCAATTATGTGGTTCACCTGATTTTTCATCGATAGTTTACTATCGATTTGGATTCCTAGATTGCGAACCGATTGTTTGGGTATTGGACTAGGGCCAAGAGTTGCAGGCCACCAGTCATTTGGCCAGTACTTTTGTGCATCCCCGAAGAATACTATCTCCGTTTTGTCACCATTTAGCTGTAGATGGTTTTCATTCATCCACATGTTAATGTGGATCATACAGTCTTTAAAACGAACCTTGGTGTCTATGGGATTCTGACCAAGGGTGACCAGAATTTGAGTGTCATCGGCATATGACATTACGTCAAAGCCGTATGATCTGATCACCCTGGCCAGAGGTGTCACATAAAGATTAAAAGTGTAGGGCTAAGAATGGAGCCCTGTGGCACTCCCATCATGACAGGCCTACTACAGGAACTAATATCGCCGACCTGGACAGTGGTGACTCGGTCCGTTAAATAACTCCTGAGCCACCCCAGGGCCTTCCCTCTGACACCAATCTCCCCGAGCCGTTGTATTAAAATGCTGTGGGAGATGGTGTCGAAAGCCGCCGACAGGTCTAGTAGGATAAGAATAGAGGATTGTCCTTTATCCAGTGATAGTCTAATGTTGTCTATTACCTCTACCAGCGCTGTTTCGGTGCTATGGGCGGCCCTGAAACCAGACTGAGAGAGGTCCAATAGATGGTTACTCTCAAGATGGAAGATAAGTTGTTTATGGACCAAGGATTCGAGTACTTTCCCAAAGTATGGGAGCAGTGAAATCGGACGATAGTTGACCAAAAGATTGGGATCTGCAGTAGGTTTTTTAAGATAGGTCTAACTCTGGCGGCTTTCCATATTTTGGGAACTGTTTCTTGAGCCAGTGAACGATTGAATAGTTTGGTAATGCTTTCAAGAAGGGTGGGAGCAATCGTCAGTAGGAAGCGTGGTGATACAGGGTCAGCTGGTGAGCCAGATTTTATTTTTAGCATGGCTTCTGTCACTTCAGCAGGATTAAACTGGGAAAATTCCTCCAGAACGGGAGGCGGGCCTGTTTGTAAGACAGAGTCCGTTTCCAAGCTTTCGATTGAAGCTTCTTGAGATGGAAAGGAGCTATGTATTATATTTATTTTGTCATCGAAGAATTTAGAAAGGGAATCAATCCAATCCTGCGAATTCGCAACCTCAGTCTTTGGTTGAGGGGACGTAAATTCTTTTAGGACCTTATAGAGCTCCTTATTAGAGTTTGCCGCTTCATCCATGCTGTTTAATAGGAACACTTTCTTTGCCTGTCTAATGCTCTCCATGTAGTTACGATGAATACGTTTGTATTCTCTGTAGTCTAAAGGATTTTTACTCCTTCTCCAATTGCGTTCAGCCACTCTACAAGAGTGTTTTATTATTTTCAATTGCTCCGTAAACCACGGAGCAGTTCTGGATCTGATTCTCACCTTGGTGAGAGGAGCAATTTTATTTAGGGCCTGAGTTATTTCTTCCTCAAATGTAGTTGCCATCAGGTCAATATTTTCAGCCTGATCTTTTAAACATGGCCTAAAAAAGGCTGAAAAAGAGCAGGCCGTGACCTTTCGCCAGGACCTACGCCATATTAACTCATTTTTGAGCTCGATTTTTCCTATATATGCTGGAATAGAAAACTTTAGAAGGTGATGATCTGACCATAGTAATGGGAGGGAGGGTTCAACTGTGACACCTGAGAAGTTTGTGAATAGCAAATCAAGAGTGTGTCCAGCAGAATGAGTTGGACCTTTCACCATTTGGACCAGTCCCAAAGAGTTCATTTCAGTAATAAGTTGGTTAGTGTCTACATCAGTCAAAATCTCAGCGTGATAGTTAAAATCTCCTATCAGAAAAAATTGGTCGGTAGCAAGTACATGTGGAGCTATCTGTTCACACAAAATGTGTGTAAAATCTTTCTTCGGGCCAGGAGGTCTATATACAAGAGCTCCTCTCCATGGCCCATGAGATGTATCATCAATTCTAAAAATACATAATTCAATCTGTTTGGTACTCATTGAATCCAAAAAGATGATCTTAGTACCGGGACCGGTAGCTATGAGTAAGCCTCCTCCTCTCTTTCCCTTTCTGTCAACTCTAGTTATTTCATACTTTGATGGGAAGGCGATTGCCACATCCGGAGAAGCATATTCATGCAGCCAAGATTCTGTTATGAAGCAGATATCCGGTGATTCTGCGTCCAAAAGGTCCCATATTTCCACCGTATGTTTAGGTATAGAACGAGCATTAAGATACATTCCATTTAAAACCTTGGAAGATTTTGTATTATGGGTATTACGCGGTACTTGTAAAATGGTTGAGGACACATGTGTGGTTAAGCTAGTGTTAGTCTGCTGGCATATATAATCAATGTCTTCCAGGATTACTGGTTTCGCCAAGCAATCATAATTAATATTTTTTAGCTCTTGGCTCGAATATTGTTTTAGGTTCATTTTGCACGCTTACCCAGAGCGTAGCCCAAGGAGCAGAAGATCGGAGCATACGGTCCTGTCGACTGTCGGCGGATTCGCGCGGACGAGCGCAGACGGGCTTGCCTTTGGCGCGCCTTCGTACGGACAATGCTCATTGAGGCACACGATTTGTCATTCTAATCAACACTCATCACAGTTGAACACTAGTGAAGTGGCGTAGACTTTATTCGCATGTGCATGTCAGTACGGGCAAGACAAGGGCCACAACATGCAGACCAATGCTTCAGACACTAACAGGCAGCATGGGAACATGTAGAGGTGCAAGAACTGGGGAGGCAAAAATGAACACCAATCATTACGGATGGCAACGGTCTCAGCCCACCTTGCCTTGCTGGACGAGTCATGTGATGTTTGGCGTATGCTCATTGCCCCTTGTCAGGGGACACGACTCACAGCCCATGGGATCTGCATAGTGCTGTACCACCGGACTGCGCAGACTGTCTGCTCTGCTGACAGTGAGCAGGTGAAAGGGTCCGACAAGGTCATATGTAGTACTACATTGCCATGTGTGTACACTCCCTCCAGCAGTATGTCAGAGTAAGGAACCTTGCCAAGCGACGCTGTGCAGCTCCGCCCATGGGACTGCCTCACCTTGCACAGGTGTGTGTCGACACGCGTAGGTGCACGCACATGCATTCTGAGTCCAGGAGAATGCAGCCATGTCCACTGTTGTGGTGGGATATGTGACCATTTCTCCAAGATGCAACAAGGTGTTGGGACCTGTGCTCTGGGTTACAAGCAGTTGTGGCTGCAGGAACGTAGTTACTCGTCCATAAATGCGAGCGCAGCTTCCTGGGCAATCAGTTCCAAGAGTACGTCGTTGTCGGCCTCAACGAACACGGGGCGAGCCAATCCATTAACTGGTCCGGACAGATGTGCTCCGTCAACGCCCGTTTCACCAATCCGCAACACAGCCCAATGGGGAGCGCTTCGATGTGGTCACTGCACACGAGGACTTGTGCAATCTCCCATGCACAACTGCCAGCACATACGCCAAATATCAAGGCATCCCATGAACGGGTATCACGGTTACACTCCTGGTCGTGGGCCAACAGGGGGCGCACACACAAGTCATAATCCAGTTCAGCTACCGTTGTGTTGGATAGGCAGACATCCATGGGCCACTCGAATATGCATGATCGGCAGTGGAACCAGGGCTGGACGCAGGTGACATACACAAGACGGAAGCTCAGACGGTAACTGATGCGCAACACTGCCAGTGGCAGTGCCCCCAACAAATGCAGCATACGTGCACGGTACAGTTCCACGTGACAGGGGCTGTGCATGTGCCCCGGATGTTCTGCCATTGCGTTGGTGGCTCTGGTTGAAGCGGTACTGTTCTGACCTGCGCCAGTTCTGTGGATGAAATGCCAAAGCTCGGAGAAATGAGTTGTTTTAGTCTGCAACGGTTGTACGCCTGGGTTAATGTGGGAGTAGGTGTGCAGGCCATTCCATGCAAGATAACTTCGGGCAAGGACTTCTGTGTGTGGGGTGTGTATACGTTGGTCTTTAGTCAGGCTGTGCGTAGTGTGGGAGTCGTCATCATCTGCTGTTGTATCTCTCTCAGGGGGTGCCTGCCGCATGCAAGACCAAGGTCGGAGGTGCAGATCTCCTTCCGCCTTATGTATTGAGACAAATGGGCTTTCATCCCTAATGTTAGTCTGATTACTGCTTGCATTCTGGAAATGTGATGTGGCTTTCGCGCTGCATTTGGGGCTAGGCCTTAGGCTTATGGTGCACCAATAGCGATACACACACAACAGTTGGCATGTATGTGCCAAGGGCCTTTCTTTCACTGTCTCTCTCTCTCCCTCTCTTTCTCTCTCTTTCTCTCTCTCTCTCCCTCTCTTCATTTCACTGTCTCTCTCCCTTTCTTTCTCTCTCTCTTTCTCTCTCTCTCTGTCCTTTGATGGGCGCATGACACACCTTCTTATCTTGAATTTTGTCTTGCATGCTGTGTCTTACAGATTGTCCAGAGAAGACCCGCCATGGCTCTTCCGAATAGTTGTTTTGAGTTGAATTTGAATAGAATCATTTGTTTGGAAATTCTAAGATGGATGGATGATTCTCCTTTTTCTGGCCACACATGAATGTTAATTGTTGTACTTGTGCGACATCAGGTGAATTTTTTGTTCATGATTTCGTAGAGTTGATGTTAAATATCTTTGTCCGTGGTAGGGCCCCGGGGAGGGGGGGGGGTTCTGGGGGGGATGGCGGTGGGTGTTGTGGCCCTCTTGGGGCTCCGAGCTGCATGATCAGTAGCTCCATGGCATCTGTTGTTCTTCAGGTGTGGCTCTGGTCTGGGCTCCCTTTTGTGGTGCAGGTTGTCGTCCGACTTAACACCAGGTAAGAGCAGGTGTTAAATCCCTGCTGCTAATGCGCCTTATCGCCTGTTTTGGGATCTTATCGCCGATCTGGCTGGTCGTAGGGAATATTGCGTAGTGATGTTGTTGCGGCTTTTTGCATAGGAACGCCTACTCTGCATCTCATTAGCGTTAGTTGCCGGTGTCTTCCGTGGCGATGATTTTTGCGGCTGCTATCGCAGGAAAACTGGCGATATCGGCTGTTAGCACCTGCTTGTGAATATGGCGATAAATCTATTGCCACTTTGGCTGTGATAAAGTGCCGCTAAGTCCTTGAGAATATGCCCCTGAGTTTTTGAAAAAGACTACTACAAAGAAGAAAGAAGATGGTTCTTAGAAAAGAAGGAATCTGCATGACCTTGCAATTAGATATTATAGTTTTATTTTTAGTAACCTAGCCAAAGAATGCTATTGTCTCAAGCCTTTTCTCAATCTTATTGATACATTGGCCATTGGCTTGTATGCAAGAACTCTCCCTTTCCCACAATCTGAGCCCCCAAGATCAATTAATATGGATGCGTCAACATCATGAGTGTAAGTAATCACCACTATGAAATAAGGTCAGGTATTGTGTCTCATGCACTAAACGCACAGTCACTATATCTATAGAAATAACAGAAGTTCAAACAAAAACGACATGTTTAATATTTACCGTTGTGGATAAGTGTTTATTTTCACACAGTCTCAGAAAAATCACACAGAGAAGCCACACCATGACTTTAACAAGAAGCACCATAAAAAAGCTGAAATTTGAAACCACATGTAACAGCAGCTAAAATGCAGAAAATATTTATCCACAGAGTCACTCAGTCTCATAAAAAGTCAAAAGGAAGCCACACAATATGCGGTTATATTGCAGCACATTGAAATAAGATGAAATACATTAACAAACCTGACAGAAGATGAAAGGTGGAAATTGTTTACTTTTAATGTCAGAAAAAGCACAAGAAGAAGCTGCATTAAGTGTCTTTAAGTAACAGCACGCTGAAATAAAACACAGCTACAGCAGATGAAGGGTTGAAAACAATTATCCATTGGTGCACTTCACACATTTTTGCCCCAAGAAAGAAAAGCATATAAAAATAGTCCCCCTGGACCCAGGAAAGAACACATCAAATAGAATGGACTCTAAAGCACACTGGTAAAATGTCACATCATAAACAGGAAATGCAACTGACACAGGAAAGAAGGCCTATGGGAACAAATAACACATCATTTGCTACACTAAATGTAGGCTATCATGGGGGCTGAACCACCTTTTGATTAGCAATAAAACTAACAACTGGTAAATGAAGGCTGACTCACATACCCTTTTCTCTAACATGTAAATTAACTAAAGACATGAGTGGCAGGTAGGTAGAGCTGACTGTAGGGAAACATGAAAAAGAATTAAAAAAGAAAAGAAGACATTGTCAATCAAGCCTTGCACCGAAGTGATCTATTAATGAGGGGAAGAACACATTGTGCACAGGAGAAATGCCCCCACTCACAAAGAGGAGAATAGGTGGCTGGGATTGGCTGACCTTTTGGCCCAGGTGTATGATGTGGGTGGCGGTAGAAAAGTGTGGTTGACAACATGGCAGATCAATGGATGAAGACAGGTGACCATAAGCAATTTTCTGTATGTGTATTATATATTATTTTTTAATTACAATAATCTGGCAAGACAGCTAATGTCTAGTCCGAAAAAGAGATTTGGAGAGTTATTTATCTCTGGGCTGTAGATTGCTTCAAGCATTGCCAAGATTGTGACATAGCAGCAGAACCCATAATAAAAGTTAGTAATCTAGGCACTACTGAGAAAATGAGATGGAATGGGATGTGGTTCTAGCTCTGTTAATTTATAGTCACAGTCTCAGACATGCACAGGTTGACTTGCAAAAGCAAGGTTTTGTGCAACCGAAGTACAATAGTGATTTGCGTTTTATATATGAAATTCCAAAATGGTCTACGTTTAAAAATATTCACACACAGGCTCCATCTTACACATGATAGCGTGAACAAAACCCTCCTAATATTTGGATGGCCTCATTCCAGCCAACTTAAATCCCTGCCCCCAAGCATCTAGCTCATTTTTAGCCAACTCCTCTCTCAATGAATGCTTATTTTTTGACTACTTCAAAGCCAGTCAGATCACACCTCTACTGAAAAGGCCTAACATGGACAACTCAGAAGAAAATATGGTGGCTAGCTGCAAGCTGCTGCAAAGTCGCCTCTGAGCAACTCCTGTCATTATGATACGTGCCCTGATGAGTTCACGAAAGGCATATAAAAGGGCTTTTGCCGTTGCCTTCTTTGCTCCTCTCAGCAGAAACCACAGAAATTACAAAAAAGATATTTGAGCAACAGTGCTGCAAATAGGTCCATGCTTACTGTGTGAGGCCATCGTTGCTACGCGAACTCTACATGGAGGATCCTTCTTGGCTGTGCAAACCAGCAGTAATGATGCTCCACTTTGTGGTGTTGGGATGGAGTCGGGCAGCCCACAGACAGCCAAGGCCAGAGGAGCAGTCCGCCGACATCAACCTTCCCATTTGCTCGACTCCACAGCTGCAGGACAACCATACTCTGCCACGACACAAAGTTTGGTCAGCGGGAGATGAAAGGCAAATCCCACCGCTGAGAGTGGGAGGAGACAGACAGCGAGGCCTCCCCGCAGCCGGAGAATCCTGAGAATCCTGAATCCAGCTCATCAGTTATGGGAGGTGTGGGTTTGAGTGGCCTCATAAATACTGAGTCAGCGCAAACCGCTGCGTCACCTTACTCTGCTCCTGGGAGGTGTTCCATGGGCGTTGCAGTGGATTTTTCCACGCAACGCCCATGGAACTTGACGCTGCCCCAGATTTACAAAGTGATGTAAACCTGGGGAAGCGTCAAATCCGTACGCCTCCCGAAGTGAGGCATAACGAGGAGAAATATGTTAATTTCTCCTCATTTTTTCCTTTCTCCATGTGTGCAGCATACAGAAACAGGAAAATGCCTCTAGGGATTGTTTTTGTACAGGAAGGTGCCCCTTCCTGCACAAAAATAATTCTACCTGCAACAGAGGCCCTTGCACTATGATGCAAGGGTGCCTACATTGGCGCTAGGCTGCCAAAACAGCACATGCGCAGGTAGAAAGGGCAGGAATGCACCGTATTGCCTAAATACGGTGCATTTCTGCCCTTTCATTTTGACATAGGGCAGCTCAGCAAGGTGCCTACCCTTCGCCAAAATGCCATCAATAAAGCCCTGAGAGTGCAACAATGACTTAAGCTACAGAAGAGGGATTTGATTTTTTGATAACCAGATTTAATCCATTTTATTACAAAAAGCAAAACAAAAGAAGTGTGCAAATCAAGCATACAGTGCGAAGTCATGACCTATATTGAAGGTGGGGGCGAGCATGGGAGTGCGAGAGGGCTATTTCTATGCCCTCTTTCTGATTTTGGAGTGATGTGGCTTATAAGGGCCATGGATTTGAATTACAGATTGTAGTGCTGAGAGAGATTGGATGGTATTTTTAATTAAAAAGGGGAGTCACCAAGCACACAGAGATCCAAAGTTGAGGTTGTGGTTTCAACTGTTCTTTTATTTCATTTCTATTAAGCACGTCCCTTCGCCAACACATGTTTCATCTCTGGGTCTTCCAGTCACGGCAGACTTTGTTAGGGCTTTACATCTAAAACAAAGGCATGATCTATTCAGGAGGAGCATCTACATAAGTTTGACTATCCACCACCGGGGTCAGATGACCCCAGAACTTCACCCCGTGTTTTACAGAGGTGTGGTGTAGAACCTTAGTAGATTGATTGTGGTGGGGAGCCATCCCTATTTGTACCATATACTAAAAGTAGGGTGTTTATTGTATTTTAATTCTATTCCGCACGTGTTATGGTGGGGAGTCACCAAGAAAGTGATAGTCATGTGTGTGTTGTGTATCAAGGTATTGCATAAGGTCCATATGGAGAATGGAAATCCAGTACTCACTCAATTTAGCTGAACTATTATTAACAGGTGTCCATATGGGGTATTCCCACGAGTATATCACACCGTATTCTGGAAAAAGAGGCAGGCTGTTTTGTTGATATATACTATCTAACAAGTGCCCATCAAGAAATAGAAATAAAGAGGATCAGGTCTTACCTCACAGTGTCTTCATCCTATGTTCAGGGGTTTAGTTTAGTAGGTAGAGTAGTGACAGCAATGCCATGATTGGCTGGCCAAAACCTGGAAGGAAAGTTGCGGCTGCCATTTTGTGTATTGGGCCTCGGTTCCCAGGAAGGAAACATAATACTTAAAAATGATAGAAGGGGTCAGGATAGAGGTACACTGACCCCATGGGACTGATGGAGGAGTATGTGAGGGACCCCTTATGGGCATGAAATTGCCCCAAAATAGTTTTTTTTTGATGCACAAGGACCTGCGGGTTCACTGCAGTGCTCAGCGCGGACCCCGTCCTAATCTATGATGGATCCGCAGATCCAGACTCCAATTAAAACAAATCCACCTACTTACATACTATCTCAAACAATCACTGACACACCCACTGACACATCCATACACCCACTCACAGACCCACAGAAGCACTCACATATCCACTCACACATGTATACACCCACTCACACACCCGTACAGTCACTCACACATCCTCACACATAGCCATACAGTCACTTATACATCCACTCAGAGACCCAGGGAATCACTCACATACCCACTCACAAAACCACTCACACACTTTCTCACACCCCCACACAACCACTCACACATCCAAACACCGACTCACAGACCCACACAACCACTCACACACCTACTCACAGATCCATACACCCACTCACACGCCCGTAGTCAGTCAAACACTCTCTTACACACCCCTACAGTCACTGATAGATCCACCCAGAGACCAAGAGAACCACCCACACACTCTCTCATACCTCCACACAACCACTCACACACACACCCACACATCCATACACCCACTCACACACCCACTCATATGCCCATACAGTCACTCATATACCCATACAGTCACTCACAAACCCAAATAGTTACGGATACACCTACTCAGAGACCCAGAGAACCACTCACACACCCACTCACAGACCCACACAACCACTCACATACCCACTCACACATCGATACATCCACTCACACACCCATACAGTCACTCACACACATATTCGAATTGCAGGTGAAAATGAAAGGGAAGGAAGGGGCCCGATAAATAGTGAGGAGAATGAGGATTATTTTGGGAAGGGCAAAGCAAATGATCTGAAATAGTGACAAGAAAATAGAACTAATCTACCCAAAGCCTGCTGACTTGCCTCACTTTTGTAGTATTAGCAGCAGCTGGCCAAATACTGAGACAGTTCATCTACGTAAGAGTGGAGGAAAGACAGTTCAATAAAAAAATTCTAGCTTGTTCATCAAGAATCTTCAATTCGATTAAGGACACAGAGGCGAGGATTATATTTCTCTTTCTTTTACTACTAAACTCAGCAGCCAATCAAACAAACAGAAATATAAACTACATTTCCCATGAACCTTCTGCCCATCCTCCATACTGCTCCACCAATCAGGTACCATCAGTACGTGTAAAACGCCATAGTCCTTCCTCTTTCTTTGCGAAACCAGAACCGCTTCCACCATGCATGAATGACCTGTCTCCAACGTGGAAAACGAGGACCAACTCAAATCATTGACCAACATTGAAGGCAAGTTCTGCATCCAAGAAAAGCAGATCCAATCTGAGATCTTTGCATTGTTAACCAACACAACCCATAGAGCGATTATGCCGGTTTGGTATCAGTGCCTGTCAAAAGAAAAAGAGTCATAACATCTTGTCTCTATACGAAAATACATCAGTTGGTAATAAATCAACACAATATCATAACAACAATAAGCATTGTATAATATACAACTAATACTCTCTGAGTGGGATAATCCTTGCCTCCATGTCCCTATGTTAATATGGAAAAAGTCGATGCTAATATGAAAAACAAAACATTCATGTGTGAGAACGAAATTGCATTTTTTTTAACGAATTCACTCGTTGTGAACTCCACATCAATCCCGACTCACAAATATGTAGTCAAGCAGGCTCTGAGACCTATGCCTGAGGTCACTGATTGATAGGTCCCAGGTGGGGTGGTATGTAGCCGGCAGGCAAATGCACAGACAGAAAACCCAAGATCAATCCCACAGATATGCGCAGCAACTCTACAATGGTCCAGGGAGATTGGCCCCAATTAAGCACACTTGGACGGAGGGGTATGCACGCTCCCAAAAACACCATAAAGTCAGATGCCACATGAGTTAGGAACAAATAGCCAATCAGGATCATGCACTCCCTGTGCCGGACATCTGGACACATTACCCACTAGCCACATTGTGCCCACGCAAGATAGTGGCCCACCGGTACTTTTTTATTAGAAAATTAAGTTATGACTCAAAAGGCAGCAGCTTACATTCCTTACCATACATGGACCTCTGGAAATACTTTATTGTCTACGATGAACTGTATAAAAAGAGGCCACAGACCTGTAACTGTTCTCATGGCTGCTCTGTTAAATTAAACAAACTGTTCCTGTTTTGTCAAACAACTTGTGACTCTTTTTTTTTACAAGTTATTTCATGTTCAAGCAACACTTTATAGAATTGAATATTCTTGATGCGCTAGCAAGAAAATGTTTTATTCTATGGCAGGACTGGATGATTCTTATTATGCTTGTGTAAAGTGTGCCACCACTGTTGAAGCCACATCCACAATAGGTTTATGATAAAATATTTTAAAAGTGGAATCAGATAACCAGTTGGTGGCCGCCATAATATCTTCCAATCTAGATTATGTGGAGAAGACTTTAGACGCCATGACGTCATGAACCGAATGCACACCAAAGATGGACACATTGATTCATGCTTCAGCTAAGAGCCACCGGGCCAGTGTCGCTAAAGAGACCAGACCAAAGGGCTTCTGGGGAGAAATAAGCAACTGCTCAGCATGATCCCTGCAAACTTCACAAGTACAAGCGTCATAGGACTTAATACATTTAACCACGCACAATTTCTGATTGTCAGGGAAAGCTGGGTAACCTACACAATGGGAATTCATCTTAGTATGTTGAGAAATATGAAAAGATACTCCTGAGGGAGTAGACACTCTACCTGCTATATCGAGGGCCTTGACATCAGCTGCTCGTCAACAGGAAATAAGACACAGAAGTAGGGTTAATTTAGCTGATAACTGCTTCCCTGTGAGATCCTCATTTGCAGGCCATGCCCATAAAAATCGAAGGATCACATCAGCATCCCACAGGACATTATACTTTGATTTGGGGGAATAAACCTAATGCCCCTAAGTAGCTCGCATACCAACAGATGTTCTCCCACCGGTTTACCTGCTAAATGCGGGTGACTCGCCGAGACAGCGGAACGGGAATTAGGCCAAGCTCTGTGCAGCAAGATTGGTTAAAAAATTCACTATCATCTGCATACTTACCTCCAAGGGATCCACACTCTATTCACTACACCTATGGGCACATCAACGCAATGTCGCAGCATACCTTTTATGAGTATTGGGACCCAGGATTGGGATAAGAAGCACAGAGTCTGTTTTGAAAAGCCAGGCACCTGCCACTGTCGCCCTGAAATTAGCCACCCAATAAAGGCAACCACTCCTCGACCACCAAAGGATGAGGAAGCCCCATTGGGTCCGAAAGAAGTTCCGGGAAGGACTGAATTTGCATCGGAAGTTCGCAAGATAGCGACATCGCTACCAGGAACCATGACTGCGCTTTCCAACAACCGGTCACCAGAACTACATTTACAGCCTGTCGATGCACTTGTGAAAAAACCCTCTGAATCTTCACAAATGATGGAAATACATAGAGCAAATTCCCCGTCCAGGACTAGAGAAAGGCATCCAAACTCACTGCCTGGGAGTCCGGCCTTTAGCTGTAGAATAGAGGGAGATATGTGTTGAGGTGAGATGCAAATAGATCTAGCATGCACGGGACCCATACCTGATTCAGAGTCAGGAAAATGCGAGGATGAAGCCTCATTCCCTAGAATTGCGAAGACACTGAGAGTACCAGTCCACCACAAGATATTATGCTGTCACAGTTATTTGATGTTCCAGACAGTAATGCTAAAAATCCTTTGCAATTTCTGCTAGGAGCCGCAAGCACGTACCCTCCCCCCCAATTTGTTGATATATCTCACTGACAAAATATTGTCTATTCGGAGAAATATGCAAAATTTCACTCTGCGGGGCAGGCCTTCACAGCAAATGCCTCGCTAGGAGCTTGAGGCAGTTGATGTGAAGGCGAAGCTCTTCTGGAGACCATCTGCCACCCATTGCCACAGAGCCACACTGTGCACCCTAGCCACATCTGCTGGCATCCGACTCTATGACTACCTCCGGAACAGAGGCAAATACAGCCTTGCCGTTCCAGGCATCCTTATAATTCACATCACCAATAAAGCCCCGGGTCCGTAGTGGTAGGGAGGTCTAACATGTGACTCGATGTGCACTAGTGCATACCAGGGATTCCCTTTTAAGGACGGTTCCCCTCACACACCAGAGGTGTCATGCTTCATCATGGGGGTACCTCCTCGCGTGAGAGACCTGGTCCTCACGCGGGCTACAACCCCCTCACTGCAAGGGAGGAGCTCAGGGATGTTTTGATATGAGGAGGGTGGGTGTACTAGAACCCAATGAGAGCTAGGTGTGTTAGAAGAGGTGCAGTGCTGTGATGTAAGTGGTTAAAACTGGCTACGGGGTTAGCTATGATGCAACTTTTATTCAGCCAC